>JAJHZJ010000559.1:839557-1304557 GCA_023548195.1 Bettongia penicillata ogilbyi | reverse complement strand
TAAAGAGTTGTTTATTAAAAAGTGAATTCCTATAATTAAAGAAGATAAAGATTGGAATTATGTCTTGGACAGCTTCATGGCTACTCAAGCAAGTGATGGCTTTTGATATTTCTGCTTGAGATGGAACGATGATTATTAGCAAACATTACAGGTTCCTTATATGAATCTTTCCTGCCCAATTCTCATCCTGTCTCAAATAAAAAAATGAGGTAAAGGCCTTTTCAAATATGCCTCATCTCCTTTCAGGTGAGGTTGGATAAGTCACCTCATCTCTATGAATCTTAGGTTTCCTCATTTGTAAAATGAGGAAAATTATATTTGCACTATCTCCTCTATAAGGCTGTTGAGAGGGGAAAGAGTTACAAAAACTTGAAGTGCTTTATAAATATGAGTTATTGTTATAACCATCATCATGATAATCGTGATATTTGAAAAGTAAAAAAAAAAAAATTAGAAAAGTAGAAGCAGAAGAATTCCACTTGGGCAATATTCTTAGTCCTTAATCATCATTTTCTTCTGAGCCAAAACTTGAGAAATCTCCTAGGCAGCCCTTACCACCAACCTTTGGTAACATTTACGTTCCCAATATGCAAGGCAGTATGAGCGATTGTAAGCTTGGGTCATCATCAGACACACAAATACGATTTGTTCTGGGGCCTTGCCCTTTACAGAAATTTAATAAACTGCTCTTGCCTATTTCCAGTAGCTAACTTGAAGAAGTTTTCATCAGAGTGGAGAAAATTCAATTGTATCTGCTGTGAGAAAATGCTTATATTCTCTCAAACTAATGAAGTAGGGAGTAGAAGCAAGACGGAGGCAAAGGTTGATATGATTAGAAGACGGAATAAATAAAAGCTATGAAAATTGACAATTATTTAATATTCATTAATATTTATGAAATGATTATTAATTAATAATATTCATCGATCCATTATTAATGTTCATTTTGATTTAAAGATATATAAATATATGTGTATGCACACATGTACATGCATGTATTTATATATATACACACCTATGTATGTTGATGTGTCTATTTGACAAGAAGCAAGGTTGAAATTCTTAACTAAACTCCAATATTTGGGATTGCCCATGCATTTCCCTTATCTGTGATATGGTAATGTATTCTCTTTTTTCTCTGCCTTACAGAATCCTTCTTCTCTATTGAGGCTCAGCTCCTGGACCTTTGTCTTCTAAGTAGTCTTCCATAACCCCCTCTTCTTCCCCTCCTACATTTTTAGTACTTTCTGTTTCCTCAAATATTCCCAGAGCTTTTTATCTGATCTCTGCCCAGTATCTCCGCAGTTGGCTGTGTACATGTAGCGTCAGAATAATGGATCTGAAGTTGGAAGGGATCTAGTTGCTGCTGAGTCATTTCAGTCATGTCCGACTCTATGATCCTATGTGGGTTGGTTTTTTTATTTCGTTTTGTTTCGGGGTTGTTGTTTTTTGGCAAAGAAACTGGAATGATTTGCCATTTTCTTCTCCAGTACACTGAAGAAACTGAGGCAAACAGAGGTAAGCGACTTGCCCAGAGTCACACAGCTAGTTAGTATCAGAGGTCAGATTTGAATTCATGAAGATGAATCTTCCTGATTGCTAGCCCAGTGCTCTATCCAATTTGACACCTAGTGGAGCCCAGAGGCTGTCTAATGTATACTTCTCACTTCATAGATGGGGAAAATGAGGCCCAGTAAGGTTAAGTGATTTGCCCAAAGGCTCTAATGCTCCCAAAAGGACCTCAAAAACACTCTAAACTGGCATATCCCTGCACCAGAATCCCCTCTGTACTTCATTTAGGTCAGACAGCAGAGGTCTAATTTTAACACCATCCCTCAAGACAGAGTGCTATGACATTTTTTTACATTAAAATGGTAGCTTCCACTTGAGAATTTTATTTCATCACATAACCAGAGGCATCTAAAAATGTGCCACCTGGCAACATTTTATCATACAAAATAAGATAATCATTCATGCTGAGTGTTCCTTCGTACTTTTCTAGCCTTTATACCTTTAATTCCCTGTTAAACGTTCAATGATCTTGCCATGCTGGCCTACTTGCTGCTCCTTCCACACAAGGTTCCATCCCCATTTCCATAGCCATTGCATTGGCTATACTCCATATCCACAAGGTACTCCTTTCTCACCTCTCCCTCTTAGCTTCCCTGGTTCTTTCAAGACTCAGTCTAATCTCACCTTCTAGCAAAGGCCTTTCCTAGTCTCCCCAGCTGCTAATGCCTTTCCTTCTGATATACCTTCCATATATTGTATTCTGTATGTATCAATTGTTACATACTGTCCCTCCTATGAGAAAGTGAGTTCCTTGAAAGCAGGGTCTACTTTTGCCTTTCTTTGGACCCATAGTATTTAGCATGGACCTGACCCATAGTAAGTTCTTAATAAATGCTTGCTTACTGAGTCCTTGCTCTCCAAAGGAACTGACATTCCATGGGGAAAACACCATGTACATATGTCAGCATTAATAGAATCAATACAAAATGAACACAAGGTAGTTTATGGAGGTAAGACCCTAGCAGATGGAACAACAAATCATGAAAAGCTTGATGTAGAAGACGGTGCAAAGATATATCTTAAAGGGAGTTAGGGATGCTGTGAGGTAGAGGAGAAAGAGAAGTGCATTCAAGACATGAGCAATAGCTGGTACAAAAGCACAGAGATGGAAGATGGAGGAACTTCAAGATGGCCAGTCTGACCAGATGGTAGAATACAGAAAGAAGAATGGATGTCAAGATTGGGAAAGCATTTGGGGGTCAGGTTGTGAAGTATTTCAAAAGCTAAACCTTCAACAACTAAACATATCTCTAGGAAGGGGAAGGAGGGGAGAAAAAAAGAAATTAACAATAAATATATTATATATTTAAAAGGAAAAGCAAGTTGTACATAGCAGACTTAAAATTTCATGTGCACAAATCTTTTTATTATTCTACCATGTTATAGAAAGGTTTATTTCAGTTCATAAATTAAAAAGAAAATAAATAAAAAATTTTAAAGACTAAACAGAGGAATTCAAATTTGATCTTAGAGACAATAGAGAACTAATGGCATTTATTAAGCAGAAGAGTGAGGTGGTTAGACCTGTGTTTTCACAGATATGTGAAGGATGGATTGAACTGGGGAGAGCTTTGAAGTGGACAGATCAGTTAGATGTCATTACAATATTCCAGGTGACTATGTGAATACTGAAAGAGGAGATGGAAGAGAAAGATATTGTAAAGGGAAAAATTATCCGATTTGGCAACTAATATAGTGTGGGGGAGAATAAAGAGTTGAAGATAATGCCAAGGTTCCAAATGTGGAAGACTTAAAGGATAATGATGACAGCTTCAATAGAAAGAGCGAACTGTGGAAGAGGGCTAGGTTTTGAGAGAAAGACAGTGCTTTCTGTTTCCTCACTGGAGACATATATAGGAATTCCAGTTTTAAATGTCCAATAGGAAGTAATTAGCAATACAGGACCCGGCTCAAGAGAGAGGCGCTACTGTATATATAAATTAGGGAATTACCTGCATAGACATGAGGATTAAACTGATGGGAATTAACAGAGACCCCAAGTGAGAAAACAGAGAGAGAAGAGAGCCTGGGAAAGAGGTGTGGTAGTATATCTATATGGAAGATGATGAGCTAGCAAAAGTAATTGATTAGTCAGAGAGGTAGGAGGACAGTCAAGAGAATATCCAGGAGGAGAGAGTGGGCAAAGCTATCAGATGCTGCAGAGAGGTCAAAAAAAGATGATAATTAAGAAAAAAAAATTAGACTAGGCAATTAAGAGATCATTTGGTGTTCAATCAGGTCCAACACTTGATGACCTTGCATGGGATTTTCTTGGCAAAGATACTAGAATGGTTTGATACTTTCTTCTCTAGTGGTTTAGGCAAATAAGGGTTAAGTGACTTGCCCAGAGTCACAGAGTTGGTGAGTGTCTGAGGCCAAATTTGAACTCAGATCTATCCTGACCTTAAGTCCAGTACTGGGCTAACTAACTGCCTCAATTAAGAGATTATTAGAAATTTGGTAGGAGTGATGAGGTCAGAATTCAGATTGTAACATGTTGAGGAGTTAAAAGAGAAGAAGTGGAAACAATAAGTATAGATTTTTTTTTTTCTCCCAGAATGGTTTCTCGAATGAAATGTTTGGTTTTTTTCTATTTTGACTGAGAAAGGGAGGAGAAATTTAGGGTGTTAAACTGAGAGGATAGGAGGGTCTAATGCAAGGTTTTTTGTTTGCTTGTTTTTTGTTCTGTTTCATTTTAGTGAAATTTGTGTTTATTTTTTTAAGGATCCAGGATACTTGGACATATTTGTAGGCAGCAGGGAAGAAACCAGTAGATAGGAAAAGACTAAAGATTAGAGGCAGACTGGAAGGAGCAGGAAGAGACCAATGTTCCAGAGAAAGACAAGAAAAGATGGGATCAAAAGCATATGTAGAGGAATAAAATCTGGCCATGAAAACCACCTCATTATCAAGCCTGGAGTAAATAAGAGAATAGGAAATGATGTCAAGGGGTTTGAGATGAAGACAAGGAGAGTAGAGGCAGCTCTCAGAGAATGACCTCTATCTTCTCAGTAATGCTATGAATCGGGGTGCTTATTTGAGAGATTGGAGGAAGGGGGAAGTGAAGGAAGTCTGAGTACAAGAGAGGCGGTTGGAAGCAGCCTTTGTGGGGAATGGGTTTGGGAATCAATGTGGAAGGCATCAAAGGATTGGCTTGCTTCAGTGAGGGCAGAGCTGACATTAGATAACATAAAATTGTAATAGATCAGTTCTGTGTATGGCAGCCAATGAGTAGAAGACAATTTTCATACCCTCCCTACCCAGTCTTCTTTTTCACCAGGTTAATTAGCCCTACTTCCATTAATTCCTTGTATAATATAAATTCAAGACCTTTCTCTCACCACCCCAGTTATCCTCTTCTGACAAACCACAGCACCCAGAGCTGAACTCAGTGTCCTAGTCAATGTCTAATAAAGAGAGCGTAATGGAACTAATATCCCCTCCTTATTCCTGGAAACTTTACCTTTCATGATGAATCCTAAGAGCATGCTTGCAATTTTTTTGGCCACATCACAGTGCTAACTCATATTGAGCTTGCAGCCCACTAAAACCTTCAGATCTTTTTCAAATCCAGTTTTCTGTGTGGTTTTCATTTCAGACATGATAGAAGCATCAATAGAAAATTCACATGGCTTTCCCAAGCCTATGCAGTCATGCAGCCGGAATTTGGTACTAAGATTCAGAACAACCAGACACTATTGCTTCACCCACTGACTCATGCTACTTCTCAGACAGCTTGTATCCCAATTTAATTGTTGGAGAGCAACTGTGCACTCACTTAATACAATAAAACCCCAATTACCAAACCCAAATTCAGATATACTCCAGGTCAAATTATGTCACTCACAATTTCAAATATACATACACATAAAACTCCAATAAAAGTGTTAGCCCTCACCCCTGACACCCATGTCATAAAGGACTTCTGCACCTGCAGCCTGGCAAGGGGGGATTTTTTTTAATCCCTAGCTTATTCCATAAATCTCCTACCTTTAAAAGTCTCCCAAATCAGCATAAAGGTGTACTGTTTCTACTACACAAACATAGCATAAGTCTCCTAACTTCTCTCCTCTTCACGAGGGTTCTCCAAATGCCTGTCCTAAAGAGCCCTTCCTTCTGAGAAGTGGTACAACATTTACCCTGCTTACTCTCCATGTGGTTTTGAACCCCTTTTCCTTTTCCTTTCTAAGCATCTGACACTCAGGACTTCCCTGACTTTTCAAAGGTTCCTTGACTAGGTTGTGGGGGAAATGAAATCCATAGCCCGGGGCTCGTTCAGAAGATGCTGGGAGCCTGGTGGGAGCTTGGGGCCAGAGTAGAAAGCAGTTAATTGAGGAACTCAGTGGGAAACTGTGCTGGTCTCCAGAAAAGCAAATGAAAGTTATCACTGACTCATTTTCTTAGGTAAAAAAAAAAGGACGGGGGTGGAGGGGGGGGGGCGGTTTGAGGTGAGATGGGAAGAGAGTGTTCCTTGTTTACTCCTCCATGCACTTTACTTTTCTGGTTTACTGTATGCTACCCAAGGAAAGTTGCTGGTTGCTTTTTCAACTGAATTTTAATATTAAAGAAAAAATAACAGGAAAACTTCTCACTTCTGATTCCCATTTCCACAAGGCTATTGAGTGTTCATGCTAAAAACTTTATTACCTTACTTTTGATCTCATTTAAGTTTGGAGATAAAGATAAGCTAGTGATTGTCTGGTTGAAGTGACCCAGTACATAGAAGACTCCGCCAGGAGTTCAAATGTGACCTCAGACACTTACTAGCTATGTGACCCATGGCAAGTCATTTAAACCTGTTTGCCTCAGTTTCCTCATGTGTAAAAATGAGGTGGAGAAAGAAATGGCAAACTACTCCAGCATTTTTGCCAACACAAGCCCAAATGAGCTCACAAAAAGTCCAACATAATAACTGTCAGGGGAGGATTCTAATAACCTCAAGATGGACCCAAAGATCAATTTTTTTAAAAAACAGCATTCAGTCATTCTGTATCTCTTTTCCCTGAGTCAGTTCTATGTTTGGTTTATTCTCTGAAATACTATAAAAAATAAGTTGGACATTTTCATCCTAATTCTTTTGTTTCACTGGGATCATTTGCGTCATGAACTCATGAACTCATAAGGTCATGTAGGATGTCAAAGCTGGGAGGAAACTCAGAAATCATCCACAATGTTCTGAGGCATGGAGGGTGATTGTGACATCCCATCGTCACTCACCTAGTTAGTGGTAGGATTGAGACTTGGAACCTGGGTTACATGCCTTGAGAAATAATTTGCCTATGACAAGTTTAAATGTGTTCCCTCAATACAGGGGATGTTCCGTTTAGTGTACTCAGGGAAAAAAAATAACAATGAAACAGCAATTTTATGATGGGAACTTTGTGTAAGTTAATAGTTTGTAAGATCCTATTTCTGTCAGCCATGGTACCATTCTCCCAGTGTCCCAGATTCACAACCTCAGTGTTGCCCTTCACTGATTCTCCCTCACCTGACATATCCTTGTGTGCGTGGGTTCGTCCTTCGTTGCCGAAGAAGACCATGCCATCAGAGAAATAGTGACATGACTTGCCCTTGACTTTGTTTTGAGAGAGGGAGGGCTGTGCAGGTCACCAGCCTCACTTCTTCTCCAGAGCCATCTGAATCCAATGACCAGATATTCATCAGGATGACTGGAGATGACCCAGGATGGGGCAAGTGGGGTTAAGTGACTTGTCCAAGGTCACACAGCTAGTGAGTGTCAAGTGTCTGAGGTGAGATTTGAAGTCTCCTGCACTGGTAATCTATCCACTGTACCACCTAGATGCCCATGACATATCCATTCATTTGCTGAATCTTGCCTTTTCTGTCTATAAGCCTTACTTACATCCATCCCTTTCTCTCATACAGACACTATCTTAGTTCAGGTCCCCCAGTGCCTCCTAGTTTGTCTCCCTGCCTGTAGTCTCTCTCCATTTTCATCCATCCTCCATATTATTGCCAAAATGATTTTCCTTAAATACAAATTAGATCATGCCACTCCCCTACTCAATAGCCTACAGAGGCTCCCTATTGCTTCTAAAGTAACTCCTCTATTTAGTGATCATCTTAAACTAGCCCCAAACTATCTTGCCAGTCTCATTTTCCTTTATTCCTCATTCTATACTCTGTGATTCAGCCGAACTGGCATAACACTCCCTCTTCTCACCATTCCTTTGTGCTGACATGGCTAACGCACAGCCTCCAGAGCAAGCATTACCTTCTACATGAATTCCGTCCTGTTCCCCCAGACTACTGGTGTACTCCCTGCTAAGCTAACTTGTATTTTACTGGGAGCCACAGCACATACATAGAGCATGGCACCCAGAGTCAGGATGACCTGAGTTCAAAATTGGCATCTTCACTTAATAGTTGTATGGCCTTGGGCAAGTCCTTTAAGTTCAATACCTTTAAGTATAAAATGGGGTAATAATGACACTTTTCTCCTAGGATTGTTGTAAAGATCAAATGAAACAGCACTTGTAAAGAGCTTAGCATAGTGCATGGCCCATTTCATAAGTGTTTTGTTCTTTTTTAAAAAAAAGCTACTTTGCATTTATTCCCTTTGTGGTAATTTTTATATGTTCACATATGTACTTGTTGTCCACCAAACTAGAACGTAAGCTCCATGAGAGTTAAGAATTATTTCCACCTCTGTATTTTTGTCCTCAGAGCTCATAAGCACACAGTAGGCACATAAAAAAATGCAAACACACAAAATTTTTTGGATTGATCGACTGAAATTCTTAAGAAGTAGTGGGCCACAACAGTGTCCTTAGTCTGAAGGACAGTTGAAACTTCTCAAGCATAAGTGAAGTGGAAGCTACATGATTTTTGCTTATAGCATATATTATCATTTCTCACCCTGACCGAAGTTTACAGGAACTATCCCCTCTCCCCTCCTCACAAAGTCTTCTTAGGGACCCAATTCTCTTCATATACACCCCAGTCAGTGTGTCAGATTCAACTAGAAATAGAGTCCGTCAAAGATCTGGCAGGCCATATATTGACTTAAAAAACCACATATTAATATTATCTATGTTCTATAATATTTTTATTTATTTTATTAAATATTTCCCAATGATATTTTAATCTGGCTAGGACTACACTCAACAGACAGGGTTTTTAACAAATCTTTGTGGTAGACCATGGGTTCTCTTAGTGTAGAACGCTTATATTATAAATAAGCACAACGCTCTACAAGTTGGGATAAAACAGAAAGTGAGGAGTGCCTGGTGTAGGAAACAAACCAATTCAATAAACGTTTACTTCGTGTTTATTATATGCAAGGCACTTGGAATACAGGGAGAAAAATAATGTCTGTTGTTGTTCAGTTATATCCGACTCTTCATGACCTCATTTGGGGTTTTCTTGGCAGAGGTACTGAAGTGGTTTGCCACTTCCTTTTCCAGTTCATTTTACAGATGAAGAAACTGAGGCAAGCAGGCTTAAGTGACTTGCCAAGGGTCACACAGCTAGTAAGTGTCTGAGGTCAGATTTGAACTTAAGAACATGAGTCTTCCTAACTTCAAGCCTGATATATATCCACTGTTCCACCTCGCTGCCCCCAAAATCATATAGACACACATAAATTTTTAATCTCTGCCTTTAATGGGAATAGGGAAATATTCTTCTCATGGGAGCTCATTTTCTATAGACAGAGATGATAGGCCATTCATGGTGTGATGTCAGAAGGCTCTGGGAAGGTCCGTATCTTTCCTCACATACTTACTGCTGCCTGACATTCAGGCCTCAGTGTCTGACAAATACGTGTTGATTGTTGGAAACCCTGTGGCTTGAGACTTTGATTCTTTTTAAAATGCAAACACCTGTAATACTTTAGATTGCTATCAGTCATGCTTACTTTACTGTGAACGATGGATCTAAGAATAAGCTTGGGGAAAGGGGGAGAAAAAAGGAAAGAATTAGAAAACCCTGGTTACCAAGAAGGGAAAGACAGAAAAGATGCCAAGGACACCTTTGCTTTTTTTCAGAAGTCATTTGGAATTTTGCTTACAGCCAACCTTGCCCAAGTCAAGTCAATTAAATCAGCATTTAATGAGAGTCTACTATGTGCCAGCTGCTAATGCTAAATGGATGAGAATAGAGAGTATAGTCAAGCTCAAAGCTTATGTTCTCCTAGTGGGAAACAACATTCACGTACATAAATATTTTGAAAATATATACAGAAAAAATACAAAGAAATTTAGGTGGAAGTGAAAGGCCTAACAACTAAGGGAAGCAGCAAAGACCTCCTGTAGGAAGTGGCATGTGAGCTGTTTTTTGAAGGAAGCTGGTGATTCTGTGAGATAGAGGAGATGAAGAAAAACATTTTTGGCATGAGGCACAGCATGTTCAAAGGTGTGGAGGTAAGAGATGGAATATGGTGCATGAGAAAGCACACTGAATTAACCAATTTGGAATCATTCTGGAAGGATAGGCTGGAGATAGATGATGAAAGACCTTAATGGCCGAAGAAGCTTGTATTTTATCCTGGTCTTCAATTCCTTCTTCCCTCTTACCTTTCAACATAATCTGTGAGGGTCTCACATTCACGTTTGGTTTGTGTTTTTCTGGGACTGCAGGGCCTATACACAGAAGAAATAGATTAACTGGTTATTGTTTATAGTTTGCCAAAACATTATATTCATTTTATAGCTAAGGTAACTGAGACGCAGAGAACAATAGTAAATAGCTGAAAATCTCCATGACTGTTTAGAGTAAATGATCAGAAACATTAAAAGCCATCTAGTCCAATTTGGGGTAAGGGGGAGAAAAAAGGGGAAAAAATAAATTTGCATAATTATTATATGTTTAAAAGGAATACCAAGTGGTACATAATTGATTTGCAGTTTCATGGGCAATCATCTTTTTTTATTATACTACGTTATAAAAATGCTTGTTTTTATCCATAAATTAAAAATGAAATAAATTTTTTAATAAAATTTGTCCAACTTCTTCATTTGACAGATCAGAAAACCAAGGCTCATTGAAATCAAGAGAACCGGGATTAAACCTTATGTTAGATCCCTTATGTTTATTACAATGTCACACAATCTCTGTAGTAAGTTTTACTAGCAGATGAGAGAGGTGAAATTATTAGATGGATTTTTTCATCTAAATTTTTAAATTAAGACTTCATTTTTCCTCTTTCTCCTCTGGTGTAAACCTCCTAATCATTGACTGGTCCTCTCTCTAAGCCACTTTATGGACACAGATGAAATTCACCTTCCAGAGGGGGCAGTGGGAGAAGTTGAGGCTGGAAATTGGGGAGTGGAGCAAGAATCAAGTTTAAACAGGAGAAAAATGGAAACAGATGCATAGAAAGGAAAAGAGGCTGATGGGAATAGAAGAAACCTGGAGTCCACTTCCCCTCAAAGCTAACAGGGCAGAGCACTTCCTTCTGAGTGCCCACCAGCAACCATGTGCCCTGTGAAAAGGACAAGGTCGCGGGAGGAATGGACCCGAACCTCGGGAAGCAGCCTCTGAATTGGGGTAGTCTCATCCTCAGACTAAAAACCCACTTTTGAAGTTTGGTGGCCCCCCTCTTTCAATGAGCTTTTAACATTGAAAGGGCTAGAGGGGGGTATTAAGATTGAGGAGGAAGTCGGAACAGGCTGGTTCTATTTTTAAAATCTATGTATAATCTATAGATGTACATCTGTATGGAAAGAGAAAAATGTAAGGCCTTGTTTATTTGCAAGAACTGAAGGAGTGCGTGTCAGAACCAGACATGCTTTTCAGCAGGGTGATCCCAGTCTGCTGGAAACTGACACAATGACATGATGACTGGGGCTTTGAAGATAGAGCAACTCTGTTTATGGAGGGAGCAGCCCGTGGTGAAGGCAAAGGGGGCTGAGAGGCTGGGGGGTGGGGGGAGTAGGTGCTGGGAGGGAGCTCGGGAAACTGTAACTCATTGTGGATGGACTGAACTGGCCTGGGTGGCGAGCTCTTAACGCTGAGGACATTCATCAACCTGCCGAGTGGGCCCGACAGGCTGGAGCCAGGGCTTCACTCTCTCTCTCCCTCTAACTGTGTCAAGAATGATCTAGTCCAACTGTGCGGAGACAGCAAGGGCCGGCCAGACAAACTCTGGTCAGTGCAAATAATCACGGCTCTGACTCTTTTCTCTGTTACTTAGCAGAGCCTGGCCACAGAACACAGAGTTCTCATAGGAAGTTTACGTCAGTCAGTCAGTTGGTTCATTTTCTCATAGTCTCTCTGTCTCTCTCTGTCTCTCTGTCTCTCTGTCTCTCTGTCTCTCTCTCTGTCTCTCTCTCTCTCTCTCTCTCTCTCTCTCTCTCTCTCTCTCTCTCTCTCTCTCTCTCTCTGTCTCTCTCTCTTTCTCCCTCCACCCCCACTCTCCTCCCCTACACTCTCCTCTCTCTGTCTCATTTTGTCTGTCATTCTGTCTCTCCGCCCCCTCTTCTCCTGTCCCTCTGTCTCTCCTTCTGTCTCCCTCTCTCTCTCTTCCCCACTGTCTCTGACCCTGGCCAGTTCTGCCTCTGTGTGTGTCTCTGTCTCTGTGTGTCTCTTTCTTTCTTTGTCTATATCTCTCTCTGTTTCGGTCTCTCCCTCTGTCTCTGTGTCTGTCTCTCTCTCACCCCTGCCCTACCCTCTCCTCACTCTATCCCACCCCGTCTCTGCCTTCTTGTTCCTGTCTCCCTATTTTCCTGCCCTTTCTCTTTGTTTCCATCTCTGACTTTCTGTCTCTCTCCCTCCTTCTCTTTCCCCTCTCCTCTCCTCCCCTTACACCCACCCCATGCATCTTTCTCTCTTTACACACACACACTCACACGTACACCCACCACACACTTCCCCTGTGTTTTCTGAAGATGTCTTACATTTACAGCCCAAGAACAAGGCCAGTCTGAGCTGTGCTGTAGGAGCCAAACCTTCTGCCACACGGTGTGGCGATTTGGCTGATGGGACTTTTCATTCATTCCTCAACTCCAGGTCTCAGTTTAAAGCCTTTCCCCTATGATATAAAAACACTCTTCCTGAATCATTAAGCTGGTGCCTTCCCTCTATAACAAAATCTTTTTATAGCACTACTCACACAACAGCCTCCAAAATGGCTTTTACAATGGGGTGCGGTGGAGTAAGGAGATAATTTTTCCATGTGGCGGGGGAGGAATTCATCTGCAAGGCCACTGTATGGTTCCTGGAACTCTGGGGCTCAACTAGACAGCCTGGATGCACAGCATCCTGATAAGAATCTTGCTAGAACATGAGAAAACTCAAAGTTCAGAAATACAATTTGCCCCAATAGGATGACTCACATATGAAAGTTTCCTGTCTTAAGGTTCCAAACCTGAGCACTTCAGAGTCACTTGATAAACGGTTTCCACTTAACTCCAAACATGCTGTTTAAAATTAACCAGGTTTCTCAAGGACTTAATTGCAAGGGGATGCAAGGAGGAGAGGGTATGGGGAGTGGGCAGGGAGGAAGCAGAAGAATACAACAAATGCCATTGTTCTGACTGCATTTATCTTTTATTATGTGGTTAATATACCAAAAAGACTGCTGTCCTGAAGGACTTCAGCTGGTGCCAGGATTCTGGGCCAAGCTAACCAGAGAAGCCTAGAGAGCCCAGAGGCCCACACAGGGCCTTGAATTAGAGTGCATCACCCCAAAAGAGCCTTTGTAGGATAGCAAAAGGCACCATTTACTTGAGCAGGATGAAGGACTTAAGTCGACTAACATACCAGTGGCTCCGAGGTCTCCCAGAAATATTGCTGAAACAATAAAGCCAACTGCAAATCTAACTACTCTTACAAGCCTATATCGCTAAACAAGGTGAAATTACAGGTTCTTAATTCATTGAACTAGAAACTGATCTGACAACCTTCAGCAGATTCTGGAGATTTTGCATGTAATTTTGTCCTTTGGTCTGAAATGCATACTCTTTTTCTTTTGCAGAATCTCAACAAGTCTCTGAAGGGATGCTACATCACTTCCCCTGCACATGCCTGCCTGGCTACAAATGAGAGTCCAGTGGGTGTCAATTAGGTGTTCCCTTGAAAATATGCATACTCAAGTTTTGAGATGGAAAGCTACATAGGAGATGAAACAGTCAAATTGAATAATACCTAAGTGTTCATCATTGCTGTAGTAGAACACAAAGGGTGAAAATCTCTGACTTCATCTAATGTTTGGTTTGAAGGCATCTAGAAAAAACATAAGGTTTTAGATCTTAGGGGGAAAATATATTTGCATGGAAAAACTTTGTAGGAAATGAGTTTTATTTGAAAGCAACTACATTTATGTGGTTAACTTCTTTGCAACTGTTCAAGGATGCCCAAAGGCCCAATTTAGACTGACCAATGGTCTAGAAAATCTTCAATTTGAGAACAAAGGCATTTTTGAGCTATAAGGAGCTCACAATTGTCCATATGGCTCTTCTTCACATAGGATCTGATTGCGTTCCATGTAGAATTAGCTAGACAAAGTTACAGCCCATCAACATGTACATGAAGTATTGAATCTTAGGTCTCCAAAGTCACTCTGGCCCTGAAGCAATTTTTGCTCCTAATTATTCCTAATTTGATTTTAGTGAGAGCAGGAGAATGAGGATTGTGTTTTACTCCCTTTGCACCAACCTCACCTACTTCAAAGTAGGGTATAGGAGTGAATATTCAGACTGGAATAGGTTCCCAGTTTGCAGCTGTGGTTCAGAGAAAACTGATGAGTGTGAAGATAGTCCTGGTTTGTTCTGGAAGTGATCAGTCCTGAGCTGATCAAGAGACTGAAATTGAGAAGTTTAGGATAACTTTCAAGCTAACTTATAAATATGGTTATACTTAGAAACCTAAGATCCAGCCCAAACTTCACCAATATTAATGAAAATAACAACTTATCTGGTGCTTACTGCTTACAGAATGATTTGTACATGATCTCATAAGATCCTCACAACACAACCTTTGAGGTATGTAGAACGTAAGCTTCTTGAAGGCTGAGAATATTTCATTTTTATCTTTGCAGCCCCAGTGCCTTGCATACAGTAGATGCTTGAGATATATATAATTCCCACTTTATAGATGGGAAAATGAATGCTCAAAACAATAAATGGTTTACAAAGGCCACCTAGCTTGTAAGTAGCAGAGTCAGGGCATTAATCTAGGTCTTCCAACTCCCTGTCTACAATTCTCCAGTGTTGGTCTAGGGCTATTTTTTGCTTCTCATCAAGCTTTGATGCTATTTGCAATTAAAGTTCAACAAAATGCAACAAGTCCTTTTAGTCTAAAGACTATAGTCACAGGTTGAATTTCTTGTTTTCCCTACAATGCTATGCCCTAATTACACCATGAGTCTGGTGGGAAAAGATGAATAACATACATTAAAGTTGTCATTGCTGCAAAAAATAAACACAAAGCACATGTTCTAATGACACCAAAGTATTGTTTTCTCAGCATTTTTTTTGCTTCTACTGTTACTACTGCTGCTGCTGCTACTGCTATTAATACTGCTGCTATTACTACTACCATTCCTGCCAACACTAGCAACACTAGTTAGCTAGTTAGCATTTATGTAGTATTTTAGAGTTTTAAAAGTGTTTTACATACATTATCTGATTTGAACTTCACAATCACCCTGTAAAGTAGGTGCTATTATTATGTCAATTTGCAGATGTGGAAACTGAGGCTTTGAGACTTTAAGTGACTTACCCAGGGTGATAACATAGCTGATTAAGAGTCTGGTAGGATATGAATTTAGGTCTTCCCAGCTACAAATCCAGCACTCAATGAACTTATGCCTGTTGACAAACTAAAGGATAATACCATCTAGCTATCATGATGAAATTTAAAACAAGGGTGTGAATTTGCTAAATAGGATGCTCTAATAGCGAAAACCTATCTAACTGACCTAATACAAAACATTGCATGTGGATTTGCATAGGATTTGGAGTCAGATGACCTGGGATCACCTGTTGGCTTTAGGTTAAGTAGACCATCAATTTTTTCATCTGTAAAATTAGGGGGTTGGGTTCGATGATGTCTGCTATTCTTTCCAGCTCTAAATCCTCTGATCCTATAGTCAAAGACCCTCTTGCTAAGTAGATTGAAAAGAATTTAAAGGATTTAATTTTCCCAAGGTTTATTCAAGGTTCACAAAGCTATTACCTCAGGAATACTATTTTTACATCCTGATAAAAATTATGACACCTAGCTTATCTTGATGAAGTTTAAAATGGTGTGAATTCTCGAAACAGGAGACTCTAATAGCAAATACATGTAAAATGGGCTGAGCCCAAAACAGTATGCTGATAATGTCATAAAAAAGAATATATCAAGTCTTAATGAAATAGAGAGAGAGCCCTATACTTCATGTCAGAAAACCTAAATTTAAGTATTGGAATTGCCACTTACTGGCTAACTGTATGCCCTTGAAGAAGTTACAACTTTTCTAAGCTGTAGAATTCACATCTGTAATCTTTGTGTAAGAGGCACCCTTCTGAAATGAAAGATAGAGCTACACTGTGGGGATTTATCAGTTCACTGACTCATTTCCTTCAAATAGGTGAAAGTGGAAATGGTATCAGATACTCTCCTGAGAAGAATCAGCAGTTCCACTTATAGTACTCAGGCTCATAAGGCACAAAATATAGGACAGTTTTTTCTACAAATCAAAAGACATTGAAAGGAGTTTTTTCGAAGTCTATAATAGAATCAAGAGATTCCTCCAGTGGGAAAAAATTTCCCCTAAAGAATTCCCTAAAAGCCTCTATGGTTTCTGATTTACAGTATTGCCTTGCTCCTTTCTAACTATTTTATCTATTCCAACTTTCTCACTTTACAGATGAGGAAACTGAGACACAGAGATATACAAGATCACAGAAGATAATAAATGACAGAGTCAGCATTCAAACCTTACTGGATTCTAAGCCCAGAACTCTACTGTCATTCCCTTCTGTTTCTATTGCATGCTTCCTTGAATCCTTGAAATATTACCACATGTTTATATAGCACTTCATAGTCTGCTTTCACATACATAATCTCATGTGACCTCCCTCTACAATAACCTTTTAAGGTAAGTAGTATTGGGAGGAATACAAATCTTTGCATTTCATTCTATTGTGAATTTAAATATATATATATATATATGCCATGAAACAAAAAAAAGTTAAGAACCCTTGTTCTATTATGCCTGCATGAAAGTACCCATTAGCTTATTTCAGGAAGAAATCTATTTCAGGTTATTTTTTTCTAGCTTCTTGAAGGAAATTATCAGCACATACAGAAAGCTCAGCCATCACAGGAAGTCTAGGAAATTAGGGAATTCCAATTCTAAAAGTAAACAGGCATTTAGCCAACATTAACCTGAAATAAGTTATGTCATTTCAGTTGAGTTTTGTTTCTTTTACCAATAAAATAGTCAAACAAAAATGTCTCAACTTGTTTTTTACTCATCATTCATTTTCATTAAAAAAAAAAATTACTGAGGACCTACTGTGTTAAGGACCAAAAGAATATAATCTCCCTGAGAGCAGGAACAGCTTAATTTCCTGACTTTTTATCCCCAATGTCTTGCACAGTACCTGACCCCAAATAGTCACTTAATAAATACCTATTGATTGATTATTGAGCAGCTAACGTACAACACAGTTCTGTTCCCTATAGTGAACAGTGTGAGTGGGATGATGGCTATTTTTGTCAGTTGGTATATTTATTGCCAAAGGCCAGGGGAGGATGCCAGCGAGAAAGAAAGGAGGGGAAGAGAAAGTCTTCAGTAACTGAAATGATTTTTGTCCTTTGTTCTAGGGCTAAATGATGTCTAACCTTGTTCACTTACCCAGATAAAAAGAGATAAAGGTAATATACATTATTGAGGACTCATATGATTGGGCAAAAGACAAATTATGTGTTGAGATGCTGGTCACAAAATCCTTAAAGAGCCAGAAGTTCTCTAGAGTGTCTACAAGTTCAAGGTCAAGAATCACACAACTTGAGAGGCAACTGCTGGATCAGCTGTGATCATAGAGAGAACCCACAGGAAGAGATTATGGATATGTTAAAATATAATAAAGGTGAAGAATAGTAATTCCATTGTCTTTAGGATCTATATCTTCAAGATCTGATGTGATCGACTCTGTTTTCAAATGTGAATATGAAATCACTCGTTGATTGCCATGTGGAAGCGTAGCATCAAGACACTCAAAGGTAGTGTCTGAACAATGATATTATCTACTCAAGTCTATTTCTGAATGATTTTTGACCAGCTTAGACTAAAACTAGCTATCTGAAATAATTATAGAAGAAAATTTCAATCATAGATAATTATTTATATAAATTACATCCAGGCAGATAATGTAAAGAAGAAAGTTGAGGCAGTTTTATTCTGATAAAAAACACTTCATGTAGAAAGAAAAAAATCACTATCTGGTGATTTGTGGGAGCTTTGGGCTGAGGCATCTAGATTAATAGCCCACAATGATCAAAGTCACTAGATAATTACTTAACACCACACTTCATTTTGTTTATGTGGACATAGATATGTTAAGAACATCCCAATATTTAGGAACTGATATTTGTGAAACCACATTGTGACTACATGACTCCAGTTCAAAAATCTTCAGTGGCTCCAGGACTGACTACAGGATAAAATAGAAAAACTCAGCCTCACATTTAAAATATTCCATAATCAGGCTCCTATTTACCTTTAACTGTCTTATTTCACATAACTTTTGTTCATGTAATCTCCATTCTAGTCAAATGGGCTTGCTAGATATTTCCAGTCCAGGACATTCCATCTTCTGCCTTCATGCCATTCCATAGGTATACTTCATGTATAGACACTGGCTGCCTTGCTCTTGGTGCATGAGATACCCCATCTCATGATTCCCAGCATTTTTATTGACTACTCCTCATGCCTGGAATTCTCTCCCTCTTCATTCCTATCTCCTGGATTCCCTGGATTTCTTCAAGTACCAGCTAAAATTCATTCTTAAGCAAGAAGCTTTTCCTGGTCCCCTTTTATGTAGTGCCTTACCTCTGAAAGTATCTTGGATTTATCCTTTACATATCTTGTTTGTACTTAAGTTGTTTGCATGCTGTCTCCCCCATCAGACTGTTAGCTTTTTTGATAACAGGGACTGGTTGTTTTGGGTTTTGGGGTCTTTTAATCTTTCTTTGTATCCCTAGAGCTTAGCATAGTGCCTGGCACATAGTAAAAACTTAATAAATTCTTACTGACTAAAAGGCACTCCCCTTTCACCTCCACGTTGTAGAATTCCTGAATTCCTTCAGAACAAACTCAGATACTGCCTCCTACATGAGATCTCCCTTGATCTCCTCCCCACAGTGTTTTGGCATTCTCTCCTTTACATGTCTTTCTATTACTTTACATGTATTTACTTGGGTACAGCCCATACATTTTGCAGCAGGTTGGAAGCAAGAGTGCATTGGTGAATATTCAACAACAGAATCTCTGAAAAAATGTCCTCATGACATACTTCTAAATTTAATCTGTGTTAGTAACATTTTCTCCAACGCTTTCTTAGGTCTAGACGATCAACAGAACAAGAAATCAAGTTTTTATTTGTAACCTTTGTTGAGTTCTGAAGTGTGAATGTTCACGTTGAAAATTACACAATAGACTCTCACAAGACCCTGAACTCTCAAGTTACCCCAGGGCAGCTATTTCACTGTTGTTTTTATGTATCCCCAAATCACGTAACAGGGGCTTAATAATTATTTACTGAATTCAATTGAGTTGAAACTAAAATATTTTCTTTTTGCAGAATTTCACAAAAATATACTTTGTTTGGGAACTGAGATATTTCATTACTATGTACTATATGGAACATAATACTCTTCACTCTTCCTCATTCCAATATCCAATTCTTCTTGATTTTATACTATAATTTTTATACTATAACTTTCACAACTGTCTCTTTCCATTTATATGGCTATTACTCCAGTTCAGATTCTCATCACCTCCTACATGAACTATGGAGGTACCTTCCCAGGTGTTCTTCCTGCCTCCAATCTTCCCATTTCTAATCCATTCTCTATGTAATTAACAAATTGATTTCCCTAAAGTAGTAATCTCATCATGTCAGTCCCCTACTCAAGAAATTTCAGTGACTCCCTTTTGCTTTTAGGATAAAATAAAAATTTCTCCATATGACTCCTTTACAAGCTGGTTTCAATCTTTCCAGACTGATCCCCTTTATTCCTTCTACTTTCTTGCCAAAATGACTTGTTTGCTATTTCCCCATACATGATGTTCCATCTCTCACTTTCATGCCTGGAAAATTCTCTCTCTTCACCTTTGCCTCTTGGAATCCCAAGCTCTCTCCAAGGTTTAATTCAATTACTATCTCCTATAAGAGGCCTTCTTTATGTGAAAGCAAGGAGAGACAAGAGGAGGCTTGTGGTACCTCCCATCACACCTTGACAGCAAGCTCCTCTCAGACCATGATGGAGGCAGCTCTAAACCCAAAAGCCCTGGAAATAAAAGTGTCCCCAAAATCATCAGACCTGCTTCCAGCCCAGTCTTCACAGACATCATTAAGGGGAGAAATCATCAAAAAAGAAGGAACCCACTTCTCACCACCAACAACAACTGTTGACTACATCCATCAAAATGCAAATAAGCCCAAAAACTATGGTAATGGTAACACCATCCCTGCTCCTACCTACAACCACTGCCATCATCACCGTGGGAAGAAACTCTTTTGGAGAAGAGGCTAGCTCTCCCTACCAAGTGCCACATACAAGACAGGAAATCCAGCCTCCTTGACATAGTAAGGCACCCTAAAAGAGAGATAGGAGGCAGTATGTGCCAGACAAGTCAAACCACCACCACTGTTATGACCGTCATGTGCCCTCCAATTGTAATGGAGATAGCTAGGACTCTGAACCCCAAGTCTTATAGTATAGCAATGCTTCCAGTCCAGTGCCTCCTGTCACAACTCTGAGAAGCAATCCCTATAGAGATGCAGCCTGATAATTGCACCTGCAAGTGCTACAGCCACAGCTATTGAGGACCCATAAAGGAAATTTCTTGACACCAAAATCCTCGGCACTGTCAAATGGTTCAACATTAGAAACTGACATTTTATCACTGTAGGAGAGGCATCACAATATGCTTTGTCTCCACATTCTAGCTTTCCATCTGACCCATAGTTAAAACATTCCATATATTTTGCATATATGTTGTCTCCCCATCAGAATATGGGGAATATTGCTCCTTGTGGCAAATAAAATAGTTTTGAGAGATAAAAGTTTTGGAATAAATTGTAATCAATTTTATCAACCATACTGGCAAGTGATTTGCAAAAGGGGCTCCTTATCCTCTCGATGATCAAAGAGAAAGCATGGGTCGCTTCTTGAGGTTTGCATACCCTTGGATGAGAGGGGCTTCAGCACATGGCAATCAACTCTGATTGGTTAACAATTAGTGAGAGGTGGACTTTACAAAAAGGAGTGAGCTCACTCCAATGAGCGGCTGAGAAAGACATCATGTCAATCTTCAATAGAGAGATTATCCCTATACCCACACCACCAGCAGCCTTACCAGCCTTGGGAAATCTAGACAAAAGGATTTATCTCCATCCAAGCTTGATTGAGTATAATTCACCTTAGACTAGAGATTCCTTGTAAGATTAGGTGGGGTCAGATAGAGAAGAAAGGTAGTGCAAACTTCAGAGACTGAGGTTTTCAAATGAGGATAATAGAAAAAAGGGAACTCCAGATGCCCCTAGATCATTGGTTATTAATAATCATTTCTCTCATACTTGAAAGGAAGGACTGTGTTATTTTTTGAAGTGTACCCCTAGCATGTAGCACTGTGCTTTATATACAATAAGCACTTAATAAATGCTTCATTCATCATCAGCCTAATTGTTATGGCTCCCCTCTTGAAAACTATTTTGTATTTTTGTTCATATTTTAGGTTTACTTATTTGCTCACACATTAGTTCCATCCAATAGAAGATAAGCCCCTTGAGGGCAGGGAGTCTTTCCTTTTTGTCTTTGTATCACCAAGGATGAGCACAGTACAATTCTTGAATTGGATTAAATACATAGGCAGAGGTATATAAGTAAAAATATCAGTTACAAAAAGTAATCCATTTTCCTTCAAAAATATACAGTTATTTTTAGTGTAAATATCTTGAGGACAGGTCCCATAATTTCTACTTCTGAGTGTGGGAATAGTTCCATTTTTTCCTATGGATCCCTAGCACCTGACCCAGTCCCTAGAACATAAATGATACCTCGTTAATTCTAGTTTTAGACTTATTTTTTCCCAGACTTATTAATTTATTTGTTTTCAGTTTTCAACAATCAGTCCCATAAGTTCCAAATTTTCTTTCCCTCCCTCTTTCCTCCCTCCTCAGGATGGCATGCAATCTTATAAAGGCTCTACACATACATTCCTATTAAACACATTTCCACATTAGTCATGTTGCATAGATGAATTAAAATGAATGGGAGAAACCATGAGAAAAACAAAACATAGCAAAAGAGAAAGTAGTCTGCTTCATTCTGCATTCCAACTCCATAATTCTTTCTTTGGATGTGGATGAATCCTTTGGAAATATTTTAGGTCCTTGCATTGTTATGAAGGGCTTAGTCTATCAAAAACAGTCCTTGCACACTGTAGCTGTTACTCTATATAATGTTCTCCTGGTTCTGCTCATTTCACTCAGCATCAGTTTGGATAAGTCTTCCCAAATTTTTCTGAAGTCCACCTGTTGGTCATTTCTTATAGCACAATAGTATCCCATTATATTCATATACTGCAACTTGTTCAGTCATTCCCCAGTTAATGAGCATCCCCTCGATTTCCAGTTCTTGGCCATCACACAAAGAGCTGCTATAAATTAGTTCTAGTCTTATTCATTGATTGATGTAGCTTCCACATAATACCTAGCACCATAATTAACATGCAGTCTGGGCTCGGTAAAATTTTGCTGACTAAAAGTACAATGA
The DNA here is from genome assembly GCA_023548195.1 of Bettongia penicillata ogilbyi. Lineage (NCBI taxonomy): Eukaryota > Metazoa > Chordata > Mammalia > Diprotodontia > Potoroidae > Bettongia > Bettongia penicillata. Next base: position 1,282,030 of record JAJHZJ010000559.1, on the reverse strand, counting down.
TCAGCAGCAGGATATTTAAAGGCAATGTTCAGAAACATAAAATGCAAGATTTTCCCTTTTGAAAATGCCACAAAAATTGGGGAATGGGGAAGATGTGACCAAATTGTTCCCACTGCTATTGCTGAAAGATCAAAGTTCAGAACTCCAGGACTCAATAACTTGGGCCCAAAGCATAAGTCTTCCTTTAGTTAACCTCCACTTAGGTCTCTGAAGGCTAGGTAAGAGCAAGTGAAAAGGTGCGAACAGTAGCTAAGAATTCTTCCCTTTATTCCTAAGGAACAGCTATTCATATCTCATCCACAGCCATTCAGAAAAGATCAGAACTGCTCTTGCTGTGACCTACAACCACATGCTTGTGCAAATTAAGTAGAAGGGGAAAAATTTTATTTACTCTGGATCAGATATATAGCAGGAGAGAAATAATAATGTGAATAAATACTATCTGTGCAAATATATTAATATTACACCCTGTAATGTCATTTTAAGGTAAAATATTATTATCTTTACCATTATGGATCATTCTCTCTTTATTTTTTCTCACAGTTTTACTACATTTTACCCACAACCCCTTTACCAGAAGCAGTGATCAACAAGTCATATGAGCCTGGGATAGGGGTGGAAGGGTGGGGAGAGAAAGGGGAATCTGGAGAGGGAGAGAGACCAGCAAGAGCCATCAAACCCCCTTGGCTAGGCCATTATTAGTGGCTCCCCAACTCCAGTTAGCAGTGCACTAATGGAACACTGTCCTACAACCATGTCTCCTACTTTGGGAAGGAATGTGGCTTGGGTTTAACTTCCCACAAAAGCCTGACATTTTTGTGGCATCAAGAAAGCATGGTCATACCCTAATAACAGCATGTTCTTGTGTTGCCATCTGAACCACCTCCCTCCTACTTTTTTGCTAATAATCTGCTTAACAGCACCATTTCCCCGTCTCCCAAACAGTAGGAGTCAGTATGCAAACTAATAGATTGATGGGTTCTGTAAACTTGTCAAGAAGTCTTACATCTGCTGAAATTGCAACATTACAATCTTGAGAAAAAAGTTGAATATGAAGGCAGATAATGACACGCAGATAATCTATTAAGGGTTTACTATGTGCGAGGCACTGTGCTGGCAAGAAAACTAGATAGTCCCTTCTCTCAAGTAACTTGCATTCTAACAGTAAAAGACAACCCATGTGGGACAGCTGGAAGAGGCCGTAGAAATGACAGGCAGAGAGTAAGGCGCTGAGGACACCTGGTGTCTTGGGGCTTCTCAGGAAAAAGTGTTTCCAGGCATATGAAAAGGAATGCCACAAGTTAATTCTTCTTTCCTTTGACCTAGTTTAAAAAAAAATCACGCTATCACCATTCTTTGCACCAATTTCTTTGTAGGCAGGCACACATCAGATTCAGTTCTATGATGCAACTGAATGTTGTGCATGTGTTTGATATTTAGTTCAATTTTGCATTTTATCCAAAATTAACTGGGAAATTATATCTTTTTCTCTTATTTTCCTCAATTAACCAGAGTAATTTAAAATCAATTCTTTTGGAAATTTCAAAGTTGTCTAGTATTTTTTCCATTACCTCTTCTTTTTTTTTAATTAGAAAGTCAGGAATTTAATAGATACATACTTACATAATATGTCTATAAACGAAGAGCATAAAGTACCACAGTTTTGTTAGGCCTTTAATTATAGACAACTGTGATCCCAGAAGAGTCCTCAGAAGGAAAATCTAGCATGCCCACAGATTACTCCAGTTAAGCAGGTGCAGCCTCTCTGTACATAGTACATTGGGCATCAGTTAACTAAGTAATGATGCCAGCTCTCTGCCAGCCCCATTCTTTATTCAGATGTGGGTTTTTTCATGCTCATTTCAATGACCGAGAAGCCTGCAGCATCACTTAAGCCTGAAGAGGCTGTTAGAAGAGATCGTTAAAAATCATTGACTAAACACCACCCCTAAATTTAGCATTTACTCATGGTTAAAATGAAGTTGGAGCCTGCAGCAACAGACTGTCACAGTCATTATGACATTAATGCTATTTAATCATAATTCACATTTATATGCTTTAAGTTTACAAAGCACTTTACTTACAAAATTCCCCTATGAGCTAGGTAGTAACCCCATATTGCAGGTGAGCAGTTTCTGAGAAGTTGCGTGATTTGCTTACCTTTACACCAATAACAAATGACAATTGAACTATGTTCTTCCCTAATTCCAGGTTCAGTATTTTTCCTTCTGTACCACACTAACTCTGATATAAATTGTGTTGCTCCATGATTCAATAAATCTAGAAGCTCATCCATGTGAATATTCCTCCAAAGATACAGGCTGCAACCTATCTGCAGGTTCTTATTCTGTTTAATGCTTATCTTTGTCTTCCATAAATTCTTCTTCAGAACCTACTCAACATATTGAAGACCTTGATCTGATACTTTAAAAAAATTCCTTGGGTTCCAGTGTAGAAATCAGGATGGCTATCAGCTATCCCTCACTCTCATTACATGGTCATCATACCTCCCTTTTTGACCATCTATTGCTGCGATGGTCTGAGATGATTCCTCTTCTTATCCATATGTGATCATAAGTGATATATTAATGCAATGACCTCCAAAACCTCCTTGTATTTCTCTCTACCACCATGATACTTCATGTTCATTTCATATCAATTTGGAAACTCAGACGTACGTGTTGGTCAATTTAGAGCTTATACCAAAAGTATCTGATTTATATCATCATTGTGCATTCTTGAATTTGGAGAACCTAAGTGGTTAGATCATCTAATTTGTTGGTATGACCAGAAGAAGTTAGTTGTAGCTCTGTCTCCATGAACTCAGGTTCATACATTAGTGTCTAAAGCAGAATTTGAACTCAGATTTTCTTGTCTCCAAATCCAGCTCTCTACCCAGTTGAACAAAAAATAACTGACCCTAGTTTCCATAGTCTTAGTGTCTAACATTTTTTCCAGTCCAATTATTTTTTGTTCAGCTGAATAGAGAGCTGGACTATGGAAACTATGCCCAATTAAGGTTAACCACGTTCACCCAACTGAACTCATAAGTTCTGTACAAGAACTCTGTAATGAAAAGTGGAACCAAGTCAGCTAATCCAGAGATGGGGAACATAAGGCCTCAAGGCCACATATGGCCCTCTAGATCTTCAAGTAAAGCCCTTTGACTAAATCCAAACTTCACAGAATAAATCTAACAAAAGAATTTGTTCTATAAAACTTGGACTCAATCAAAAGGCCACACTCAAGGACCTAGAAGGCCACTTATGACCTCAAGATTGCAGGTTCCCCTCCCCTGAGCTAACCTGTCAAGGTAATCTATTTGGTGAAAACAATCAAACAAATCAGTTTTATGATGATGCCAAAACAAGAAAAAGTCACCAGTAGATTCTCTTTTTAAATTTTTCATTCTATTGATCTAGCATCAAGTAGACTACCCCAGATGCATACCAGAAGTTGCATTTGACTTTTCTGCCTGCCTCTGCCTGGAATGCTCATGCCATCCATCTCTGTCCATTGAAGTGGGTAGAAATCCGTTCTTCCAACTCCAGCTCAAATGATACTTACTCCATGCAGTGTTCACTGATTACTAGTGCCCTTCTCAACTAAAAGTAATCTCTCTGGCTTCTGAATTCCTGTAGCACCTCATTCATGTGAAATTTTTGCCATTCTGTCTTGAACTATTCATACCTTATCTTCTTTATTACAGCGTAAGCTCCTTGAAGCCAGGGACTATATATATTATCTTTTCTTTTCTTTTTTTAAATATAAATTTATCGATTTAACTTTTTACATTCATTTTCACAAAATTTTGGGTTCCAAATTTTCTCCCTATTTATCCCCTCCCACCACCCCAATACACTGAGCATTCTAATTTTCCCTATCACCAATCTGCCCTCTCTTCTATCATCCCTCCCTTCTCTTCTCCCCATCTTCTCTTTTGTCCTGTAGGGCCTTTCCCCATTAACTGTATGTCTTATTTCCTAGTAGCAACAACAATACTCAACAGTTGTTCCTAAAACTTTGAGTTCCAAATTCTCCCCATCCCTGCCTCCGCACCCATTCCCTTTGGGAAGGCAGGCAATTCAATATAGGCCATATCTGTGTAGTTTTGCAAATGACTTCGATAACAGTCGTGTTGTGTAAGACTAACTGTATTTCCCTCCCTCCTACTCTGCCCCCCATTGTTTCTATTCTGTCTTTTGATCCTGTCCCTCCCTGAGTGTTGACTTCAAATTGCTCCCTTCTCCCATTGCCCTCCCTTCCATCTATTTTATCTTTTCTTTTCCCATAGCGCATAGAAGTTAAATAAATATGTATTAAATGAATAGACACATAAGTCAAAGTCATTGGTTTTTTATAGAATCAAAGCATAATGTGACCACAGAATTTTGGCCTTCTAATGAACTTGAAATTCTCTAGTCAAATTTCTCAAAGCAGTAATTCCTTCAGTAACTGAAAACTTGGACTTCATAGGGTATCCCACTCTGTTAGGGACAGCTCTAGTTGTCAGAAAGTTTTTGAACCTGAACCCAGAGATTTCCTAGTAAATGTTTAACAACTGACTCTAGAGAGTGTATTCATTCAATTATTTAGAAAATATCTATTGTGGATTTTCTATGTATAGAATAGTGGACACGACTATCAAGTAGGTTGCCACTGTTGTTTCTCCATTCTTGAAGAGGACCATAACATCGGGAAGGTAACACCATGACATGCAGATGAATTGGATTTAAGTGAGGGAGGGCACATCAAATTCAAAAGGAGAGTCTGAGATCTATTAGACATATAAGAAATATCCCCTGCCTTCTGGTGTTTACAATCTAATTAAGTAGACACAACATGCACAGAGAAAACTGAGATTACGAGGGACAAGATAATAACATAAAAATCATTTACTCAGTTGCTTAGATGAATAGTGATCAGAGACTTAACCTAGTAACAACTCAGTGCTAGTCATGTACCAAAAGTATAGGGAGGAGGTGGGGAAAGGTGGGTTTGAAAATTTTGAAATTAAAACATTTAGAACTAGACCATATAGTGATGACGCAGTAGTTGAAATGTGAAGGCCTGCTCCCTATGTCCCCATAAAGTGAAGGTGAGATCCAGTTATGCTTGTCTGTCTATTTCTCTCATAAAAGCCCTATATAAAAGTACATCCATGGTTAATTAGTGAGGTAAACTTAGCTGTTCCCAGAATTACACACCTCCATGCCTCACCCTTGACATTTTATTGATGGCTAATATTTATCCCAAGGATTCTTATTAGACTGAAAGCTTGAAAGGGACAGCACTTAATCAGGGCATGTTTTGAAGAGATATTCTGCAACTGGGCTGTGGAGATCCCACTGACTTGTTTTGAAGTTTCCTGTGTTTACACTTTTATTTTCATAACCACTGGCACCGAGCCTTCCCGGTGATTTTCCCCATCTCATCCCAGGTTGGGAAACAACTAGAAGGGCTTGTTGCCTGTGACCAGACTGAGCTTTTTCATTTTTTTTATCATTGCATCTTCCTGGGCTCTTAATTCAGAAAACACTGGTCTTCATTTTCAGCACTCAATAAATGGTTGTTTGATGAATTTGTCACGTGCTAAGAGTACTTCATAGCACATAAAGGATCAAGAAAAAATAATAAGTAGCTCAGTAAGAAGGAACTACAGAGGAAAAAAGTGATAGTTAAAGCATTTACATGATACTTTAAGGTTTGCAAAATGCTTTACATAAAATATCTCATTTGATCCACACAATAACTCTGTCAGTGGGCTACTGTTAGCTTTATTCTACAAATGAGGAAATTGAGGAAGAAAGAATTTAAGCACTCACGTTAATACACTAGTGTCTAAAGTAGAATTTGAACTCAGATTTCTTGACTCCAAATTTAGCTCTCAAAACAAAACAATAACTGGACAAAAAATAATTGGACTGGAAAAAATATTAGACACTAAGACTATGGAAGCTAGTTCCAGTTAAGGTTAACCAGATTCACCTAGCTGAACTCATAAGTTATACACAAGAACCCTGTAATGAAAAGGACAGCCAAGTCAGCTAAACTGTTCTTTCCATTTGATCACTGGAATAGTTAAATTTCTGGTCTTCACATTGATGACCTGTTCTTTCCTTAGGAGGGCCAGGGAAATAATCATTATATCATTCCATCCCAAAAGTTATTTTTATAATAACAATCTCCTTAGAGTATGAGCACTTTGGAAAAACTGGTAGAAATCCTGCCCTTTGATGTTTCCCAATAAGTCAGAGCTCCAAACTCTCAGTTGTAAGAGCCTCCCAGAGGTTACCTTATTCTTGCGTTACCTTCCACCTGTCTGCCTACAACTGTTTTTGTGAGTGAATGAGCCTTCTCTTAATCTCATCTTCCACTCCCAGCTTCAAGTAATCACCTTTCTTCAGTCAAACACAATTCTACTCCAAATTCCCCAGCCTCCCTCTTTTGATCAAAATTCTACCATTAGAGGCATTTTTCTCTGAGAGAAAGTAGATTTTCACCGAATATGACCAAATGTGACCCTATGAAAGAAAGAAGAAAATATATAAAAGAAAAGTAAAACAGGCTAGTTATATAAAGAAACTTTTGTGTTCTAAGCAAGCAGGTACTCAAGAATTATAGTTATAAGCATGAAAGGCAGCTCAAAAAACCAGCATTCTGTCTTTAAATATTTGATTATACAGTTCATTCTCTTTTCAAAGATGGGCACCACGATGTAGCTGATAGTTCTTAATAATAGTACAAACAGTATTTAATACTTTTCACTTTGTGAATCTTTTTTATGCTTTAGTCTGTATTCAGACAACATCTCCTCCAGAGGCAGTTTCCTCATGAGTCCTTTAGGATTGAATTGTATCATTTCATTTCTGAGAATAGCTAAGTGATTCACAATTCTTCACTAAATAATATTGCTATTTCTGTGTGATGGCCCAGGAGGAGAAAGTAAGGCTGGTGACCTTGCATAGCCCTCCCTCATTCAAAACAAAGTCAAGTGCAAGTCATGTCATCATTTCTCTGATGTCATGGTCTTCTTTGAAAACGAAGGATGAATACAACCTGTTTCTGCGTACAATGTTCTTGTGATTCTGCTCACTTCACTTTGTATCAGTTCATATAAGTCTTTCCAGGTTTTTCTGAAATGATTTTGCTTGTCATTTCTTGTGGCAAAATAATATTCCATTACAATCATATATCAGTTTGTTCAGTCATTCTGCAATTGATGGCCATCCCCTTGATTTCCAATTCTTAGCCACCACAAAAAAAACCATTATAAATATTTTTGTACAAATAAATCCTTTTCCTTTTTTGACGGGGGGTGGATACTTAAATCTAATCCAACTCCCTCATTTCATATTTCCTTTTCAATTATTTCTAACCAAGTTGGAAGTTATTAGATAACCACATATTTATATTTCAAGACTATTGAAAATTCTTTCAGTCTAATTTCCTATGAGCTAAATATTCACAACTCATTTAGTATTTCTCTTCACTGGTCCTAATGACAACTCGTCGCCTATCTTGATGCCTTTCTTCTAGGCTGTCTCTTTATTTAACAAACCCAGGAATGTGTTGGTAAATGTTTAACAAACAATTCTCTAGGTTTAAGTTTAACTAGTTTAAGCTAAATTACTTTAAGTTTAATCTGCATCAATAACATTTTCTCCATCACTTTCTTAACTCTAGAACAATGGTATCAAACTCAAGTAGAAACAGATCCCTGAGGGTTCCAAGTTGCCTTTTAAAACCACAAAGATTGTCTATATTGTGTTGTATCTTTATTTTGTTAAACATTTCCCAACTACCTTTTAGTCTAGATCAGGCCTACCTGCTTAGGTCAACTGAGTTGACACCTCTGCTCTAGATCATCAATAAAACCATAAATCTAGCTCTGATTTCTAGCATTTGCCAATTTTTTGAGATGTAAATGATCACACTGAAAATTTAATATTTTATTTCACAGTACATTTAGTGCCAGCACACCCTTAAAGTCTCTTAAATCACATGTTGCTAAACTGAATATAGTAGTGTACTATGGTCTAACTACTACAGAATATGATAGGAGCATTATTTCATTGGACTTGCATAATTTTCCTCTCTTTATGAAGTTCCACAAAAGACAACACTGAATGAGATTTGGTCAGTTCCAAAGAGCATTTATCAAATCAAGACTGTTAGCTATTTATAGAGACTGGTATAGTAACTGGGCAGCTTTGTGGCAAAGTGTATGGAGTGCCAGGCCTGGAGTCAGGAACTCTATCCAAGTTTGAATCTGGCCTCAGACATTTAGGAGTTGTGTAACTCTAGGCAAGTTATTTAACCCTGTTTCCCTCAGTTTCCTCATCTGTAAAAGGAGCTGGAGAAGTAAATGACAAACCACTCCAGTATTTTTGTCAAGAAAACCCCAAAAGGGATCATGAAAAATCAGACACGGTTGAAACAAATGGACAAGTTTAGCAATAGAATCTTCAAGTTCCTAGAATTGAAGGTGAGAAATTCCTCAACTTGGTATCTGTTAGGTTAACTATAGAAGCCAGGAGGAAATATAAGTCAATAGAGGCCAATTTGCTAAGTACAAGATAGGCCATATTAATTCTAAGAAGTGTAAGCCCAAATTATTTCGTAAAAGGAACAAGGAAAGATAGTGCTCAATAAAGCATTTGATATTAGTTTCACATAGTTGGCAGACACAATCTTTTGCTGATGGGCAAATATTATTTATTTCCTGCCAGATATTCTGTTTACTGGAGAGAATATGTCATCACTAATAAGGGCTTCTGAGAATGCACACTGATGCGGCTAGCAGAGTAGTTGCTTGCCTTACTACTGGGAATGTCAACAGACTATGAAGATTTGTGGATGAGAAGAATAACCAGTTTGTAGGTCTATCAAGTGAGCTTTGAGATCAATCAGTATATCTCAGCCTACCTACCAGGGGATAAAACATGTGAAGGAGGTTTCTGATCAGTTAAATGGCTCAGTGGATGGCCAGGTCTGGAGTCAGGGAAGTCCCAAGTTCAAATCCTGATTCAGACACTTACTAGCTGTGTGACCCTGGAAAAGTCTCTTAATCCCTATCTGTCTCAGTATAAAATGAGATGAAGGAGGAAATAGCAAACCGCTCTGGTATCTTTGCCAAGAAAACCCCAGATGGAGTCATGAAGAGTCAGACATAACTGAACAACAGTACCAAGGATGTATCTTTCTTAGAGCAATTGCTTTTTCTCTGGATGGTCTCCACCTAATTTTGAATCGAAAGTTGAGGCATTGGAGGAGCTAGAGATCCAAATCCTAAGTGAACAAGTTCTCCCACCCTGACTTCACCCTGAGGTGAACTCAATGATTACTGAGTCTCTATGTGGACCTGTCATATCATAAGAAAGTACAGCAATGTCTTCAACCGTCCACTTCCCCTTCACCACCATCACCCTACTACCACCTCCACCAGTTCTGCTCCACCCACCACAATGGCCCAGACTGATATACCAGTACTTATCCTCTTTTCCAGCTCTCCTTTACGTTTTGTCTTCCCCTATCAGAGAGTAAGCATCACTAGGTTTTCTTGTTTCGTATTTCCATAGCTAAGCATAGTGCCTGGCATATATAGCAATCAATAAATGCTTTATCTATCATTTATTATATTATATATATACTACATATATTATATAGATATTATCTATATTTTAAAGGACAGGATAGTTCATGTAGACTGGAACCTAGGAAAAGACAACTTCCTAAAAATTCTTTAAGGAAATCCTAATTGAATTACAGATACAAGGAACATGGAAGTAGGGATAGCTCTTTGTTTAGATCCAATCAGTCAAGATTTTAATCAACATTGAATCTAGAAGAATTTCCTTGGAGATTATGAACCTTTTCCTTTACAAACAAATCAGTTAGTAACTATGGTGTTCATATTTTCACAATTTGCAAAGTAGAAGTATTAGGAGAAGGGGGGAAGAAGAAGAAAGAGAAGATGAGGAGAAAGAGGAGGAAGAAGAAAAAAAATGAAGGCACCATTGGTGAAGTCAATGGGAATTGTGATGGCAATTTAAGAACAGGTCATCAAGCATATTCCTCACAGGTCTTTGGAATACATAGAAAAGCAAGTTCTCTTCTGTGTCCTAGCCTGACTAACAATTGATTGCATCAGAAAACAAGATCGTAGATGATGGGATAAAAGAAGCTAACATAACGTCTCTTCTTTTGACTGAATCACAGAACCAAGAGCTTTATCAGGTTTGGCATCTGTTTTCTCACTGCTCAAGACAACAGTTGAGTTGTGTCCCATTAATATTCTTGGGTTACACCCATCCCTTGCCCAAGTGCTCTCTTCTATCTAATGACAATACTTGTCCTGTGTATACGAGTAAGAGTGGGGATGAGCAATGAATTTAAAAGCAGCAGGTGGAGAGATAGATGTTAGATTAAAAAAAAAAAAAAAGATTTACTATGTGCTGCATAACTAGGGACCCATAGAAGTCAGGTCTTTTTGTGTGGAGTTCTAGATAGAAAATAGTTCCTTGAGAATAGGACACAAGTAGGAAAAAATGTGATTCTCACTAGCTGCTCATTTCAGAAATATCCTTGAGTGAATTCTGGATATCTCCATAACTTATTTAACCCAGGGATATATATCTCTAAAAGATCTGAAAATTGAGGTGGTAGAAGAAAGAAATATTTGGGTTTGGAGTTTTTTTTTTCATTTTCCCGCCATTATCTTTGGTTTTGGCATTGCATGAGATGATAACCCCACTCTAAAGAGCCTGTTAAGGAGGATTTAGCACTATAAACCCTGCTAAAATTACTATGACCAAGTATGGTTCTGCGCCAGCATTAAAGCCAAAATTTTTTAATCCCTGAGAGAGAATTTGAATATTTCTTTCCCTTCTCCAAAGGGAGACATGCCTTTAAAGGTCAATAAAAAAGAAGAGGTTTTTGTTTATTTTCATTTTTTCCTTGAGCAAAAAGAAATGGGACTGCTTCAGGTGTGAGACTTTTGCAGGTCTGCTTTTACAATGCATGTTTTTATCTACTGAGAGGCTTGTTAAAGAAAGTCACAGTGAATGAGTGATGCCAAACTGCACCTGTTTCCCAAGGGAAAAAAGAGGGAGAGGGAAGAGACTCAGTTGTTGCATTAGAATGATTAAGGTGACCAACAAGTCTTAGAAAGTGATAGTATTCAAAGCCTTGGCAGGTTGCATAGTAAAATTAAACCCTGTGCACTAATTATTTGCCTAATATAAAGGGCAGGGCTTCATGGGAAATGCCTAATCCCAGCCTTGCTGTGAAATGCATTCAATAAACAGGTTTCACAATTCAAGAGGAAGCAGAATGTCAGGAGACTCATATGGGAAAGTTAGCTAATGAAGTCACTCGAAGGTATTATGAAGTGCAAATGGAGTGTCAGTGAAGCCCTATGTGATCAGTCCTGAAGAGTTGGGTGACTAAGTAGTGGAGCAGGTTTAATAAGCTCTTAGCAGGTTCTCATCCTATGTAACACCATGAGAAATTTTCTCACGCCTCAGGATTGGATGAGAATTTGGAGCTACCCTTGCTGCTCAAGTCCATTCCTTTCACCTTTGGCCTCATTTTTATTTCTCCATGGAGCTTTGTTCAAAATCAGTTTACTTCATAATTCAAATTATCAGAAAGCACTAGGGAAGATCTCTTGTCCAATAGATGTTAAAGCTATCAAACTCTTTAGTCCAATGATAAAAAATAAGCTTTGATCTATAGATCAAATGGATCTAGTGCAGGGGTTCATATTTAAAAAAAAAAAATTGACAACTATATTTCAGTGTAATTGGTTTCTTTTATAATTCCATTCATTTCATTTTATGCATTTAAAACATTCTTCTCATAAAAGGTTCATAGGCTTCACTAGACTACCAAAATTGTTCAGGACAAAAAACAAGGCAAGAATCCATGTTCTAGAACCTAATAGAAAGTAGGTAATGGGACTCATCAGGAGAGTCATCTTCTTTATTTCTCTCATCAATATCCTTTTAGTTTGTTTCCAAAAATCTTTATTTGTAGCAGAAACAAGTGTAAAGGACTATAGGTACTAATTCTCAATATATCACTAAATCCTATGGCTAGGGCTATCATTTTTCAAAGACCCTCAAACTGCCCTTTAGTTTCATGCAGTAAAGTAACCTGTGAATTTTTTTTTACTATCTTGTGATAGACATGCATCTTTCCAGGTCGGTACTGAGTACCACGACTCGAAGATAATTCTTTTCTTAGGTCGTTTCAGTTGTGTCTGATTCTTCATGATCCCTTTGGGAATTTTCTTGCCAAAGATACTGGATTGGTTTGCCATTTCCTTCTCCAGATCAGTTCACAGATGAGGAAACTGAGGGAAACAGAGTTAAGGGACTTACCTAAGATCCGAGAGTTAAGACTAGATTTGAACTCAGGAAGATGTCTTCCTGATTTCAACACTCTATCTATTGTGCCATGTAGCTGCCTGCTCCAAGATAAAAGAATCTTATATTTAGAGCAGGAAAAGATCCTTTAAGACCAGCATTTGAGTATATCAAGTCACAGTGACAATGTGGTGGGTGGATCTCTGAATTTTGCACATCTCCCTACCTCCTGTTTTTGTTTTTGATTTTATGATCTATAAAAGTGATAGGGTTGGAATTTGTTACTAACTTCAGCAAAATGGATTTTAAAAAGTAAACATGGAAGAAGATATGAGTCTCTCCTCCTGAGTTCATAACCAAAGGCAATCTAAACATAAGCAGAGATTAAAGGAATCATGCCCATTAACAAACAATGGTAATACTAGAGATATTAATAAAATGCGGATAATATTACCCCTTTCACTGTTTTGATTTCATTATGATTGTAACATAAAGAACTCTGGACTCAGAGTCAGAATCCCTGGCTTTTCAGTCCTTGCTAACTAAGCTAGCTACCCACTATGTGACCTTGAGTAAGTTATTTAGCCCTCAGTTTAATCCTCTGCAAAATGAAAGAGTTGGAATAAAAGAAAATAAAGTCTCTTCCAGCTGTAACATTAGGTAGTTCTGCAGAAGATAAGATTTTTAGTTTTAAAAAACACATAAAAAATGTATGATTTCATAAACATGTTTGCACTGCTGAATTTCTAAATGCTATTGTTAAATACTATTAGTATTTGACAAATACTATTAGTGCACTTCCATTATAAGTCCTGACAGATGTATACTTGTGATCTCATTAATTCATTAAGCTCTTTCCACCAGTGCAGATTAAAGCTCCTCTGTGCCTGGCCATCCCATCAGACTCTTGTCCATTTCCTCTTATAAGCTGGCCATAGAAGGTCCACATATTGTATGTTTGAGGCTTTGCTTTGTCTTGATATTGTGAAGACACTAATGGAACATTCGGGTGGTCTTCCTGTCATCTGTCTCCTTGACTCTAGGACCAGCTTATTTTTTCTACCTATCATACATATGCCAGCTATGATTCTTATCTTCTTTGGAGTTTTTCATTGATTATATGTTGCAACCTGCTAACCACCACTCCCAGCCTCCATTTAAGTCTGCCTTACCCTCTCTGTGATATTCATTTTTAATTCTTTGGAGAGAATTGTGTTCCTTGGCTCACTGCCAAACAACAGTATTGGTAGAATGTTGTTGGTAGTTGCTCTTTTTTAAAAAGACCTCTTTTCCTAGAGAAGTTTAGGGTCATTAAAGGAACTTTGCAATTTCCTGAAGGCAATCTGGCCCTCTATCCCACTATTCACTCAATTCTGGACCAGACTCATGACCAATTTGTGCTATTGGCTCCATATGGAACAAAATAGACAGGGTGATGGACAAAGTTTTCCATTCAAATGTATGTCATAACCTGGACAATAGAATATTTTTCATCCAGTTGGCCTTTACTGTGCTATGGAGCAGGCTAAAGTCTCGAGTGGCTATGGATCTCTTTCATTAAATTCTGTAGTTTTTGGGGGGTTGATGTTACTGGAAAAATGCAATGAGAAGCATTTAGAGTCTAGAGAACTTTTATATGTATAGCAGCCAAATTACCTTAACATTGAAGTAAAATATAAATAAACCTCTTCATAAACTAAGTTTCTTCAAAAAAAATCAAGATAGGGCAAATATGTCTTAAATGAAGCATAATTTGCTTTTATATAGTTACTAAATTGTAAACTGTTATAAGGGGAAATAGAAGAATACCATCATCTTCTTTGTGGGATGTGCAACTTGTAGTTAGTGAAAATGACTTTATTTTTAAGAGTTCTGTTTTTACTCATGCAGCTCTCTTCACTTTCGACCACATTCCCCAGTTGGATATGTAACACAAGATGAATATGTACTGCTTTCATAGGTTCATAGATTTGTAGCATCCTCCTCTTCTCCATCTCCCACAGAATTTCCCAAGATTCTACTATGCCAGTGAGAGGCTACATTTTAGAAATGTTGCTCGAGAGCCCTCACCCATATATGTCTTATGCATGCACAAACAAATCTCAATTAACTTTTAGAAAAACTAGTTATTAATATATTTATTTACTAAACTACATACTATGGTATAGCAAGAGCAGTTGGTGCAAACATCCTCCAACAACCTAAGGTTCACTCTTCCATAAAACTACAAAGTCCCAAGGAATAGGACATATAGAAATCATATGAGACCAAAGGGTAAGCTCATAACTCCTGGTTACTGGAAGTCCCTTCTTGAGTCCATAGCTGGTAGTCTTCTCTGTTGCAAAAGGTCATGCTCTTTGAAGATGCTTCTGAACATAAGAAGTTACTTTTCTGTATCTGTTCATATCAATATTTGTCCTCAGTGTGTCTTCTTGATGCACTGTCTGTGTCTAGTTCAGTTTGTCTGCTAGCATGAAAGATGGAGGAGGAGGAAAAAGAGAGGAGAGGAGAGGCGAATGGACAGACAGACATTCTCCCACTCCCCACGCCAGTAATTTATTTTCAGGGACCTGAACCTGAGGTCCTTCACCGTTGTATTGATCTACTGCTTGACTGAACAATTGCTAAAATTCCTCTAGCTGTTTAAAGCCCCAAGGAGCATGGTGAACTTCTTTGGTCAGCCAAAAAGCTGTTCTCATCTTAATCCAATTGAAGAGCAGTTCATACATGATACAAGGAGTATAGGCTATAGAATTTTTAGCTAACACATTTAAAAATATAACCATGATTCTTGATTTCTTCATTAAAGAGAATATGTGGAGCTCCCTCTCTTATAGCTTTATAGTTTAACAACGATCTAGTCCCAGGATCCTTAACCTGAAATTCATCAATCTGATTTAATATTTTGTTAACTGCACTTTAACATAATTTGTTTTCTTCATAATCCTGTGTGCTTTGTTTATGAATTTAAAATCATTATTCTGAGAAGAGGACTATAGATTTCACTAGATAGGCAAAAATATCCATGATACACAAAAAAGTTTACAGATCCTTTATCTACTCAAATTCCCAGTTTTATAGATGAGAAAACTGAGACTCAGAGATGAAGTGATTTCACCATACATTAATAGAGATGGAATTTCAATTCAGGTGGTTCACTGCCATAGTTAAGATGTTTTCCATTGTGCCTTGTTGCCTTTCCTTTGACTGTTGACTCAGTTGTAGTAAATAGCTCTCACTTAAGCAGGAGAAGTATGAGGACAGCATCTCCCAAAAAACAGATGCATGGAAAAACTGTTAAGAGATCCTACAATATGACCACATGAGTTTGGGAATGAAAGGAACTTAGTATTTTTTTATTCTCAAAGAACGAATCGGCTACTATATATATATATATATATATATATATACATACATACACACATATATACACATATATATACATATATATACACACACATATATGCCTAAACATATATATGTCTAAACATATATACATGCCTACACATATATATGTCTAAACATATATATATATATATATATATGTCTAAACATATATATATCCCAAGTGTTGGTTCTATAGGTTAATTTTCAAGGCACTCAACACTTTCCCACATAACGTGGGAATCCCATAGAGCTAGTCCAAGGCTTCAGGACTTTTTAAATGAATCATGTTTGCATAGCAGCTCTACCACACCCCCAAGACTCTTGTCAGCCAAACTGTTCCTGCAAAGTTTTCCAGAGAAAGGGGCCACTTTCTTTAGATAAATAGATTGATCTAGCTGGCCCATGTAATCCTAACACTCTGGTCATGTGTCTCCTTTGAACTGTAGGCAGTTCATGAAGACCCTGAAAGGAGCACTTATTTGACATGTAACTCTGGAACTAAGCCAACATCAGAGAAGTGGGAGCCTGTCACCCAATAACGAAATGCTCTTTCAAAACCTAGATACTGGTATTATAAGATCTTTGGACCCCCCCAAACTGAGGTGTGTAAAGGTGTGTTTAGGGTGCAGTTCCTTTGAGGATGTTGAAATAGAGCTTTTTGCTATACCTGTTATTTCATTTGTTGTGGCCACCACACCAAGGAAAGATAATCATGCCTATACTTGCACCAAGGAACGCTATTGTCTTCTGCTTGGGAAAGGTGATTAAGAGAGTTCAAATAAAGCTCACAGCTTTCAGCTCCCCCAGCTAGCAATTGGCTTCATGGCCAAGGTTTTCAAGGAGAAAATAAACTGCTCCATTATCTCCTTTCTAGTCAGCTTTATCAGCTCTCCAAAAGTGATAACTAGGCTCTGATTTATTCTATCACAGCTCACGGGGGTCTAAACAGAAAGATGGTCCTTTCCCAAGATCACTTCATTATAAACTCCCCCCCCCATTCTTTTCTCTGCTATAAAACTTCTGGCTTTCAGAATGTAGGACATAAAGAAGGAAAAAAGTCTTTGTATGGATATAAAAGCAAACTGTAGACCAGTGTAAAATGAGAACATTTGACCCTTTTTGGGTTGTAACTGTGGGGTCATGCAGAGCAACCCTTCCTTCCCTATATACTGACCTAGTGTTACTTATCATCATTTTATTATGACTATGTATGGAGACCCAGGAAAGTTCATAGAATTTGTTATCACAAAAGAAGGTGCCCAAGAACAGTTTCCAAGGCCAAGCACTGAGCACAGGTGCTAAACACCTGCTGCTTTTAAAGTCAATGGGATCTGCTTCAAACAGATATCAAGGTAAAATTGGAAGGAGAGAAGAGTGATGAAATAGAATGATTCAGTAGGTCACCTGCTTCTTTCGTAATTCCACATGGGTGACTTCCCATGCTTCCCTACCTGTCTCATGATGAGCCAGTAGACTGTTTCCCAGTAGAATGTAAGCTCTTTAAGGGGAAGAATTATTTCATTTTTGTTTTTATATTGCCAGGATACCATGCCTTGTACTTAATAGGTATTAAATATTTGACTAAATCAAATTAATATAAAATGAAGATCTTACCTAGTAATTACAAAGAGACTAATCTCCATTAACCCCAAAGTCAATGGAAAGCTGCACGACAGGGTAATTCAAGTCTCTGTCAGATAGATGAAGGACGTAAGAATACGCCAAAGTGAAGAAAGTTACTAGCATAGAGATACAAGACTAGGTAGGAATCATCTTGAAATTCCAGCTTGAATCTTTGTTCTCAAGGGTTCTTCTTTAAACCAAGACTGACTACAAGGATCTCTCTTGGGATGCAGTGGGAAAACCATTGGACTGGGATTCAGGAGCCCTAGGTTCTAGTGCCAGCTCAGCTAATAGTTAGCTTTGTGTTTTTGCAAAAATCACTTTACCTATATAGTCTGCTCTGTAAGATCTGGTGGTTGGGCCAGATCAATGAGATCAAGCTCAAACAGAAGTGAGGCCACTCAACCATATATAAGGATCCCTGTGGGCTGCATATTGACTTAAAAAGCAGACATTTATATATTATTATATATTATTTTTATTATCAATAAATCAAAATATTTAAATTAGATCATAACTACATTTTAATTTGGCTTGAACCACACTTGGGAGTGTTACAGACCACATGTGGCCTGTGGACCATATATATGACACCACAAGGCTAGGTGATATCTCAAATCCTTTCCAGCTTTAACATTTTACTACTAAGTACATGTAACTATTAGAGACAGCTAGGTGGATCAGTAGATAGAGTGCTGAGCCTGGAGTCATGAAGACCTGAGTTCAAATATGGCCTCAGATAATTACTAGCTGTCTGACCTTTGGCAAATTACTTAATCTTTGTCTGCCTAGGAGGCAGCTAGGTGTCTCAGTGAACAGAACACTGAACTTGGAGTCAGGAAGACCTCAGTTCGAATCTGATCTCAGACATTTGCTGTGTGACCCTAAGCAAGTCACTTAACCTCTGTTTACCTTAATCCACTGGAAAAGGAAATGATAAACCACTCCAGTATCTTTGCCAAGAAAACCTCACAAACAGGCTCATGGGCTCACAAAGAGTTGGACATGACTGAATAACGATACCAATTTGTAGCCATGACTCCTCCTTATAGATTCTGACTACTCATTTTAGACTTAGCTGCTCTCTGATACAGCGGTCTTAGTCTAGGTTTCACACCCCAGCCCTGCCCCATCCTTCTTCAACCATCTGCTGCTGCTGCCTGAGAGACCCTGAGCCAGGCGCAGCCTCCTGGTTGAAAGGAATATCATTGGCACTTTTGGTTGGAAACAAGTACAAACTCCAGAGTGTTAAAGAGAAGCATTAAGGATAAATTGATGCCTAAATGGAAAGCTCTCTCTTATGATCGAAATGATTGAAAGAGGATTGAAAAAAATTACAGCATTGGAAGGGAAAATGGGTCCCTTTCTGCAACTTCTACCTATCATTCCTAATTCTGCTCTTTTGGAGCAAAAGGAACAAGCCTGGAACTTCCACATGAAAATCTTTCCATCAATCAACCAATAAATATCCAAGTGCTTCCTAAGTGCCCGGTGCTCTGCAAAGTGATGGTAACGCAAGTGCACAGAATAAAGCAATCCCTGCAGTCTAACGCAAACCATGGTGTCCCCTTGTGTCTTCTTTTCTAAGGCTAGAAATCTGCAGTTCTTTCAAACAGTTCCCACAGACTTCATATTGACATTGGCTCAATAAATAGCTGCCTCCGTATTTCTTTGCAGGAAATCACCTATCCCCACTGTTCATCTTGTCTTCTTGTGGCCCTCACTTAATGGTCTATTATGTGAAGTTACACTTTAATTCATATTCCCAAGCAATGATATTCTTTGGAAAATCATCCTTGGAGAAGCTCCTACTTCCTCAGAGTGTCCAGCCCCTTCTCAGAAGGAGTTTCATCTCTATTGCTCACCTACAAGTGCTGACTGGTCCTTCTTTCCTCTTTCCTGTAACATACTTATACCCTCCAACCATCTGACAGAGATCAAGATTCCCTGACGAGCAGTTTTCCATTTTCCTAGGAGATGATGTTAATTTTGATTCTTCCGTGTTGGTGGTACCATATCTCTGAGAGAATGAATATTAACAGAACAGGACTGACTTTTGTGGCACTGAACAGTTCAGTAACAGTACTATGAAGCTTCTCAAATACTTTCTAACTTGAATTCTGCCAAAACCAGTTCTGAACTTAGCTCCCTGTCCATTTGAAGCATTCATCCAAGATATATGAATGGGCAGACAGAAATTCAGGAAGACAGACAGAGATGATAGATATTTGCTGGAGTCCTTAGCCCAGGGTACATAGACCTCCAGGAGTCTGCCAATAGATTTCAGGGAATCTGTGGAATTGGATAAGAAAAAAATAACATTTTTATCTTCTTTTTGTAATTATATATCTTTTATGCACTTAAAAACAGGGTCCATTGACCTCACCAGACTGCCAAAGTGGGCCATGACATACAAAAAATAAGTTAAGAAATAGGTATTTAGAGACTGGATCAATGGGTTCACCTTTACAGGGAATTCCATGGCAAGGAAACTCCATCTACCAATACACATCTCACCTTCTCTGAAACTTATCATTTCAACGGTACTGAAAGATTAAATAATTTGCCCCAAGTCAGATAATTAGCATGAGTCAGAAGTGAGAACTGAATCCAGATCTGGCTTCATAGCTCCGAACCCATTCTGCTACCCTGTTTCAGATGTGCAAATTAATATATACAGATATACATATGTAAATGTATATATTTATACATATATATGTATAATTTATCTCTATAGATATTCTATCTCTGAGAGAGAGACTGACAAAGAGACAGAGAGAGAGACACACACAGAAAGTGAGTAGATCTATGATATCATTAGGGTGGAGCAGCAGTTCTCAAACTTTTTCATCTCAGGGCCCATTTATACTCTTAAAAATTATCCAGGACCCAAAAGAGCTTTTGTTTATGTAGTTTATTTGTTGGGTTTTTAAAAATTTATTTATTTAACTTTTTACATTCATTTTCACAAAATTTTGGGTTCCAAATTTTCTCCCCATTTGCCCCCTCCCCCCACCCCAATACACCAAGCATTCTAATTTCCCCTATCACCAATCTGCCCTCTCTTCTATCATCCCTCCCTTCTCTTGTCCCCATCTTCTCTTTTGTCCTGTAGGGCCAGATAACTTTCTATTCCCCATTACCTGTATTTCTTATTTCCTAGCAGCAAGAACAATACTCAACTTACTTAAACTTTGAGTTCCAACTTCTCCCCATCCCTCCCTCCCCACCCATTTCCTTTGGGAAGGCAGGCAATTCAATATAGGTCATATCTGTGTAGTTTTGCAAATGACTTCCATAATACTTGTGTTGTGTAAGACTAACTATATTTCCCTCCATCCTATCCTGACCCCCATTGCTTCTATTCCCTCTTTTGATCCTGTCCCTCCCCAAGAGTATTTATTTCAAATTGCTCGCTCCTCCCATTGCACTCCCTTCCATCATTCCCCCCACGATGCTTATCCCCTTCTTCCCAACTTTCTTGTATTGTAACATAGGTTTTCATACCAAAATGAGTGTGCATTTTATTTCTTCCTTTAGTCAAATGTCATGAGTAAACTTCATGTTTTTCTCTCAGCTCCCCTCTTTTTCCCTCCACTAAAAAGTCTCCTGCCTGCCTCTTCTATGAGAGATAATTTGCCCCATTCCATTTCTCCCTCTCTCCTCCCAAAACATTTCTCTCTCACCGCTTAACTTCATTTTTTTTAAGATATGATCTCATCCTCTTCAATTCACTCTGTGCTCTCTGTCTCTGTGTGTGCATGCACGTGTGTGTGTGTGTGTATGTGTGTGTGTAATCCCAACAACTACCCAGATACTGAAAAGTTTCAAGAGTTACAAATATTGTCTTTCCATGTAGGAATATAAACTGTTCAACTTTGGTAAGTCCCTTATGACTTCTCTTTGCTGTTTATCTTTCCATGCTTCTTTTCATTCTTGTGTTTGAAAGTCAAATTTTCTTTTCAGCTCTGATCTTTTCATCAAGAATGCTTGAAAGTCCTCTATTTCATTGAAAGACCATTTTTTCCCCTGAAGTATTATATTCAGTTTTGCTGGGTAGGTGATTCTTGATTTTAGTCCTAGTTCCTTTGACTTCTGGAATATCCTATTCCACGCCCTTCGATCCCTTAATGTAGAAGCTGCTAGATCTTGTGTTATCCTGATTGTATTTCCACAATACTGGAATTGTTTCTTTCTACCTGCTTGAAATAGTTTCTCCTTGAATAGTTTCTCCTGGCAATTCTGGAATTTGGCCACAATGTTTCTAGGAGCTTCTCTTTTTGGATCTCTTTCAGGTGGTGATTGGTAGATTCCTTGAATACTTATTTTGCCCTCTGGTTCTAGAATATCAGGGCAGTTTTCCTTGATAATTTCATGAAAGATGATGTCTAGGCTCTTTTTTTGATCATGGCTTTCAGGTAGTCCCATAATTTTTAAATTGTCTCTCCTGGATCTATTTTCCAGGTCAGTTGTTTTTCCCATGAGATATTTCACATTCTCTTCCATTTTTTCATTCTTTTGGTTTTGTTTTGTGATTTCTTGGTTTCTCATAAACTCATTAGCCTCCATCTGTTCCATTCTAATTTTGAAAGAACTATTTTCTTCAGTGAGCATTTGAACCTCCTTTTCCATTTGGCTAATTCTGCTTCTTAAAGCATTCTTCTCCTCATTGGCTTTTTGAACCTCTTTTGCCAATTGAGTGAGCCTATTTTTCAAGGTGTTATTTTCTTCAGCATTTTTTGGGGTCTCCTTTAGCTAGGTGTTGATCTGCTTTTCATGCTTTTCTTTCATCTCTCTCATTTCTCTTCCCAGTTTTTCCTCCACCTCTCTAAACTTGATTTTCAAAACTTGATTTTCAAAATCCTTTTTGTGCTCTTCCATGGCCTGAGCCCATTGAATATTTGTTTTGGATGTTTGGGATACAGAAGCTTTGACTTTTATGTCTTTCCCTGATGGTAAGCATTGTTCTTCCTCATCAGAAAAGAAGGGAGGAGATATCTGTTCACCAAGAAAGTAACCTTCTATGGTCTTATTTCTTTTCCCTTTTCTGGGCATTTTCCCAGCCACTTACTTGACTTCTGAGATTCCTTTTCACACTCACCTTGCCTCCAGATGCACCCAGCTAGTGCTTGGGGTCTGAGATTAAAATGCTGCTTCCAAGCCTCAGGGCTTTCAGTGGGGCTGGGGCTTCTATTCAGTGTAATATTAAATTCAGGTGTTCAGGTGGTGGCAGGGCCCCCACCAGGGGCTCAGTTTCATCAGGGGGTTTATGTGGAGATCTTCAACAATGGATCCGAGCTCCTGTCTGCTTTGGGTGCCCCTATCTGCTGCTGCCTCCACTGCTGCCTCCTGAAGGAGTTTTGGAGACACCCCGCTCCCCTCTGGGCCAGCCTAAAGGGCTTTGCACCTGTGGGTGGAGGGACATGCATGGCTGCTGGAGATTCTGTCCCTGAAGCCTGCTCGGATCTGCTCCTCTCTGTGCTGTGCGGCCAGGGCAGGGCTGGGCTCTGCTCTAGGTCCAGTATGCGACAGACCTTTGGTGTCAGTTTTTCAGGTCTCTCTGGAACAGAAATATCCTCCACTCCATTGTTCTGTGGCTCTTGTTGCTCTAGAATTTGTTGGGAGTTCTTTTTTACAGGTATTTTATGGGCTGTGTGTTAGGAGCTAGCATATATGTATCTTTCTACTCCACCGTCTTGGCTCTTCCTGTAGTTTATTTCTATCAAGCTTTATTGCATTATAAATTTAGATGTCTTAGTATTATGAAAATACTTTGACCTTATGGACCCCACAAGGATCTTGGTTTCTCCTAGGAGTTCCTGGACTATACTTTAAGAATTTTTGGTATAGGGAACATTCAAGTGAGGAAATTTCCTCTACCAATGCAAGTTGGCATATTCTCTGCCATTTAAATTCATAGAGAATGCTAGGTCTGGAGTCAAAAACACCTGAGTTCAAATCTAGTCTCAGAGACTTACTAGCAATGTGACTATAGGTAATTTACTTAATTGTTATCTACCTCAGTTTCCTCATTTGTAAAATGGGGAATAATAATAACCTGAGTTATTATTAGGATTAAATGAGATAATATTTGTAAAACAATTTGAAAATCTTAGAGCATTACATAATGCTAACTAATGTTAGCTGTTAAAATTAACTATGACACTGAGACTAAATGACTTAGCAGGAGTCATATGGCCAGTATGTGTGAGGACATTTTTAAACCCCAGTCTTCCTGACTCTGCAACCAGTTCTCTATCTACTACAACAAAAGTATATGTATAGGGAGCCAAGATGGCGGAGTAGAAGGATGCACGTTTACGAACTCCGAAACCAAAGCCCATAGAATTAATGTAAAAAGAGTCCCCCATAATTTCTGGACCAGTGAAAAGGGTACAGAAACGGAGTGGAAGAGATTTCCGTTCCAGGGAGTCCTGGAGACCCGTTCCCCAGGGCCTTCATGCCCCAGAAAGCAGACACCACCCCAGCGCTGCCCTGGCCACGTTCCCAGAGAAGCTGACCCGAGCAGGCTTCAGGGACGGAAGCTCCGGCAGCCGGGAAAGTCCCTCCGCCCACAGAAGCTACAGGTCAGTGAGAAAGAAGGCTGGGCTGGACGAGAGGCAGAGCGGGGCGTCTCCGTGACTCGGGCCCCCTCGGGAGGAAGCTGCAGTGGCAGAGATGGGGGCAGGAAGCGGCAGAGGCAGAGGCGTGGGCGGCAGCTGAGGCAGCAGCGGCTGCAGCCGGCCCAGGACTCCCTCCAGCAGCAGGCAGAATCCTCAGTAAGGAAGATCTCTGCATAAAGCCCCTGAGGGAGCTGAGCCTGGGAGGTGGCCCCCCACCCCCACCCCAGCACCAGAACTAAAGCTTGCTGCGGAAAGCACATTTGAATCTCAGAGGCCAAGCACTAGCTAGGCGGATCCAGGTGGGGGTGGACAGGAATCTCAGAAGTCAAGTAACTGGCTGGGAAAATGCCTAGAAAAGGGAAGAAAAATAGGACTATAGAGAGTTTTTTCCAACAAATGCAAATGACCCCGATTTTCGGATCTGACGAGGACGAGGACGTATCCTTGCCATCAGGGAAAGACGTGAAGGGTGGGGCCTCAGCACCCCAGACATCCCAGGGGGATGTCGGGTGGGCTCAGGCCTTGGAAGAGCTCAAAAAGGATTTTGAAAAACAAATTAGACAGGTGGAGGAAAAACTGGGAAGAGAAATGAGAGAGATGCAAGGAAAGTATGAAAAATGGGTCAATACCTTGCTAAAGGAGACCCAAAAAAATGCTGAAGAAAATAACACCTTGAAGAATAGGCTCACTCAATTGGCAAAAGAGGTTCAAAAAGCCAATGAGGAGAAGAATGCTTTCAAAAGCAGAATTAGCCAAATGGAAAAAGAGGTTCAAAAGCTCACTGAAGATAATAGTTCTCTCAAAATTAGAATGGAACAGATGGAGTCTAATGACTTTACGAGAAACCAAGAAATCACCAAACAAAACCAAAAGAATGAAAAAATGGAAGAGAATGTGAAATATCTCATGGGAAAAACAACTGACCTGGAAAATAGATCCAGGAGAGACAATTTAAAAATTATGGGACTACCTGAAAGCCATGATCAAAAAAAGAGCCTAGACATCATCTTCCATGAAATTATCAAGGAAAACTGCCCTGACATTCTAGAACCAGAGGGCAAAATAAGTATTGAAAGAATCCATCGATCACCACCTGAAAGAGATCCAAAAAGAGAAACTCCTAGGAACATTGTGGCCAAATTCCAGAACTCCCAGGTCAAGCAAAAAATCTTGCAAGCAGGTAGAAAGAAACAATTCCAGTACTGTGGAAATACAATCAGGATAACTCAAGATCTAGCAGCTTCTACATTAAGGGATCGAAGGGCGTGGAATAGGATATTCCAGAAGTTAAAGGAACTAGGACTCAAACCAAGAATCACCTACCCAGCTAAACTGAGTATAATACTTCAAGGGAAAATATGGTCTTTCAATGAAACAGAGGATTTTCAATCATTCTTGATGAAAAGATCAGAGCTGAAAAGAAAATTTGACTTTCAAACACAAGAATGAGAAGAAGCATGAAAAAGTAAACAGCAAAGAGAAGTCTTAAGGGACTTACCAGAAGTGAACTGTTTACATTCC
This sequence comes from Bettongia penicillata ogilbyi, assembly GCA_023548195.1. Lineage (NCBI taxonomy): Eukaryota > Metazoa > Chordata > Mammalia > Diprotodontia > Potoroidae > Bettongia > Bettongia penicillata. Next base: position 1,256,505 of record JAJHZJ010000559.1, on the reverse strand, counting down.
TACATGGAAAGACAATATTTGTAACTCTTAAAACTTTTCAGTATCTGGGTAGTTGGTGGGACCACACACACACATGTACATGCATGCACACACACACATACACACATGCACACACATACAGAGACAGAGAGCACAGAGTGAATTGAATAGGATGGGACCATATCTTCAAAGAAATTAAGGTAAATGGTGAGAGAGAAATGTACTGGGAGGAAAGAGGGTGAAATGGAATGGGTTAATTATATGTCATTTAAGAGGCAAGTAGGAGACTTCTTAGTGGAGGGAAAAAGAGGTGAGCTGAGAAAAAAAAATTAGTTTACCCTCATCACATTTGACTAAAGGAAGGAATAAAATGCACACTCATTTTGGTTTGAAAACCTATCTTACAGTATAGGAAAGTGGGGGAGAAGGAGATAAGCAAGGGGGGGGATGATGGAAGGGAGGGCAAAGGGAGGAGGGAGCAATTTGAAGTCAACACTTGGGGAGGGACAGAATCAAAAGATAGAAGAGAAACAATGAGGGGCAGGGTAGGATGGAGGGTAATTCAGTTAGTCTTATACAACACGACTATCAGGGAAGACATTTGCAAAATTACACAGATATGGCCTATATTGAGTTGCCTGCCTTCCCAAAGGGAGTGGGTGGGGAGGGAAGGATGGGGAGAATTTGGAACTCAAAGTTTTAGGAACAACTGTTTAGTATTGTTGTTGCTACTAGGAAAGAAGGCATACAGTTAATGAGGAATAGAAAGTCATCTGGCCCTACAGGACAAAAGAGAAGATGGAGACAAGAGAAGGGAGGGATGACAGAAGAGAGGGCAGATTGGAGATAGGGAAAATTAGATTGCTTGGGGTATTGGGGTGGGGGAGGGGATAAAAGGGGAGAAAATTTGGAACCCAAAATTTTGTGAAAATGATTGTAAAAAGTTAAATAAATAAAAAAAGTATATGTATATATGTATGCATTTGTGTGTATATATGCATGTGTGAGTCTGTGTATATACACAAATGCACACATGTGTACACATACATATAGACACACATCTATATATACTTTCAACTGGTGCTATATGTGGATATATGTATATATTCAGAGATAGTGAGAAAAAAACAGTAATACAACAGGCAATTTATCCAGCTATATATCATTGTTCATATTTCTCTTCCACTTGTTTTCAAGTATTGCTGGTTAAACCAATATCATTTTGCATGACTATGGACTTTACTGAGGGAACTTTATAGTGTTTTATAGCCTGATGAAAGTAATTCAATGTCATTTGTGAAAAAAGGTATTTGAAGAAGCAGTATCACTCTTATGGAGGATGTCTAGTAATTTTCTTTACATAGAGAAACTAGTCATGTCTCTGGGAATGTTCCATTAGACAGCTCAGAGAACTGGACATTATTGCCTAGAAGTGACAGAGAAAAAGGTGCACATATGAAAGAGATGTGACTAGATGAGCTGAGGGCGGGAGACAGGGGAGGGCCAGATGATGATAATGATAATGATGATGATAACAAAAATAATAAGAAATAATAATAACCACAACATTTATATAGTACGATGTATCAGGTACTGTGCTAAGCACTTTATTTATCTCATTATTATTTCATTTGATCCTAACAACAACCCTGGGAGACTGGTGCTGTTATTATCCCATTTTACAGATGAGGAAACTAAGGCAAACAAAGATTAAATGACTAGCTCACAGAACTCCTAAGCATCTGAGGCCAGGTTTGAACTCAGGTTTTCCTAACTCCAGGCCCAGCACTCTACCTACTGCATCACCTAGCTATTATCCCTTTAATATGAAGAGACATCATGGCATAATGAATAGCAAATTGGCCTCAGAACCAAGAAGACCTCGGCTGAAGTTTGACATCTGATGGAGATTGACTGTGTGACCCTTAACTTAACCTCCCAGTGCCATAGGCAGTTTTAATACTTATGGTGAAGATGCCACCCTCCTCCTTGGGCAGTTCCCTATATCAATTAAATCAACCTACCTATTTCATCTTTACACTTAGATAAGTGCTAGTGGAATATCCACAAACTACAAAACTTTATTCCTTTCCTAGTTGCTTCCATACTACAAAAAAATTCCTACTCATATCATGACATTCCATAAAAAGCCAAATTTCCAGTTGAACTCACTAAGCAAGTCCTGTGGGAAATTTACCATCTGGTACTTGCCCTTAGCCATCAGCAGGTGAATGGAGAGCACTTGCCATGACTCACTTTTTCTGGGGGCTTGATTGTGGAAATGTTCCTTCTCCTCCCACCCCAATGCATGATTTTACTCACATTAACCTCATATTCCACAGAGGGATGATGCTACCAAATCTTATGCAGAAGAAAGATGTGAACTTTGATTCTGGAACTCATACTAAGTAGCATTTCCTTGAGTTATTCTAATCAGCCAGGAACAATTCTTGGAAGCTGCAAAGATGCAAATTTAAGTTTGATATAAACATAGGTGTGTTTGTTCTTCATTGTCGAAGAAGACCATGCCATCAGAGAAATAATGATATGACTTGCACTTGACTTTATTTTGAGTGAGGGAGGGCTGTGCAGATCACCAGCCTCACTTTTCCTCCAGAACCATCTGAATCCAGTGACCAGATATTCATCGGGATGGGTGGAGATAACACAGGATGAGGCAAGTGGGGTTAAGTGACTTGCCCAAAGTCATACAGCTAGTGAGTGTCAAGAGTTTGAGGTAAGATTTGAACTTAGGTCCTCCTGACTACTGCACTGGTGCTCTATCCACTGCACCACCTAGCTGCCCTTAAACATGTAATGAATCCATCAATAAAATACTAATTAAGTAGCTACTAAATGCCAGATGCTGTGGATACCAAAAAAAAGGTCTCGGTTAGTCAACTAGCATTTATTTAATATCCAGTTATGCACCAAGAAATGGGGATACAAAGAAAGATATAAAACAAATAAACCCTGCTCTGGAGGTGCTCCTGATCTAAGGAGAGAAACACCAAACTATATACAAATGAGATATGGACAGGACAAACTGGAGGCAATCTCAGAGGGAAAGCACTGGGAAGAACTAGGAAAGGTTTCTTGCAGGTGGGATTGTAGATGAGACTTGAAGCTGGGCACTGTGCTAAGCACTAAGGATAAAAAAAACCCAAGTTCCTGCCCTCAGGAAGCTTTTTGTTGATCAGTCTTTTTCAGTCATATCCAATTCATTGTGACCCCATTTGGGGTTTCCTTGACAAAGATACTGGAGTAGTTTGCCATTTCTTCCTCTGGCTCATTTTACAGATGAGGAAACTTAGGCAAGTAGGGTTAAGCGACTTACCCAGGTTCACACAGCTGGGAAGTGTCTGAGGTGGGTTTTAAAGTCAGGTCCTTTTGACTCCAGGCCTGGCACTCTATCCACTGTGCTACCTAGAAGTACACATATAAGCACATACAAAGTAAATACAATTTAAGATGACCCCAAGTAGAACAAGGAGACTTAGATGATAGTAGATTTCCCCTCAGTTGAAGACTTTAAGCAAAGGCTTCTACTTATCTTTTCCATAAATCTGCACTCAGAAAGAAAAGCTTTCTACAGAGCTATATCATCTTTTCAGATTCAACCTCTCACATCATCACTTGCAATTATATTGTTTTTGAAAATTAGATATAACTTTTCAGATGCATTTCCTCTTATGATATCAGATAATGGGACCATGTCTATCATTTCTTTGACTTTCCAAAAAGGTAAGAAACATATATGGTTATACCCAGTGTCCTGACATCCTTTCCTTAGGAAATCCTTAGGATTACTTGGTCACTTTCTCAATTACTTCCATTTCATCAAAATGTCTTCCTTCCTGATCAGAATTTATTTCTATAGTAGTAATTCACCTTTGGTTCATTCTCTAACCTTCTGAAAGAGAAAAATTTTGTTTAATTAGTCAAAACCTTAACAAATGCCCTGTGTTGGGGGATGGAGCCAAGATGGTGGAGTACAAAGATGGACCTACTGTAGCTCTCCTCCCATAAAATTCCTGTAAAAAATGACTCTAAAACAAATTCCAGAGCAGCAGAAGCCACAAAACAACAGAGTGAAAGAGATTTCCAGCCCAAGGCATCCTGGAAGGCCAACAGGAAAGGTCTATTGCACAGGGCTCAGAGCAGAGTACAGTCCAGACTTGGCCAACACACAGAACCAGAGTAAGCTTCAGGGTGAGGAATGACAGGCAGCAGCTGCAGTTCCCAGATTTCACAAATGCCAAACACAGCTTCAAAGGTCAGTGAGAAAGCTCTTTCACATGAGTGAGAAGGTAGCAGGGTCCTGCCCTAGTCCTGGCCACAGGTGGTGGCACCATCCACTTTGGCAGAATTGAACCACTGATCTGTATCTCAGCCCTTTGTGATGGTCCTGGAATTAGGAAGAGCATTGGTTGGTAGAGCTGGTGGGGGCTCTGGACAGGGAATCCTATTTTCAGATCCTAGCCAGAAGAGTGCTTGTGGTTGCTCCCAGACCAGAGCTCAGAGCAGGAGAGGAGTAAACTCCTCTCCCTTGATTGTGCCACCTTTGAGGAACTGAGAACTTATAGGTCCCCAGAGTATAACCCCCACTTGAAAAAGGACTCAAAAGTCAAGCAACTAGTTGCAAAAATGCCCCAAAAAGGGAAAAAAATAAGACTATAGAAGGTTACTTTCTTGGCGAACAGATATTTTCTTCCATCCATTCAGATGAGGAAGAACAAGGCATACCATCAGAGGAAGACATCAAAGTCAAAGCTTCTGCATCCAAAACCTCCAAAATAAATATGCAATGGTCTCAGGTCATGGAAGAGCTCACAAAGGATTTTGAAAATCAAGTAAGAGAAGTGGAGGAAAAATTGGGAAGAGAAATGAAAACAATGCAAGAAAATCATGAAAAGCAAGTCAACAGCTTGCTAAAGGAGATCCAAGAAATGCTGGGGGAAAAAAACCCTTTAAAAATAGAAAAAGAGTCCAAAAAAGCCAATGAGGAGAAAAATGCTTTAAAAAGTAGAATTAGCCAAATGGAAAAGGAAATTCAAAAGCTCATTGAAGAAAATAGCTCTTTAAAAATTAGAATGGAGCAGGCAGAAGCTAGTGACTTTATGAGAAACAAAGAAATTACAAAACAAAACCAAAAGAATGATAAAATAGAAGACAATGAGAAATATCTCATTAGAAAAACAACTGAGCTGAAAAATAGATCCAAGGGAAATAATTTAAAAATTATGGGACTACCTGAAGCCATGAACAAAAAAGAGCCTAAACATTATCTTTCATGAAATTATCAAGGAAAACTGGCCTGATATTCTAGAACCAAAGGATGAAATAAACATTGAAAGAATCCACTGATCACCTCATGAAAGTAATCTGAAAAGAAAAACTCCTAGGAATATTGTAGCCAAATTCCAGTGTTCCCAGGTCAAGGAGAAAATATTGCAAGCAGCCAGAAAGAAACAATTCGTGTATTATGGAAATACAATCAGGATAACACAAAGTCTAGAATCTTCTACTTTAATTAAATTAATGGATTGAAGGGATTGGAATATGACATTCCACAAGTCAAGGGAATTGGGATTAAAACCAAGAATTACCTACCCAGCAAAACTGAGTATAATACTTCAGGGGGGCAAATGGGCATTCAATGAAATAGAGGACTTTCAAGCATTCTTGATGAAAATATCAGAGCTAAATGGAAAATTTTACTTTCAAACACAAGAATTAAGAGAAACATGAAAAGGTAAATAGGAAAGAGAAATCATAAGGGATTTACTAAAGTTGAACTGTTTGCATTCCTGCTTGGAAAGATAACATTTGTAATTCTTAAAACTTTTCTCGGTATTTGGGTAGTCAGAGGGATTATGCAAATATATATATATATATATATATATATATATATATATATATATATATATATATATATACACACACACACACACACACACACATACACACACACAGAGGGCACAGGTGAGTTGAATAGGAAGGGATCATACTTAAAAAAATTAAATTAAGGGATGAGAGAGGAAAATATTGGGAGGAGAAAGGGAGAAATGGAATGGGGCAAACTATCTCTCATAAAAGAAGCAAGAAAAAACTTTTTCAATGCAGGGGAAAAGTGGAGAGGTGAGAGGGCAAAAGTGAAGCTTACTCTCATCACATTTGACTTATGGAAGGAATAACATGCACACACAATTTGATATGAAAATCCATATTACCCTACAGGAAAGAAGGGGAGAAGGGGAGAAGTGCTGTGTGGGGGTGATGATAGAAGGGAAGGCAAATGGGAGGAGGGAGTAATTAGAAGTAAACACTTTTTGGAAGAGACAAAGTCAAAAGAGAGAATAGAATAAATTGGGGCAGGATAAAATGGAGGGAAATATAATTAGTCTTTCACAACATAACTATTATGGAAGTCTTTTGCATGACTACACATGTATAGCCTATATTGAATTGCTTGCCTTCTCGGTGAAGATAGGAGGGAGAAAGGGAGAAAAGTTGAAACTCAAAGTTTTAGGAACAAATGTTGAGAATTGTTTTTGCCTGCAACTGGGAAATAAATACAGATAATGGAGTGTAGAAATCTATCTTGCCCTATAAGAAAATAGAGAAGATGGGGATAAGAGAGGAAAGGGAGGGGTGTGATAGAATGGAGGGCAGATTGGGGGAAGGGATAACAGAATGCATGGTGTCTTGGGGTGGGAGGAGGGGAGAGATGGAGAGTAAAGTTGGAACTCAAAATCTTGTGGAATGAATGCTAAAAACTAAAAATTAATTAATTAATGTTTCAAAAAAATGCCCTGTGTTACCAGAAAGTAATTTCCAGCTGATATCCATTTAGTTGAAGTCTCATGTTACTTCTTCAGTTTTCCTTTAAGGAGATTTTATAATCTTTTTTAGGGATGTATCATAAAAGTCCCAAATAATCCTATTAGCATCTGCTATTTTTAATGTACTACTAGAAACAAGTAATACAAAGACAAAGTGAAAAACAGTACCTGATATCAAGGACCTTGCATTCTAGCCTCTATGTAGCTTGTCAATTTGTTGTTTAAGGATAATTTATCTTATCTATATCTGGATTTTAAATTTTAAAAATGCCTTATCAGTTTCAAATATTAGGTACAAGCTTTTCAAGATGATAAAGAACAATCAGAAGTGATCACTGGTGGTGACTTTACCTGGTCAATCCATTTCCTAAATTGAACATTTTTTTAATTATTTAGGTCTAGACCAAGATCATGGCTATATTCAGATTTGTGAAGGCCCTCAACTAAGAGATCTTACGCATTACCTCTCATTCTACCACATGTATCTGGCATCATATCAGAAGCTTTCTAGGTAATTCTAACTCATCTTCATTCAGGAACAAATCTAAAAACTATAAGGTGCCTGTTGTCAGACACAGACCTATACTGATAGACTTTGAAAAGATGGAAACTGTGTGCCAAAATAAAGAAGGTTTATAACTATCCATGGTACTGAATTGTCCCATGGGATATAAGGGAGTGTTAGGATATTCTCCTCATATTGGTAATGAATGGAGGAAGTGTGGTTGGAAGCTGATTCTTAGGTGTCAAGAATGAAGTACAAAATGTATAAAGAATGGAACATGGTGTCAATATAGGAATGCAGAAGATTTGTGTGGGTTTATTTTGTAACCTGCAACTTTGCCATGAATAAACTGGAGGAGCAAGGAATAGTGTGTTTATCAGATTTATGGAAAAGGGAAGAATTTTTTACTAAAGAAGCAATAGAAAGCATTATGAAATGCAAGATGGATAATTTTGATTACATTAAACTGAAAAGTTTTTGCACAACCCAACTCAATGCATCCAAAATTCGGAGGGATGTAGCAAATTGTGAAAAAAAAATTTATGGCTAAGCTTGGGGATAAAGACCTCATTTCTAGAATATATAGAGAACTGACTCAAATGTATAACCATACAAGTCATTCCCCAATTGATAAATGGTCAAAGGATATGAACAGGCAATTTTCAGGGGAAGAAATTAAAGATATCTATAATCATATGAAAAAGTGCTCTAAATTACTATTGATTAGAGAGATGCAAATCAAAACAACTCTGAGGTACCACATCACACCTATAAGACTGGCAAACATGACAGAACACAAAAATGATAAATATTGGAGAGGATGTGGGAGAGTTGGAACACTAATTCATCGTTGGTGGAGCTGTGAGCTCATCCAACCATTCTGGAGAGCAGTTTGGAACTATGCCCAAAGGGCAACAAAAATGTGCATATCCTTTGACCCCGCAATATCGCTACTAGGACTGTATCCCCAAGAGATTATAAAAATGGGAAAGGGTCCCACATGTACAAAAATATTTATGGCAGCACTCTTTGTGGTTGCCAAGAACTGGAAATCAAGGGGATGCCCATCAATTGGGGAATGGCTTAATAAATTATGGCATATGAAGGTAATGGAGCACTATTGAGCCATAAGAAATGATGAACAAGAAGACTTCAGGGAGGCCTGGAAAGACTTATACGATCTGATGCTGAGTGAAAGGAGCAGAACCAGGAGAACTTCATGCACAGCAACAACCACAGTGTGCGAGAGTTTTTTCTGGTAGACTTGGAACTTTGTAATAACACAAAAACTTACTGAAAAAACAAATCCCAATGGTGGTTTTCTAAGGCAAAATGCCTTCCACACTCATAGAAAGAAATGTGGAAGTCATTCGTAGAATGTAGCAGATCATGTTTGTGTGGGGGGGGGGGTTAGTGTATTATGTTTTGATTTGTTATATGATTTCTTCCATTTATTTTAGTGTGACTACATAGCATGACTATAGTGAAAATGTGCTCAATAGGAAAGGATATGTAGAACCTATACAGAATTGTATGCTGTCATGGAGAGGGAGGGGGGTAGTGGGGGGAAGGTGTGGTGGGGATAAAATCTTAATTTTAAGGAAGTGATTGCAGAACATTAAAAAAATAATAATAATAAAAAAATAAAAATTAAAAAAAACAGAATGGAACATGGGTTGGAGAGAGAGGGCTAGAGTTAGTCTTGAATCATTTCTTTTGTGTGTTAAAGAGAAAAATTAGTTTGTTGTTGTGTGTGTAGGTAGCAGAAGAGTGAGTCAGGGAAAATGTGTTAGGAAGGATGACCGGATGAATGAGTACAATAAGGCTTGCGTGGAAGCTCCTGGCATTTTGAAGGTCTACAGTAAGGAGATTGTGCCTAGATTTTTGAAAGTTTTGAAAGAGTGGGTATAGGAGCTAGTAGAGGTTGATATGTTTTACTAGTGTTTTGAACTCTAAGACTGCCTTTCAAAGAGCAATATTGGCCTTTTAGGAACTGTGTTAGGAAGTCCTGCCAGGTTAAGGTACCTAATATCATACTTTTGAACCCCCAGTCATCTCCATCCAAAGAAAGTTAGGGTCAGAGAAACACAATTGAACCTATAGCTTGGGGGGTTAGTTTCTTCTGTATGTGTGGGATACCTATGAGTCTATGTCACATGACTGTGAGATTTAATTCTACATACAATAGCATCATCAACAAAATTAATGCATTGTAGACATTGCAATGAAATCCAAACGATGATATATTGGTCTGAGTGCTATTATATAATCCATTCTGAAATAGTCCATATTTTCATACCCAGAAACTGATGCAAGTTCTGTTCTGTCTGAGATTTTATAACTGTTCCTGAAGGTCATTTTGTACTTGTTAATTGTGCTGGAAGTTTATTACTTCTCTTTAGCCAAAAGTTCTGACCCAAACTGTTGGGTTTTGTTTTTGGTTTTTGGTATTGGCTTTTCTTACTGTTGTTTGGTTTGGTTTGGTTTTTAACCACAAAAATTCTGTAATATATAAGTAACAAGTCCTACTATGCAATTTGAGGCATCTACATACATTTCATGGTGAAAAACTCTCAAGAGAAAATTTACCTTGATATTTTAAGAGAATGCTTTTTTAAAGATGAATTTTCTTCCTATAGCTTAGACAGGACAAGTGCATGAGTTGAACAAAAAGTGGTGACAACTTGGACTGCACCATTTACATGGTGCTTATCTGTCCTGATGTAGGCTGATATGTCATACCACATCCATAAGATCAATATAAATTAGATGCAAGGCACAAAGCAGACTACAAGATTTTAAGCTTGAATTTTTGTTGCACTTGACTTCCATTTTTGATATCTTGGGCCTTTTAGAATTGTTTGGGATATTTTCTATATTTAGATATAATCATATCCTTCAGTTTAGACCTATCTTTTTGACATCATTACATGGGAAGTCAATTAATGAACTCATGGACACTGGGAAATATTCTACTCACTTCCATATTTCTGTCATTATCAGCCAACTCATTTATAAAAATGCTATGAATGATAGAGTCATACAGCATAAGCACAACCTGTGTAAGGGGGGAAAGCACTCAAACCCTTTTTTTTCCTTCTTGGTCAGTCAATAAGCATTTATTAAACACCTATTATGTGCCAGGCACTGTGCTAAGCATTAAAGATGCAAAGAAAGGCAAAAGATCCCTGCCCTGGAGAAACTCACAGTGCACCACTCAAGTTCTACACAATGTCCAAAGGCAACAGTAAGGAGCCCTTGGATTCTCAATGGCTTATACACATTAAAAGATGAGCTCTGACAAGTCTTATCAGCAATGGCATTACATAGCTGCTTGTCCTTTGCTCTCAAAGAGATTAAGTGAATCACCATGATTAAGTGAAGTTTCAATGTGTCCAACTGTGGCTGATCAGACCAATATGAGCTCAGAATTCTCTACCACAGATTAGGCACAGATAGTCCATGTGAACATTTCGGTGGTTACTCCAAATTTGCACATCCTATGTTTCCTTTGCGCTGTCTCAATTCTGCTTTGCTCATAGAGCATAGCACCTTTTCTGATGTGGGCACACCATGATGAGTGGTCCTGTGCCGTATCACTCATGTTGCAAATCAAATCCAAAGTTCTTGAGAGAGACCTTGAGAATGTGTTTGTATCACTTCTTCTGACCACCATGTGACTGCCTGCTCCATGAAAGTTCTCCATGAAATAGCCTTTTTGGCAAGCTTACATTTTGCATTTGAACAACGTGGCCAACCCCATTTGAGTTACACTCTCTGAAGCATAGTTTGAATACTTGGCAGTTCAGTTTGAGCAAGGATCTCAGTGTCTGGTACCTTATCCTGCCAGGTGATTTCCAGAATCTTCCTAAAACAGTTCAAATTGAAGTGATTCAGGGGTGTAGGGTGTATTCAGGGAGGACCTTTGGTGTGATGTTTGCTGAGCCCTTTTCAGGGCTCTTTTCACTTTGGTGTCCACCTCTTTCACCCAACTCCCACATGTGACTCCAAGAAGCTTCAGCATGCACAGTGGCCACACGCCAGAAAATCCTTTCAAGTCAACAGGTCAAACCTAGCTGAGGGTAACCAAGGGCTCTCAAACCCATTGGTGAGTTAGGGGGATGTCTACCCCAAGCATGTGAAGACTTCCCCTGTTGGAATGGACAAATGAAGCAATTTGTTCCAACGGCCATGAAGGCAACTGAAGCAGACAATGTAGAGTGCTTAGAGCTTGGGTAGACACCGAAGACACCAAGATCATCCTCTGCATCTGGAGGCATCACCAGTCTTCTTGATGTAGCTATTGTCTAAAGAACAGCCAAATTAGGTTCAAAGATACTCATCAAGACAAAGCTAACCACAAAGTAATGAACTTTTATTTTTTAACTAAAAGAAGTCCTTAAATTCAATTAGATACAAAGAGTTACATATGTATGGTGAAAAGACTACCAGTATAAATGAAATCAGTGACCCATATATTGCAGCTGAGGGCACTGAGGACTAGTATGTGACTCTTTTTAGCCGTAAGACTCATGTTCTCCATCAAATGCTCATTTCCATTTGGTGCTGTAGCTACTATTGTTCAGTCATTTCAGTCCTGCTCAACTCTTCATGACACCATTTGGGGTTCTCTTGACAAAGATCCTGGAGGGGCTTGCCACTTCCTTCTCAAGTCCATTTTACAGATGAGGAAACTGAGGCAAACAGGGTTAATTGACTTGCACAGTCAATTAACAGGTCATTAAGTATTTGAGGTCAGATTTGAATTCAGGGCTTCTTGACTCCAGGTCTGACACTATTCACTGTGCCACCTAGCTGCCCATTATGTACATTACCCTACACTAGATATGTGCTAGTGAAACCTCAAATTTGACCTGGTTTTCAGAAAGTAAGCTGCCTCTCTCTTCTTCCTGAACCCATTTATGGGAGGTAACACTTGGTTGATTAGTCTAGGATTGCTTATGTGTGAATTATTCAATTGAATTCTGAGCTACTAGGGAAACTTTCATCTTTTGTTCCTATTATGTATTGTAATAACTCAAATCTCCATGCAAATTTAGAAAAATGTTTCATCAAGGTCATAATAATATAATAAAACTGAAGTGTTTAATTTAATTCTCATTTACCCATTCATACAATCAACTTAATTTCCCAAATTCAAGTCATTTTGTTCCATCCGCCACCCCAAGCACAGAAAAGGTAAGGTAGAGACAATTTGAAGCTTGGATGACCCATTTACCCCTTCACAACAGAATACTAAGCATCTGCCTTGTCTGAGACTTAGTTCAGCTTTGCATAGGAACTCAGCTCCTTGCAAGCTAGAGTCTCAATTACTCAGTTACTCTCCTTCTGAGAGGCCTCCTGCTTCTCCCTAAACTCAGTCGTATTCACTGACTACATCTTATTCAGGCTCATGCCCCAAAAAGTTGGTGGCCTCTCTGTTATAACCTTAACAAACAGTATCTCTTTGTGAAATTTCATTTTCATCTCTCTTCCTCTCCAACTTCAGAAAGACCACTAGCTATCCTGCTGCCATTTCACTGTTCTCTACTCTTTCACTCCTTCCAATGCAATGAATCTCAGGAGATAAATCAAACAGATGAAAAAGGGCAGAATGTCAGTGTGCCCAGACAGCAAGTGCCTAAAACATCATGTATCTCTCTCACACATAAGAGAATAAAATGGGAGGGGAAATACATGTCTTTAATCACATGCTGACAATGCCACAAGCCCTTGAATAATTATAATTAACAGGGCAAGAAGATGTACTCAAGATGAGCTAGGGTAAGTTCATGCCTATGGGAAATAAATGTGCCCCTTGCTCTAAGTTACAGGAAGAGATCCCTAATGTCTTTGTCAATATGATATCAATATGCTGCCAACAGTGTCACACCTTCAGTGTGTAAACACTACCTCTGAAAAAAATTGATGAGTAATCCCTTCCCAATTAAAGTAACAGAGGTTCTTTACCACTGATTTATCACAGATAATTATTTGTTAGATGATCTGCAGTTTGTAATCCCAGTTTCTTAACTCCCAGGCATCTCTTCTCAGCATCCCTATCTCTAACTGCTCTTCAACACTCTGATCACACTGAGGCTGGTGCTGCTGCCACAATGAAAGCTGCTTAGTTTGTTTTTTTATTCTCCAAAAGCATGGAATTCCTTCAAACATTGCTTCAATGAGTCCTTGAAGCATTTCCTCAGCCAGCCCTGCACACAATGGCCTTTCTCCAAAACTAATTTTGTTGCTGACATATCACCCAGTCTTATCATAGTCTGCAGGAGAATAGTAGTGAATGTGGCAGTAATGCCCTGGCCCAGTCTTAGGGAAGATGGTGTTCTACCACTAGAGGTAAAGCAGCACAAAGTATTGGTATTTGTGAATGACTTTACTGATAGGTCTGACCTTCAACCTGAAATGAATTTCTGCTGTTTCAGACAAACACAAATTTTCTTAATGGGGGAAAAAAGACTTGGGCTGCTCAATCCAAAATGGATGAATGATAGTCACAAAGCATGAACAGGGTCACATAGGAAAAGTAGGAAAGTTTAATTACCTACAACCAGAAATCAAGAACTTACTGTATCCTCAATTTTTATTACTCATGCTTACTTAAGACCTTCACCAAGTAAATTTTTTCTCCTTGTGCCCCAATCTGTTTATTTGTATGATGGATGTTTAAACTAACTTGTGTTTGTATAGCAGTATCAAGAGCCAATCTAGAGGGGCAGAGTCAAGATGGCAGAGTAGAAAGACGTATATACTCTAGTGCTTTCCCTGAAGCACACAAAACACCTGTAAAAAATGAACTCAACAAATTCTAGAGCAGCAGAAGCCACAGAACAGCAGAGTGAGAGTTTTCCAGCCAAAGGTAACATGGAAGACTGACAGGAAAGGTCTATTCCACGGGACACTGAGCAGAGTGGAGCTCAGTCCTGGCCATGCAGCATAGCGAGGAACAGGACCAGAACAGGCCTCTGGGGCAGAATCCCCAGAAGAGAGAGTCCCAGAGCGCTCAATCCACAAGCAGCAAAGAAAGCTTCAAAGGTCAGTGTGGGAGGGCTTTCTCAGCTGGGCTAAAGTGGAGCAGGATCCTCCCAGTACTGGTCCCAGGTGGCAGCGGAGGCAGCAGCAGTGTGCAGCAGGTGGCTTCAGTAGCCATGGAAGCAGCCTGAGTCCACTGTCTAAGCACCTCAACTTAAAGCCCCTGGGGGAATTGAGCAGCTGATCTAAACCTTAGCCCTGAGCACAGTACTGGGGGGAGGAGGAGGACTAGGACCCTCCTGTTGACAAAGGATTCATAAGGCAAGTAACTGCCTGGGAAAATGCCCAAAAAAGGGGAAAAAAATAAGGACATAGAAGGTTGCTTTCTTAGAGAACAGGTATCTCCTTCCATCCTTTCAGATGAGGAAAAACAATGCATACTGTCAGAGGCAGTCAAGATTTCTGCCTCCAGTACCTCCAAAATGAATATGAAATGGACTCAGGCCATAGAAGAGCTTGAAAAGCAAGTCAGCACCTTGCTAAAGGAGAACCAAAAAAATGCTGAGGAAAATAACACCTTTAAAAAGAGGCTAATTCAATTGGAAAAAAGAGCTTGAGGAGAGGAAGGCTTTAAAAAGCAGAATTAACCAAATGGAAAAGGAGGTTCAAAAGCTTACTGAACAAAATAGTTCTTTAAAAATGAGAGTGGAGTTCAGGAAAGCTAATGACTATACAGTAAACCAAAAAGTTGCAAAACAAAATCAAAAGATTGAAAAAATAGAAGAAAATGTGAAATATCTCATTGGAAAAACAACTGACCTGGAAAATATATCCAGGAGAGACAATTTAAAAATTATGGGGCTACCTGAAAGCCATGATCAAAAAGAGAGCCTAAATATTATCTTTAATGAAATTGTCAAGGAAAACTGCCCTGATATTCTAGAACCAGAGAGTAAAATAAATATTGAAAGAATCCACCAATCACCTCCTGAAAGAGACTGAAAAAGAGAAACTCCTAGGAATATTGTGGTCAAATTTCAGCGTTCCTAGGTCAAGGAGAAAATATTGCAAGCAGCTAGAAAGAAACAATTCAAGTATTGTGGAAACACAATCAGGATAACACAAGATATAACAGCTTCTATATTAAGGGATTGAAGGGTGTGGAATATGATATTCCAGAAGTCAAAGGAACTAGGACTAAAATCAAGAATCACCTACCCAGCAAAACTGAGTATAATACTTCAAGGGAAAAAATGGTCATTCAATGATATAGAGGACTTTCAAGCATTTATGATGAAAAGACTAGAACTGAATAGAAAATTTGACTTTCAAACACAAGAATCAAGAGAAGTATGAAAAGGGAAACAGGAAAGAGAAATCATAAAGGGCTTTCCAAAGCTAAACTTTACATTTCTACATGGAAAGTAATATTTGTAACTCTTGAGACTTTTCTAAGTATTTGGGTAGATGGAGGGATCTTCATCTCTCTCTCTCTCTCTCTCTCTCTCTCTCTCTCTCTCTCTCTCACACACACACACACACACACACACACACACACATACATAGACAGAAAGTACAGGTTGAGTTGAATCAGAAGAGATGATATCTATTAAAAAAATAAATTAAAGGAAGAGAGAGGAAAATATTGGGAAGAGAAATGGAGAAATGGAATGGGGCAGACTATCACTCATAAAAGAGATAAGAAAAATTTTGTTCAATAGAGGAGAAAAGGGAGGAGGTAAGATGGGAAAAGTGAAGCTTACTCTTTTCATATATGGCTTAAGGAGGGAATAACATGCTCACTAAATTTGGTATGAAAATCTATCTTACATTACAGGAAAATAGGGGAGAATGGGACAAGTGGGGTGAAGGGGATGATAGAAGGGAGGGCAAATGGGAGAAGGGAGTAACTAGAAGTAAATACTTTTGGGAAGGGACAAGGTTAAATGAGAGAACAGGAAAAAAAAGGGAGGACAGGGTAGGAGGGAGGGCAATATAGTTAGTCTACCACAACATAACTATTATGGAAGTCTTTGGCAAAATGACACATATATAGCCTGTATTGAATTGCTTGCCTTCTCAGTGGGGATGGGTGGGGAGGGAGGGAGGGAGGGAAAGAAGTTGGAATTCAAAGTATTAGAAACAAACGTTGAGAATTGTTATTGCATATAAATGGGAAATAAGAAATACAGGTAATGGGGTATATAAATTTATCTTACCCTACAAGAAAAGAAAGAAGATGGAAATAAGGGAAGGGTGGAGTGTGAGAGAAGGGAGAGCCCATTGAGAGGAGGAGTAATCAGAATGAAAGGTGTTATAGGGTGGCGGAAGCAGAGAGATGGGGAGAAAAATTGGAACTCAAAATTTTGTGGAAATGAATGTCAAAATCTAAAAATAAATAAATAAAACTATAAAAAAGAAAATAAAAAAGAACAGGCCATATGTTGTAACCCCCCCCCAAAAAAATAAAGAGACAGAGAGGCACTCTAATGTGATGAATTAGGCTCTGAGCTTATAGTCAGAAGCATGTGGGTTTAAGTCCTATATTAGAAATAGACTAGCTATGTGACCCGGTCTTTGAGTTTCATTTTCCTCATCTAAAACAATTACGGGCTTAGACTCAATTTTCTCCAGTTCTAAATCTCTAAATTTACTAACTGTGTAACCCTGAGCAAGTCACTTATGTCAGTATGCACCTTAGGCAATTCCTAAGGCCTTATCTACTAAGTCATAGAGGGGTCACAATATTTAAAATCATCAATCTTTCATGTATATGGCATGGATATCATCTCTTTATGGTACTTAGCACAGTGGTTGGCATATTTCATAACTTTTTTCATCTATTTATTCAATAGTTCATTAATTTCAGTCTCCTAGGCACTCTATAAGGTAGGTCCTACACAAATTGTTATTCCCATTTTACATATCAAGACACTGAGTCTTAGAGGAGCTGAGTCCTCTATTTTCATACAGTCAGTAAGTGCCAACAATCAGGATGCAAGCCTAGGCTAGTGATGGGGGTACTTAAATAGTATGACGGTCCTATGTTATATGGAATGGTTTTTATTTAAGCAAAATGTTCAAACCAAAACCAACCCTCAGATGCTAGGTGTTTTCAGTACTAGTAAACTAACTGGGAGTGGAAGAAGGAGGTTCATGGGGTCTAATGTGTGACAAGGGTACTCATTAAGTGATCTCATGAGTGCTTATTAAGCTATTTCATAATAGCTCCTTCCATGGTGATGGAACTCTCAGGAAAAATCTTGTCTGAAGAAGTTCTACCCCTGGCACTGATCAAACTTGGAATGGCTGTTGTGTGGCCAAAAAAGGTTAAGAGGAAGTTAATTCACTGTCCTCAGATCCTATTTTTCAACTACCCCACCCACCTTCTTTCCAATCAGACACACCAAAATCCATGTGTCTTAAATTTTTCCCAAATGGTATGATGAAGCAAAATGAGAGACAGTGAAAAATTTTTTCAGAAATTAATTTTCACATGCTCCAGCCTAGTCTTTTTGTAGATTAGATTTTGTTTATTTGTGTTCACACCAGAGAATGATTGTCTTCTGGAGGAAAAGTCCAGTGTTTCAAACATGAGCTCATGGTCTACGACATGAAAAGAAAAGAAAATAATGATAGATCACAGATGCTTTTGTATTGGCATCCCCATGTCTTACTTTTGTCTCCCTATAGTAGTATCTCTGCATTCATCTGTTGCTTCTTCCATGCCGCAGGCAAGCTTATTGTAAACCAGATGATTCATCTCATTCAGCACATTTTCTGCCACTGTAAATGTTTGTAAAATGAAAAGAAAGACAGAGACACCCTTTCCTCTAACCTCAAAAGCACTTCATGGTTGCCATGATTGGGCCTCCTTTTTCCTCTGTGTCTATTTTATTTTCCGTGGGCCAAGGACACATAGCTCTACCTTCTAAGGGGTATTCACTATTGACAAGAACAAAAGGCTTATCTCCAGAACCCTCTAACTTCTAAAACATCCTCTCTTTTCCCACTGAGTGTGAGCACAAGGAGACAGCAGTCATCATTTGCAACACATTCTACATCTAAAGGAGACTTTGTTCCATCAAGGTCTGCCTTCTCCTCTCATAATTGCTTCCTCAGTTACAGGCTGCCCAAGAAACACCACATGATATAATTGCTGCAAATATGAAGCTCAGCCAGATAGGGTTTAGCCAAAATAGATAAACATGAAAAATCCCCTTTTCAATGGAAAAAAACTTTCCATTAATTTTTTCACTGAATCTTGATATGTGATCATTTCCTCTTGGACCATCCTGCAGCACTAGAATGCACAGATCTGTCTAATATGTCTCAGCAAATTACTTCACACCAATCAAAAGAAACTCGGGGTGTCTCCAACTTAGAGTGTCTGGTGAGTTTCTTATTTTTCCTGGGAAAATGTCATTATCTTTGCTTCTTTAAAAATCAGCAACAGATAGAGCATAAAGAGATACATTAACAAAGCAGAGACTGCACTTAGCAAGAGTCCTAGGGAGAATGAAAAGGCATAGCAAATGTGTTTTATCTTTTGAAAGAGGATGGAAAGAGGAAATGATTTCCAATTTTGCATTCTTCTCTGACTGATGCACAGTCTGATGAATAACACTTGGCCCAGTTGTGCCATGATAATTCAGGTGAGAGTCCACTACAAGTAACAGAATTTCTTTCTCAGGAGGAATAGTAGTATTCCCTTGGATTCCAATCAAATGAAGGAGAACTGTTGAATTGACTTCTGCACCTAAAATAAGATCCCACTGTTTTAAGATCCCACTCAACTGAACTATCTTGAGGAAGTTGACTGTCATATGCCATACCTAAACTTATACTTTAAACATGATACCTCTGTTCAACAGGTAATGTGAATTTACATTATACCTGGACACTGAGTGATGCTTCCAGAGCAAGGCTTCCAGAATTTGACCTTCTGCTCATTGGTAGTGGTTTGTATGATAACACTGATCTTCCTAACATTGATCATTGTAATTGGCCAGTTTTGTGGCCTCACCAATTTGACTTTGCCTATATTGTTGTAGTGCTTATTGAAGTGTAGCTACCAGAGAACAGCCATGTGGAACAGTGGATAGAACTCTAGGCCTAAAGTCAGGAATATCTCAGTTCACACGCAATCTCAGACACTTTCTAGCAGTGTAATCCTGGGCAAATCACTTAACCTCTGTTTGCCTCAGTTTCTTCATCTATAAAGTGGGGATAATAATAGCACTTACCTCCTGGTTTGTTGTAAGGATCAAATAAGATAATACTTGCAAAGTACTTAGCACAACACCTACCACATAGTAGGTACTGAAAAAGTGTTAGCTATTATTATTATTAAATGTTGCTTTAAGAATATAAGCTCCTTAAAGGCAGGGACTGTCTTGCATTTGCAACTGTTTCTAGAAAACCTAACATAGTACCAAGCACATTAAGTAGGTGCTTAATAAATGCTAGTTGGATGATTGACTCGTGACATAGAGAAGAATCCTACTGCCCCCTTTTCCAGCCCATTTCACCCAAATATAAATAGTGACTACTTCACAAATCACTGTGAAAATGTCTTAAATATCTTCCACAGAATCAAACCCAATCTTCTTTAACAAAGTGTTTTATGCATATGATAAAATCACTTAATATTATTTTTAAAATGTGACTACAAACATAACTTTGTTGAATTACATTTTGATTATTTATATCAAGTAACATATGAAGCACAGAAATGTATGTATATTCACCCAATAATGTTTACCCCAATCATAGATGTCCAGCAGAAATTCCACAATGAAGATAGATTCTCTGTAATTGAATCTGTGTAAGCATCCTTCAGATGTTTCTATATGCAGTTTCATGTTGAATCAAGTCCTGGAGCACTATAAATGACGTTGAAGATTAGTGGATAGAGTCAAGATTAGTGGATAGAGAGTTCGACTTAGAGGCAGGAAGACCTAGGTTCAAATCTTGCCTCAGAGCTTTATTAACTGTGTGATGTTGTCAAGTTCCCTAATCATTCAACCTGTTTCCTCATATGTAAAATGAAAGTCTGGAGCCGGATGGTTTCTGAGATACTGTCTAGTTGTAAATCTATGATCCTAAACCACAAAGATGGAGAATGCCTAATGTCAAGCTACTATATGCAACTGGAAGAACAGCCCATTAAGTTGGTCCACAAACACATATATCTTGCACTGACACTGAATATAGAATATGACCCATGCCCAGAATTGAATAAGGAAGACGAAAGTAGAGCAGATTGCACTGAGAAAGGTATGTAGCACTTTCAATGACAGTAAACATCTCTCTGAAACAAAAACCAATTTTTCTTAACACCAATTTCTACTACTTTCTACTACTGTGATATGGCTGCAAATCATGGAATAGTATAATTTCTGAAGAATCAAAATTGCATCTCTCACAGGACAGCTAGATGGTGTGGTAGATGGAACCAGGAAGACTCATTCTTCTGATTTTAAATCTGGTCTGAGACACTTTATTAGCTGTGTGATCCTAGGCAAGTCACTTAGTCCTGTTTGCCTCAGTCTCCTCATTTGTAAAATGAGCTGGGGAAGGAAATGGCAAACCCCTGTAGTGTCTTTGCCAAGAAAACTTCAAATGGAGTCACGAAGAGTCAGACATGACTGAAATAATTCAACCATAAAGGAAAATGTAGAGATGTATGCACAAATAGGCTAAAATAAGGATAAACAACACACTGGGAATAACAATCATAAAAGGTATTACAGGAATGTATGCTTCGCAAAAGAAGAGCAAAACTGAGGAATACAATATGGAATACCTTTGTCCAATACTTGTACTTATGGAATGTTGAGAGATCTTAATTATTATGCCTAACACTTATTGAGAGTTTACAGGAAAATATGTACAAGAAGAACAACAGAATAGAAGGTATGAATGGGCTGCAGTGTAACAGATCAAAATATAGGCATAGAATCAGAAAGATGTGAGTTCAAATCTGACCTCAGACATATAGTGACTGTGTGACCCTAGGCAAGTCAATTAACTTCTGTTTGGCTCTGTTTCCTCCACTGTAAAATGAGGACAATAACAGCACCTAACTCCCAGAATTGTGGTGAAGATCAAATGTGGTGATATTTGTAAAGTACCTAGCACAGTGGCTAGCACACAGTAGGTGCTTAATAAGCATTTATTCCCTGTCAATGAAGCCAAAATGTGAAGGAAGATCTTCTAGCTGTACCAGATCTCAAATTGTATTATAAAGTGGTAATTATCAAAACAATCAGGTGCTAGACAAGAAATAGAGTGGTGGATCATTGGAATAGATTAGGTACACATCACATTATAATAAATGACCATAGTAATCTAGTATGTGATAAACCCAAGGATCCAAGCTTTTGGAATGAAAAGTCATTATTTGAGCAAAACTGCCAGGATAACTAGAAATAATAAGGCAGAAACTAAGTATGAACCAAAATTTCACACCATATACCAAGATAAGGTCAAAATAGGTACATGAGTTACACATAAAGGGTGATACCATAAGCAAAATAGAGAGCACAGAATAGTTTCTTCATCAGATCTATGAATAAGGGAAGAATTTGGAGCAAAGAAAATAAAAAGAGCATTACAAAATGGAAAATAGATAATTTTGATTATTTAAATTTAAAAGTTTTTGTACAAAAAACCCAATGCAGCCAAAATTGAAAGGAAAGCACACAACTGAGGGGAAAGATTTTGCAACCACTATCTCTGATAAGGGCTTCATTTATCAAATATATAGAGAACTGAGTTAAATTTATAAAAATACAAGTCATTCCCCAATTGATAAATGATATGAATAGACATTTTTCAGACAAAAACATCAAAGCTATCTGTAGTCATATGAAAAAATGCTTTAAATTACTATTGATTAGAGAAGTACAAATTAAAACAACTCTGAGGTACCACCTCAGACTTATTAGATTGGTTAATATGATAAAAAAAGGAAAGTGATAAATTTTGGAAGGGATTTTGGAAAACTGGGATAGTAACGTACCATTGGTGGAGTTGTGAACTGATTCAACCATTCTGGAGAGCAATTTGGAACTCTTCCCAAAGGCCTATAAAATTGTGCATACTCTTTGATCCAGTGATACAACTGATAGGCAATAGATATATTCCAAAGCCATCAAAAAGGGGAGGAAGGGGAAAGGACCTACTTGGACAAAAAAATTTATAGCAGCTATTTTGCTGTGCCTAAGAATTGGAAATTGAAATGATGTCCATCAGTTGGAGAAGGGCTAAATAAGCTGTGGTATAGATCGTGATGGAATATTATTGTAGTATAGGAAATGACAAGAAAGATAATGTCAGAAAAACCTGGAAATAATTACATGAACTGATGCAAAGTGAAATAAGTAGAACCAGGGGGACACTGTTCACAGTTACAGCACTTTTGTATAATGAAAAGCTGTGAATGATTTCATTATTCTCAGCAATACAATGATCTAAGACAACCCCAGAGGACTTATGATGAAGCATACTATCTGCTTCCAGAGAAAGAACTCATACTGTCCAAATACAAACCGAAGCATAATGTTTTCACTTTCTTTCCTTTTTTCATTCTTTTTTACTTGTCTCCTTGTACAAAATGGCTAGTATGGAAATGGTTTACATTATTGCACATGTATAACTATATCTGATCCCTTACTGTCTCAGGGAGGGTAGAGGGGAGAAAGGGAGGGAGGATTAGAATTTGGAACTCAAAACATTAAAAAAAAATTTAAATGTTTTAACATATAATGGGGGAAAAATAAAATATTATATTTTAAGAAGTTTATTCCCTTCTTTTCCCCCATTTGATGGAGTACATATTTCCATGAGATCATAGAAACATTGAAATGAACTGATCTTAGGCAAGTCCCTTCAACTGTCTTCCATTTCCTCATCTGTAAAATGAGAGTATTGGACTAAATTATCACTTATGTCTTCTCAAGTTAAAACATCTCTGAAATAAACCCATCACAAAGTACATTTCTTGGAAAAATCAGGGAAATAGAATTGGGGAGTTTATTTAGTGAATAGAGTACTTGGACTTGGAGTCCAGCACTTAACAGCTATGTGTCCCAGGATAAATCTCTGTGCCTCAATTCACTGGCCCATTCTTGAAATGCTCTCTTTCCTTGTATCCACTTCCTAGCTTCCCTTAATTCCTTCTAGATTCACCTCAAATGCCACCTCCTATAAGAGGCCTTTCCCCGTCCCTCACTTCAAATGTCTCCCTCTGAGATTACCTCCTACTTTTTCGTTACAAACTTTGTTTATAAATAATTGTTTGCATGCTGTCTGCCCCATTAGAATGTGAGCTCCTTGAAAGCAGGGACTCATTTTGCCTTTCTTTCTATCCCTAGTGCTTAGATAGTACCTGCCATACAGCTGAATAAATGTTTATTGTTGGTGTTGATAAGGATGAGAAAGAAGAGGCTGAACTCAATGACCTCTATGGTCCCTTTTGGATAATTCTATGACCCTTTGGACAAAGCATTCAACTACTCTGCATTTCAATTTCCTCATTTGTCAAGTAGGAATACTACAAGTTATTATTATATTATCATCATTATATGTAAATAATTATATATATAATCATATAATTATGTATCATATAATTAATACTATTATACATAAAATATATTATATATCATATTATATATTTTACATAATATAATATATAATTATATATAGCATATGTCATTATTACTATTATTGTCATTTTGGCCTAAGTGAAGAGGCTTTATTGAATTCTCACTGGATAAGGTTGGTCCTTGGGAAAATAAAAGTAAGGTCAAGGGCCTTTTGAAGAGACAACATACAAAGAAAATTCAACTTCAAAACCTGCGTTGAGACAAAAGTACATTGATGAAGTGCAGTGGAAGGCTTCTGTACAGTTCAAATGAGTTAATACACAAACGAGAAAAGAAAGAAGGGAAGAAAAAGGAAGAAAGGAAAGAAAGAAGAGAGAGTGAGGAGGAAGGAAAAAAGAGGGACAAAGAAACAAGGAAGGACAGAAAGAAAAAAGGAATAAAAGAAAGAAGGAATGAAAGAAAGTAAAGTATTCCTATTTTGAGTGCAAATCACATTCTACTGATGTTTTTTTCAGAGTGTTTTACTTTTGGTGTCTAGTCCATTTCCCCTTTAACCAATATGAGTTATCATGGCTCATTGAACCAAAGCATTCTATAACCACCAACCTGTGTCTGAAAAGTCCCATCCTCTTCTTTTCTTACTTCTCCTTAAAGTGAGGCTTTTGCTCTCTAATGTCTAATTTTAAAACATATAAAAGGGAAAGGGGCTGAAACATTGAGGAAACTTTACTTTCAGGATCTCTCCATAGAACCCAAACTGGTTGAGAGAAATAATGGCTTCTTTTCCATCGAGTCTATTATTCTTAATAAGTACAAAATATCTTTAGTGACCTGCAGATACATATAATCGTGGGGATCTGAAGTCAATGCTAAGGATAAGCTATTGTAACATCAGAAGCTGGTACTTTTCTTTATCATCACCAGACAAGATAGAGTGGGAATTCTCATAGCAGAGAAAAAGGTGGATCTCAGCTTGCTCTAAGATGTTTGACTGTGCTATAAATTAATCTAAAGTGTTTCTCTATTTATTCTGGGTCATCATAGTCTAGTGACTTTAGCTGAAGACTAGGTGCTTTATATCAAAAGAAGGCCTTGGTATCATGGCTCAGTTTTAGCCACTTTGCATTCTGGTTATCTATTTTCCTCCCAGAAAAAGAAGAGACAATAATAATGCCTATTGCCTATATTTCAGTAACATTATAAAGATAAATTATTGATTTCAATAAAACATATGCACAAGTATTGTTAATATATTTTTGCTTAATTTGAAGATTTTGCCACCCATTAGTAGACCCATGTGACCTGCTTAAATAACATGGGAGCCTGAGCCATGTGGGGTAGGAGAAGCTTGATGAATAGGTAGAACAGGAAAGGTGGAGCAGAACTAGGAAGAAGTTGGTGAGAGCATTTAGAGTGGAGGAGAGAGGACACAGGCAGGCAGACAACTAGGGTTGTGAGTGTTTGCTTGCGAGGAGGCCCCAGGAGGGGAGGTGGACACTTGGGAATGGTATTGACCCCTGAAGTGCTAATATATTTTGACTTCTTAGTTACTAAGATGTATTTGGCTTTCAGATGTCTGAATAAATGTTTTTCTTTTGCCTTCTACATGGAGAGTCTTTTATAGTCTGCAATTTAGAACTATGCCAATATGTTATAGTTGCCATTGGTGCTGTGAATATTCCCTTGGTGATACATTTGGCATCATGAACAGGATCAAAGGGTATAAAATATCTATTTGGAGGCAGAAGGGATTTAGAGGAAGAAACAGATATCCCAGGATGGGAAGATTTACCTTATTACTCCCTAGCAAGAGAATGGACTAAAAGCACCAGACTGTGAAAACTAGGAGCCAAGGTAATGGGAGAGAGAACCTAGATATTTGGAAAAAATGTTTTCAAGGAATACCAATAAAACCAGGAAAAGAACTGGCAGGTGTATGTAGGAGAGGCTGGATTTTATTAACAGGTTACTGCATTATGTATAAAAGAAGAGACAAGCTGCTGAAGGAAAAAATTCAGATAAAAAAGTTAACTAGTTCGCATGGGAATTCTCATCATTTGGGCTCCCCTTTAAAAGAGCAAGCTAGAGGGTCACAGGTGGAAGAAAAGGCTGTTCATTTAGCTCAGAAAAAAGAAGCAAAATACTGGCAAAAGAAGTATGCATGCAACCTTTGTACAGACCCAGCCTAGTTGCCATGGCAATGATTGCCAAGAGAGTGCATGGGAGGAAAACATAACAAAGTCAGAGGAGGAAAATGAAACAATGCTACAGGAGGAAGCTTCTCAGGCAGAAGCACTCCCAATAGTAAGGCAAAACCAGAAGAACCAGAGAGGCAATACAGTGTTTAGGGAGATAATTGAGAATTTTACTCAGCGGGAGGTCACACATATTTTGAGTCAGTTCACTCAAAGGATGAGAAAATTGCTAATATTTTGGATGGTGAGAATCAATGATGAAGGTGCCAGAGGTGTATCTATAGATGGTGTGGATTGCTTAAAATTCATAGGTATTAAAATTCTTTTGTATAGCAAGCTTTGCAAGATTATAATATGCAAGAAGGTAACAATATGACTAATCTGTTAGCTTTGGCTGCACAAGGATGCAATAAGCAGTATCCTACTGACTCTATGTGGCCTAGTGGAGATAAGCCCTGGTATTCACTTAGGGACTGTCTGAGAAAGTTAAAGGAGGAGATAATGAAGACTATCATAATGAATAGAAATGCAGATGCATACAATGATACCCTCTTTGCAGTTTCCCATAGGAATATAATAATGAAGATGGCTCTTCCTGCTTACAAGCACCTAGTTCTGACTCTAAAAACTGGAGAAATAGGGCACGCTCTTTTGGAGGTACTGGACAAAATTTCACAATTAAGTGACTTGAGAGACTTGGGGAAAAGTTAAATTTTCTCAAGAGAGAAGAGTAAATAGTCAGTGGATTCAAGCTCATAATAGATTGACAAAAAAAGAATTATTTACTGCTTTATTGAGAGCAGAGGTGGATTTTAGAAGCATACATGGTATTCCAACTAACGATAATAACTAATAAACAAAACGATAATAACTAATAAACAAAATGTACCAAGAAAAGGGACTTGATACTAGACAAAATAGAGAAGTAAGAACTACACCTACGGATCTTCCTGAACCCTTGCATACAAGTCTGTCACACATTTAGGGAGAATAAGAAATTGAACAAGCCTCCACTCAGATTAAAGAAATACATAGACAGGATTACAGACCCCATATCAATTTGACCATATATTGGAAAAACAGATCAAATACTATAACTAGACCATTAATAGATACAGTAGTAGAGGCCTCCTTTATATATGGAAACCCTGGTAAGTTTCAACAGGGAACTATTACCATCACAGGACCGGGAGGGACTGAAATATCAGCCAGACAAGTCAAACCATCAATGAAAATTGGACATTACCTAAGAAAGAATATACTGTGGTAATTGTATCCATTCCTGAATACATCATTGGAATAGATATATTGAGAGATATGACTTTAAATTTACCTGAGGGGAGATACTAATATGGAATAAGGAAGATATAAGTTAATACATTTTAATGGATAAAATAAAAATGAACCCAATCACTTTACCTAAAACTTCTGAAGTAATTACTTTAAAGTTGTATCATGTGCCAAATGGGCAATATGAAATAACAATACTATAAGGGAATATATTAAGGCAGGAATGTTAGTTTCTACAACTACTTGATGGAATAATCCTGTCTGGCCAGTACAAAAGTCAGATGGGACATGGAGGATGACAATATAGACAATTGAAGAAGGTGACTCCTCCCTTGTATACTGCTGTTCCAGATACCATTACCTTAATAGAAAGGATCTAGAAATATGATGGGATTTGGTATGCAGTTATTTGATTTAGCCAATGCTTTCTTTACTATTCTGGGGCAGCTAGGTGGTGCAGTGGATAGAGCACCAGTGCAGGAGTCAGGAGGACCTGAGTTCAAATCTCACCTCATACACTTGACACTCACTAGCTGTGTGACCTTGGGCAAGTCACAACCCCAGTTGCCTCATCCTGGGTCATCTCCAGTCATCCTGATGAATATCTGGTCACTGGATTCAGATGGCTCTGGAGGAAAAGTGAGGCTGGCGACCTGCACAGCCCTCCCTCATTCAAAACAAAGTCAATTGCAAGTCATGTCATTATTTCTCTGATAGCATTGTCTTCTTTGACAACGAAGGATGAACATACACAGACATCTTTACTATTCCAATAGATTCTAAACAATGTGACCAATTTACTTTCAGTTGGCAGGGTTGACAATATGCTTTTACACAAGGATATCTGCATAGCCCCACTATTTGTCATAGGATTGTGGCTTTACATTTGGATGAATTAGAGTTACCTGGCATAGTTCTACATCTTAACCGCAATATAGATGATATTATGACACAGGGAAAAATGTAGAAGAAGTGGAGAAGAATTTGATGCTTTTAATTGAGCATATAAAAATCAAAGGTTGGGAAATTAACCCTGCAAATATTCCAGGGCCAGCTCAAACCATAAAATTTTGGGGTATACAATGGAATAAGGGGCTGCAAGAGATTCTCCCACAACAAGTCTCACAAAAGATTCAGAATTTTCCTAACCCCACCAATAAGAAAGAGGCCCAAAATTTTATATACCATTATTTGTATATTGGCAACATCACATACAGAAGCTAGGACAAATTTTGAAAGCCTCTATAAAGTTACTAGTCAAAAATATGAACTTGATTGGGGACTGGAGCAGAGTAAATCTTTTGAGGAAGCAAAGGCTGCTATACAATTGGCCCTAGATTTATGGCCTATGCCAAGTGGCCTTGTAGAATTAAAAGTGACTCTACAAGATAAATGTGCAAACTGGAGTTTATGGCAAAAAAACCAAAGCTGAAATGTACCCTTAGGCACTAGGAAACTCCCTTCATCTGGAATTCAATATACTCCTTTTGAAAAGCAGTTGTTAGCTGCATATTGGGTTTCAGTAGAGACCGAACAATTGACCCTGGGCCATTAGGTAATATTAAGGCCTGCAATCCCTATTACGACCTGAGTAATGAGTATTCCAGCTTCTCACAAAATTGGACATGTGCAAGAGGCTAGCTAGCATAATTAAATGGAAATTATATATTCAAAATAGATCTAAAACAGGAAAAAGTGGAGTTTATGCTTTATATGAATCTATAGCAAACATAGATACTGAGGGAAGTGATACACCCCATGAACCAAAGCAACAGTTGGTACAGTCCTTGGTAAAATGGAATGAGGGATATGATGGATTAACTGAAGAACAAAAGAGACATGCATGGTTTACTGATGGGACAGCAAAATTTTGGGGCCTCAAAAGACATTGAAAAGTAGTAGCCTATAACCCATGTACTAGGAAGACTTTGGAAAGTACTGGGATAGGTGGAAGTAGTCAATATGCTGAACTTATGGCAGTACGTCAGTTTATCAAAACAGAACAAGGAGGACAGTGTCATATATTCACTGATTCATGGGCAATAGCTAGTAGTTTAGCTACATGGATGCCCATGTCGAAAAATCAAAATTGAGAAATTAATGGCAAACAAGTCTGGGGCAAAGAATTATAGGAAGATATGTGGCACATGTCTTTGGCTACTAATTTGTCAGTTTTTCATGTAGATGCTCATGTAGCCTTCACCATGCCAGAATGTGGGAACAATGCACATGCTGATCGACTAGCGAAGATTTATACTCAATACATTGCCACTACTTTGACACCAACTGATGATCCATTACTAACAAAATGGGTCCATCGAACAGCCAGCCACACACCAGAGGGCCCAAGACCAAGGTATTAGTTATCTCTCATTCATTGTTAAAACAAGTAACAGAAGAATGTTATATATGTCAATTGGAAAATGAACGAACTATTCTTTGTGTAGTAACTGAAGAGACAGCAAGGGGAAAAGTACCAACCCAAATTTGGCAAATAGATTATATTGCAACCCTATCCCAAGATAAAGGATGCAAATTTATATGTACTTGTGTTGATACATATTCAGGTACACCAGTGGCTTGTCCTTATAAGAATGTGACCCAGAAAAATACCTGTATAACTCTAGATTTCATAAGTCAATATTATGGAAACCCAGTGCAGATTCAAGGTGATATTTCAAAGGTAATGAAATGAAGAGATTGTATATTAACAACATAGAATGAGTATATCATATTCCATATTATCCACAATCATCTGGGTTAATTGAAAGATTGAATGGATTATTGAAAGAACAGTTCAAGAAGTTAAATTTTAATAATTCTTATCAACATTGAAAAGATAATTTGTTTGCAGCTTTACATAATTTGAATAATAGGCCACTGGGAGGAAGTATACCTCTAGCCAGAATGATGACTCCAAATCTGCCAATCAGAAAACAACAAACACATAAGATCCCAAATGTTGAGTATTGGACTGTGAGGCCAAATGTCCCAGCACCATACCCAGGGACACCTGGTTTGGCAGGATACTATTTACATTGTTTAGAAGACTTTTGGTTGTATGGAAAAGAAATAAGGAAAATACCCACTAGAGTATATATGAGAATCCCTAAAAATCATTTTGGACAGATATTTCCTGTACCAGGATTAGCAGCTTGAGGAATATATGTATTGGCTGGAGTGACAGATTCTACTTGTCAAGGAGAAATTATTGTGACATTACAAAATTTAGGTGAAGAACCCACAGTTTTGTAAAAATGATGGAACAGTTCAAGTGATTATTATTCCTTGTGAAACAATACCCCTTGTGAAAACTGACCCTTCTTCCAAAATAACTAGCAGAGGAACTGAAGAGTTGGGTTCTACAGACAGAATAAAATTGGAAGCTAAATATGGGTAAAATAGGAGCCAGACAGGGTTCCAAAGACTGTGGAAATTATAGGACATGGGAAAGATAATAACATAACTGTTTTTTATTCAGGAAAAATGATTTACCAAATTGTATCCTTAACTCATATATTCCACCATGAATAAGGTGATGATAGTGGTTTCATGGACTCCAGAAGCACAGCTGATCCTGTATCTACCCTGCTTCTGGTTATTGTCTCCTTGTTTCCTTTTGGCTTTTTGTCTGTTAAACCTGTTTGCTAGATTTGTTTCCTACAGGTTTAGTTTCCTCCACCTACAGATGCCAGATATCACCCCCTGTCCATGACTGTGATGTGTCACCCCTTGGCATTGACCAAGCTCCAGATACCCGCTAAAGAACTAACCATTCAAATGGAACCTCTTGGGGCAGGGACAGCTCTACATCCAGTTTCAGCAGGAAGTAGCTATGAATGAAGACACATTCACCCCTCATCCCAAGATTTTGGCCCCAGTAGTTCAAGGGGGGAATGACGGGGTATTTATGTTCAAGCCCCACCCTAAGACATTGTCTTATGTGATTATTTTGTGTGATCCCTGTTACATTGTTGGAAATTCTGTTGACACCAGTAACCCCCATTGGCTCATGTAAAGAGTAAGAAAGATTTTGGGGCCAAATGTATTGTTAATATATTTTTGCTTAATTTGAAGATCTTTCCTACCCATTAATCAGCCCATGTGACCTAATTAAGTCACATGAAAGTCCAAGTCACATGTGATAAGAGGAGCTTGCTGAATGGATGGAACAGGAAGGGTGGAACACAACTGGGAGGAAGTTGGTGAGAGCAGTTAGAGCACAGGAGAGAAACACAGGAAGGCAGACAACTAGAGTTGTGAGTGTTTGCTTGTGGGAAGGCCCCAGCAGGGGGAGGAAGGCTTGGGAATGGCATTGTCCCCTGCAGTGCTAGTGTTTATTGAATTCTTAGTTACTATCATGGATTTGGCTTTCTGGTGTTGGGATTTGGTTTTCTGGTGTCTGAATAAATGTTTTTCTTCTTCCTTCTATATGGAGAGTCTGTTATACTCTGAGATTCAGAACTATGCTGGCATACTCATAGCTGCCATTGGTGCTGTGAACATTGCCTTGGTCATACAGCACTTTTTGGTTATAGAACTGATAGAGATAGAGATGTGACATTTCCACAATTGCATGATGATACATTTCTCTGGTCACATATCTTTTAGCTTACAGACACTCTTTATACCATTTCCCCAGAACATTTCTACATTGAAAACAGGATGCATCCTATCTTTCCACTCATGAACTTCCTCATTCTCTGGAGTAATCTAAAATTTTAACATTCAGAGACTGTGGTATTCTCTGATTCAAGACACAGCATAATTAGAAGATACTAAAATTTAAAAGATAAGCCTTTGCTTCAGAAGGAAGCTTGCATTTGCTATAGGAGTTATACAGTTTCCCAAAGGAAAATCCAGTCTGTTTTCTTCCTCTTGTTAAATCTGAGGGTTAGATTATTATTCATGTGCTGTCTATCCAAGACATGTGCTGATAGACCAGTTCTATGAGCTGTCTATTCAATTGCATATCATAACCTGAACACTGGACATTTTTCATCCAGTTGTTTTTTCTTACATGGATAAAAGGCCAAATCCTTTAGTGATTATGAATATGATTTGGTAGAACCTCTTCAGTGATCTGGAACTTGATTCCTTCAGCAACATTCTCTGCCAACAGGAGTATATGATAGATCCCACCATGTAACAAAAATCCTTCTTCAATTTGGACTCTTTGTTAGACATCCCTGATGATAACTTTGGCGACATGCATATCTGTTTTGTGCCTTACTTAAAATTAATCAACAGAAGATCACTGAAAAAGTTATTTCTGCAATTACATCTTTTAAGAAATTTTGTGTGATTTCATACAATACTATTTTTTGTTTTAGAAATACCTGTTTTTTATTTTGTTTTGTTTGTGGATGGGTTGTTTTAGCTTTCACAAAGGGATATTTACTGCAAAGATATAAAAAGAATAGAAGTTAGAAACAATTCCCTATAATACTCAGATACAAACTATCCCCATTCCACCCTAGTCCTTAGGGAAAGCAAGTCCAATCTTAAAGTGCTTTCTACAAAGCAATTGATTCACCAAGTTCACTTCCAACTATGGCATAGTTGTTGGATGAATTTCTATCACCCTCTTGGCTATCTTGGATCTATATTGGGTCAAATGGGTCATTTGGGACTTTGCTACTCCTATCTGGCTATAAAATTTGTCACAAAATAGGGTTCCTGAATCTCTAGTAGTTCAAAGTTCAAAAGATTGTAACTGTCTCCAATAAATAGAAAGATGTAAAGAACAGAGGTCCATATTCATAAGTCATGATTTCCAAATGGGGAGGTCCTGAGGCCTCTCCTCATCCATCTTAGAGCATGTTTCTCTCATTCCAACACAAGTAGGTAAGGAAAAAAAAGAAAAAGAGTAAAAGTCATCATTTTTGGAGGAGAATTTTTAAGACAGCATTTTGTTTGACTAAGGCAAATTAATTTTTACAGTCAACAAGCAAAAAACTCAGTGGGATCATCTGTATTCTATGCTTTTTATTCAGCTATATGACCACAAAGATATGTTCTGCTGAAAAATATTTGTGAGCCCACCTTTATTCTCATACCTTCATCAAAGAAGCCCTTGTTACATATTTAAATCATTTCATAATGATTTTGTAGAGATAGGAAAATTAGGCACATTCGCTAATCATTACTGATATTCCCTTGATCACGGTTTGGTAACAATAAGTTCCATGTTAATGATAACAATAATTAAGGAATTATTTTTATATAATGCTTCATAATTTCTAATTCAATTACATATCCACTATCTCCTTTGCTTCTCTCAATAACCACAAATGAGCAAGTGAGTAACACAAGCCTCAGAGAGGCTAGTGTCCCATTCTTGTGTACGACTCTCCAATGTTCTTTCCATTATATCATAACTGATGTGAATTACATCATATGATTGCATAGAGGG
This sequence comes from Bettongia penicillata ogilbyi, assembly GCA_023548195.1. Lineage (NCBI taxonomy): Eukaryota > Metazoa > Chordata > Mammalia > Diprotodontia > Potoroidae > Bettongia > Bettongia penicillata. Next base: position 1,222,678 of record JAJHZJ010000559.1, on the reverse strand, counting down.
GAAAATAAAAAGAAATTAAGAGTGATAAAATCAATCTGACCTTCAGGCAAGGTAAATGTATTTTAAAGCATTATTGGAAAATATTACTGAGTTTCAAAGGCATTGAAAGTGTGAATTCAAATTTGAACTACCAACACATGCAACCATTTCAAGGCTACATGATATGTTTGAAGGCAAGTACACCTGAGAGTCCAGATGAAGAAAAAAGTGTAGAAATATGTTAGTCATTAATTTCTTAAATCTTTAAAAGTGTACAGAAGTCAACAGTGAAACTTTTAAAGATTGACTTCTTTAATGTTCTAACAATATTCCAGAGTTTTTCATTCCAAACACACGTATTTTACAATGAATCCATGTCATTGATGTGAGCACTTTCTCCCACATACAGTGGTGTGCAAATTAACTTGGACAAAATAAAATAATTAAATGGTTTATAAACTTAATCTTACAATTTTTTATATCTTTAAAACACTTAAACATGTGTGTGGGGGTGGGTGGAGAGAGAGAGAGAGAGAGAGCACTCAACCCCCTCTTTCAGAGCCTCAGCAATCCAAACTTCAAATTGACCCCAGCTGTTGAAGTACCAGTGTGACAATGTTCTGTACTTCTAGGTCAGATAACTGAGGAACAGAAGGAATGGGACAGGACCTCATGTGTCACTGTACTAAGCCTGAGAGAAAGAACCCAGCACACAGCTGGAGCCAGTTCTGCTCTGCACCTCCCCCGCTACCCTTGGGACAAAGGCATGGGCTGGTGAAGCCTGAATTGCCTAGTGTGGGAGGAGGTTGAGATACTTTGATATTCAACCCCCAGGAAATCAGAGGGGAGTCAGAAAGTGAGCAATAGGGGAAAATAAGGAGGAAAAGACTGGAATTACTAAAAATCTTAGAACAAAAATTCAAAGACCTTGACCATAAGCAGATAAATCAACAGGGAAAACATTAACAAAGGAAATATGACTTCCAGATCTAGTAAATGAGTTCAGCCCTCTATATATAAATACTACAAAACAAAGGAAAATGACTCAACATTTGAAGAGACGGAGGACACTGTGGACTTTGAGGAGAACAGGCCACTACAAAACATCGTTACTGAGTAGACTCAAAGAGAAATGAGAAATATAAGAGAAGAATTTATGGCCTGCAAAACAGAAATAATTGGTAAAATAGATAAATTTGAATCTACAATGGCAAATCTCTGCAAAGGAAAAAGAGAGAGAGACAGAGTGAGAGAGAGAGAGAATTGATTGGCAATGCAAATACAAAGAAATAAAGAACAATCTAGATTTAAAAAAAGCAAAAAAACAATAACATTAAAAGGAAACATGCTTTTTAATTGGAGTAAAACATACTCATCTTAAAAACAAGATGAGTAGAGATAATCTAAAGTATTACTGATTTCCCTGAACACAAGTTTAAAATCTAAATAATAGTGAAAGAAATAACACCAAAAATGTGCCCAGAACTTCTGAACATAGAAAAACAAACACCAACTAAAAGAATGCATAGATTTCCACCAGAAAAAAAAAAAGGCTGAAACCTTTGACTTCAACATAACAACCAGTACTATATCTCCAATACTTAATGAAGGTTTCACATTTGCTTAGAGTAGCATTCATTTCTAAAAACCACCAAATTAAAAATACAACCAAAGAAAGTGATGAAATATGTGGGTGAAATGAAATTCAGATAACTAAAGGTGAGGAAACCAGCATTTAATTTAATATGTTAAAGTTAGATTTTCTGACACAGCTTTGTTTCAGTAGAAGTACACATTTGTGACTATTGCAATCATAAAATGTAATTATATCAAATTTATTACTTATCCCTAGTAATTCACACATCACTGTTGATCACAACCCAGCCATGTGATTTATGGCCATGCCCTTCAATATGTTGGTTACTATAATGCACAGACATTTAAGTGAAACATACTATGAATTTGTACATGTATCATTTCCCATCAGAATGAAATGCCTCTTCTCCCAAATCTGTATTTTGAAATTTCTTATTTTGTCCAAGAACCAAATTGGAAGTTATTCCCTCCAAGATATCATTTCTGAGGCCCCCAATTGGAAATGATCTCTCTGTCTTCAAGATTCTTCATGATATTTCATTGGGACATTTTCTTTATAATACAGTTATTTTTAAACAAGCATTTCATATCCACCATTAGATTATAAGCTTCTTGAAGGCAGGGTTTTATCTTATCTTTTTAATCCCAGCATTTAGCACACTGTCTTAAATGTGGTGGGTGTTTCAGAAATACTTAATTTAACATATACTGTTTTAATTCTTTAACATTGCTTAATCCTCCTACTTTAATCTGCCACAAGTTTATGAAAATTTTATCTATTATTCTCTATCAGTCTAAACCCTGTTCTATGCTCCTATTAATACTGGGACTGCAAGAACAGGCTGAGATTTTCCAATCCTCTCTCAAGACTTGTTGGTAAAGTCTCTCAACATCTTATCAACAAATGGAAATCCAAGATGGAAAAGGGTCACACCGTTCAAGTCTAGCCACGATGACTCAGTAGTTCAGTTCACTGACCCGCCCAGGCCTGTCGAGAATCCCCAACCACAGTCTACAACAAGGAGTTAGAACATATTGAATCATCCTGTGTGGTATTTGTGTGCACTGTTACCTCTCCTCTTTATGCCCCATAGTGCAAAGTAACATTCCTGGTTACTTCATGCCCAAGTGCCAAGTGTGTAACTTGGATATCAGTTGAATACTGTACACTGAAAAAAGCCCTTCTCCACAGAAACAAATAGGATTCCAGGGAATAAATTGCACGAATGGTAAAATTCTTTCATTTTGTGTTATCTTTTAAAGTATCATCACCATTAAATTGCTAAAGGACTGCATCTTACCAATATAACTTAGTTGAGATTTGTATTACAATAAAACATTCTACATGAAATGCTTTGCCACATTTTGTATTTCACTACATATCACATGAGTCCTGATCCTTTCCATTATGTAAAAGGAGCTTGCCACCTAAAACGGACCTACAGAACTGCCAGGAAGGTGAGAAAGAACTTGGAGAAGCTGGCTCCTGCATCTGTGGTTATTTCCCTGGGCAGCACCACCTAATTTAATTTAGTCCAGAGGAGTCAAGAGTAATTTTAAAAAGAAAAGAAAACTTGAAACATTCCAGAAGGAAAATTTAGCACAAGCTCCAGTCAGAAAGGAGACAACTATCGCTGGCTCCATTTTTCAAGGAAGGTTCCAGTAGTGAATAAATTGCTCACTGAGAAAAACAGAAAAAGAAAAATTGGATTTCCTTAGGACCAAGTCAGCTCCTTAAGACTAACTAACATTCATTCAAAAGTAAGGTCACTGTGTTCTTAAACTGACCAGACATAATCATTCTCCCCTGTTCATGACCATAATTTCATCCACCGGGAAATTATGCGACTATTGACCAAAAATGAGCTCATTCTGCCCACCCTTCACACACACCTCATGTAACAGCAGCTAAATCTATTGTCCTTTCAGGAAATTTCCAGGAAGGAAACAGAATTGAATTCTCCTGAGATGGAGGTTTGGTAACAGGTGGACTTTTTTTGAATAAGGTTTTTTTTTTAATATAGTAATAAAATCATTGAGAGGAAGTGTGTGTGTGTGTGTGAGAGAGAGAGAGAGAGAGAGAGAGAGAGAGAGAGAGAGAGAGAGAGAGAGAGAAAGAAGAGAAGAGAGGAGAGGAGGGGAGGGGAGAAGAGAAGAGAAGAGAAAAGAAGAGAAGAGAGGAGAGGAGAAGAGAGGAGAGGAAAAGAGAAGAGAAGAGAGGATAAGAGAAGAGAAAGTGAAAAGACAGAAAGTCAAGAAAGGAAAGAGAAAAAAACAAAATGAGTACAACAAGGGAGGAAAAAAGTCCATGTGAAAGTTTTCTAAGGAGCAATCACAATATGTGATTGAGTGCCCACTGTGTCGCTAGATGTTGAGGAGATTCAAAGAACAATAAAGGGAGGAGGGGGAGAAACATAATTTAAATGAGAAAGCAAGAATGTTTAAGTGATCATCCTAAATATAGGTCTGACTATCATATCACTCCCTTTTCAATAAACTTCAATTGACTCTGTATTACCTCTAGGATCAAATTTAAAATCTTCTGTTTGGTTTTTAAAGTCTTTTCACAATCTGGTCTCTTCCTGCTTTCCCAGTCTTCTTATACTTGACTTAACCTCCTCAGACTCTGTCTCAATCATCACCTCCTGGCTTCCCCAGTCTTTATCCAAATCCTACTTTCTGCAGGGGGCTTCTCCCATTACTGGCTCCTTCTCTCTGAGATTATCTTCTGCCTACTAGGCTGAATGTAGCTTAACTGTACCCTATCTGTCAACATGTAGTCTCCCCCACAAGAATGAGAACTCCTTGAGGATAAAGACTTTTTTAACCTTTCTTTGTATCTATAATGCATAAAACAGAACTTGGCACTTTTTAAGTCCTTAATAAATGCTTGCTGACTTAGAGATCTTAAGATATTCAAAGTTGTTTTTCTTTCCACTGTTGTTGGAATTGGATTAATTGTTCTCCTCTTTCTGCTTACCTTCATTGGTGTTGTCCAGTCTTTCAGGAGTCTCCAATTCTTTTCAACACCATGGACAAAGGCACTCCAGGACCTTCTATCCTTCACTATCTCCCAAATTCTGTCCAAGCTCATGTTCATTTTTTACAAGACACTATCCATTTCATCCTTTGCTGCCCCCTTTTCCTTTTGCTTTTAATCTTTCCCAACAGTCTTTCCTCAATCTTTCCCAACAGGCTTCAGTCTTTATACAATGTGTCTCAGCTTTTCATTTTGTAGTATTTAAGCTTCAGCTTCAATATTTGGCCTTCCAATGAATAGCCTGAGATAATTTCTTTAAGTGTTGACTGATTTGATCTCCTTTGCTGTGCAAGAGATTCTCAAAAGTCTTCTCTAGCACCACAATTCAAAAGTGATAATTCTGTGGCACTTAGCTTTCTTTATAATCCAATTCTCACAGCCATACATTACTACTGGAAAAACTATAGCTTTGACTATATGGACTTTTGTTGACAAAGTAGCACCTCTGATTTTTAGTAGGCTGTCTGGATTTGCCATAGTTTTCCTTCCAAGGACCATGTGTCTTTTAATTTTGTGACTGCAATCACCATCTGCTGTGATCTTTGAACCCAAGAATATAAAATCTGGCACTGCTTTTCTTCTCCCTCTTTTACTTTGCATCAATTCATATAAGTCTTCTTGGGTTTCTCTTTAAGTCAACAATATAAGACGGCATCCAACATATTTCTAATGAATAATATCACACATTTTAAAATAGTTTATTAAATTTAGAATTGAATTTTCTCCTGCATGAAAAGACAAATACAGGTGAAATCTTGGACCTTTGAAAATGTGGCAAAGTGCCTCAAAAGCAGTAGGCAATAAATTACTATTGAATTTAAAAAGTTCTTTGAAAATGCCTTAGATTATGAAATAAAATCCAATTCAATGTCATTTTGTTATGCACCTAGACATCAAAGCCCTAGTCAGAATTTTACGGAATTGGTTTCCTAGAGAAACTGATGAGTTCTTATAAGCATAAATAATGTGACTCCATGGAATGTTGGGTCTATTGGTAAAGAGAGGGGTTCATTGTAAGAGTTAATGCTTTGACACCTTTTGCTTCCCCAGCTCAGAATTAAGGATGGAGAATAGATAACTATGGATAGGGGAACAGTAAGGAAGAAAAGAGAGAGGTTTCTAGAAAAATTGATGTGGATATGCAGGGTACTAACTTATCAGTCACTTTAAACTTCTTTAAAAGTATAAACCTTTTAAAAGTATAAAACAAAGAAAGAAGAGCAAATAAGGCAACTAAGTAGCACAGTGGACCTGGAGTCAGAAGACCTAAATTCAATACTTCCTAGCTGTGTGACCTTAGGCAAGTCACTTAAAATTTATCTCAGTTTCCTCATCTGTAAAATACATTACCTCCACAGTAGTGGAAATCAAATAGATAATAATTGTAAAGCGCATAGCAAAATATTTAACTGTGTGTAAATATTAGCTATTATTAAGTGACTGAGGAAGGACAGAAAAGCAGTCTTATGTGAATCATGCCAGGAGCACTAAAGGTAAGAGTAAGTAAAGGTTGTTAATGAATTCTAAGAGAAACAGAAAGTATTTTTTGCTACTTTGTTTTTTAATAAATAATGTTTTTCCAATAACATGTAAAGATAGTTTTCAAAATTCATTTTTAATAAGATTTTTAGTTCCAGATTTTTTACCCACACTCCCATCCCTTCCCTCTCCCCAAGATAGCAAGCAATCTGAAACATATTTCTTCCTTGGTCATGTTATAAAAGAAGAAAAAACAAAAGGGAAAAGCTATACACACAGAAAGTGAAAATTATGTGATTTGAACTGCGTTCAGACTTCATAAATCTTTTTCTGGTTGTGGATAGCATTTTCTATCATGAGTCTTTCGGGAATTGTCTGGGATCATTGTATTGAGAAGAAGAGCTAAGGCAATCATGGTTGATTATCACACAATGTTGCTGTTACCATATACAACATTCTCCTAGTTCTGCTCACTTCATCAGTTCATGTAAGTCTTTTCAGGTTTTTCTGAAACCCATCTGCTCATGATTTCTAATAATACAATAGTATTCCATTTCATTCATATACCACAACTTGTTCAGTTATTCCCCAATTGATGGGCATTCCCTTAATTTCTAATTCTTTGGCACCACAAAAAGAGCTGCTATAAATATTTTTGTGTATGTGGGTCCTCAAAAAGTATTTTTAAAAGTTATATTAGGTAAAACACAATAATCATATAAAGGATAGAACTTGTGATTGAGGTAGATGAGACAGTGATCACAGATTGGTGAGAGAAATAAAAAGCACTCAATTCATGTTTCCTTCTAGTTCTTGTTTCTTCTAAAATTAATAAAAGACAGAACCAAAATTGCTAAACAGGGATCTAAAATCCAAATTAATCAGGGAGTAGGAAAGCACCTAGCTGCTCTTAATTAGCTCAAGTCATGAGGCAAACCAAAACAGAGGGTACCTGAAGAAATGGGAATATGAAACTATTGGCAAGAATCTCTAAAGAGTTTTGCAACTGAACATTAAAATTATTCTGCCATTCCTGTATTCAAAAAAAGGAAGGGAATGGAATCTGCAAGTTATAGACATGACAATTCATCTTGAATTCCCAGAAAAATATTGGAGGGTATTATTAAAACAAAGTTTGGTGAGTATCTAGAAAAGAAAGTGGTGATTACACAAAACCTAACGTCTTCATCCATGCCAGAAAGATCTCAGATTATTTTTAAACAAGGTTACAAACTGGTAGATCAGGAAGGTACTATTGATTTCATTTACCCTATTTTAACATATTTTTTCATGCTATTATCAAAAAAGTGGGACAATAGTATAGTATCATGGTTTCCATGTTGATGGCATGAATCATCATTGATATATCAACTTGGAGAATCAAGGGCAGTACCGCAGAGAGCTAACTTTAGTCCTATTATGCTTAGATTTTTTATCAAAAAATAGGATAAAGGTATATACAACATGCTTGTCAAATTTTCAAACTTCACAGAGCAGGAATGGATAGACAATATAAGTCACTGTGACATAATGCAAAAAATGTTTTGTCATCAGAAGATTTGATTTCAAATCTCAGTCCTGTACTTACTACCTCTGGATCTGTTTTTTCACCTGTAAAATTAGGAAAAGCATTAGATGATTTCTAATGCCCCTTCCATGTCTAAGTTCATGGCCCTATGAATGAGGGAATTAAGATTTTTAACAGATCTCAACAGGCTGAATATATTAAGATGAAATTTAATAAAGATTAATATATGTACCTTTAGTTCTATGTTAATGTGATCTGTGACTCATTATGAAAGTTCTGGGTTCATATAGACCAAGTTTAATATTGAGAACTTCTGAATAATTGTCTGGTTCATTTTGCCCCCTCCCAGAGAGCTCCCTGAAATATCAAACATGACTGCATTCTACCTCCCCTTGGCCTGTTCTGATCTTCTATAAGAACGAATGGCACAAATATAGAACAGAGTTTATTTTAAATGTATGTAGAAAAAAGAGTTTCATATCTTGTCCCTTTTAGCAAGGGAACAGTGGTAACTCACTTTCTGGGAAGTGTCATTTTTAAACTTGTTTCTCCCAAAACTATAGTCCCTAGGAAAATTTCACAACACTGATGGGTGAGTTGCATGAGTACAGAGAATCTCAACAAAGAGTGGTACCAGCATCTCTCTGCTCACTTACTTCCTTAAGTCTCAGTTTGCCTACTTGCCCCAGCAGACTCCAACCTGGACTATATCAGATTTTTTATCTTTTTGTCCTGGAGTGTCCAAGCACTGTCCTAAGCACTGGAAATAAATATTCAAGCAAAAAGATAGTTCTTTCAAAAAAAAGGAGGGGGAGAATAGGAAACGTGGTGGACAAGTACGGAGAGTCAGAAGTAGAGGCAGGAGAGGGTTAAAGAGTAACCAGACTGCCTCCTGAATATAGCTTGTTTGGAGTGCTACATTTCAGCAATAACATTGTTAAGTTGGGGAACATCCCAGTAAAGGTGAGCATCCTGAAGGATGCTGAAGGGCTTCTAATAAAATTAAGATGAAGAAACCAGAAAAGAGAAGTTGTTTTCAAGTGTTTCAAGAGTTGTCATTTGGAAAAGACATTAATTTTGCTCTAGAGGGAATAGGAGTAGACATTCAATAATCATCCCATAAACATTTACTAAATGCCTATGACATTCCAGGTATTGCTCCATGTGCTTGCAAAAGAGGCAGATTTATATTTAATTCACGAGAAGTCTTTGAAGGGAGCATGACTATTTTGGGGATATAGACGATATTACTGTTTAGGTACATATTGGATTAGATGGTTTTTGAGGTCTCTTTCAAGTTTGTCTCTGTGATTTGATGATTCTGAGAAAACATTTTTATAAGTGAAATTTGACTAAATCCTGTTATAAACTGTGGTTAATAATTACAGCTAATATCAAGTATACTTAATTAATTCTCTGTGCCGAGGATTTCATTTCTAAATATCTCTCCATTTTGTAACATGTTATTGCTTTGCATAGACAACAAATATTTTCTGAAATGAATCATAACCAAGTTTATTGTAAGTTACTGATGTGCAGACAAATCAGCTGTCCATGAAAGCGTCCTTGACCTCAGGCTGCCAAATTTATATTGAATGGGAAACAAAGAAATGGGAGAATGAAAATGGAAAAAGAGGACTTCCTTTACTCCCTGCTACCTCTCAGACCAAGAATTTTCAATATTGCTTTAGAGCTCTTCTTTTAGTTCTAAACACCTAAAGTTGTGAGTTATTTAAGATTCTGTTCTTGGTTCTCCTCTCTAACTATATTTTCTTCCTGGGCAATCTCATGTACCAACACAACTTTAACTATCACCTACTTCTAGGTGGGTCTCAAAAGTTAGCTATATTCCTGACTTCTCTCAAATTCAAGACTCACTTTTTTAAGTGGCCACTGGACATTTTATGCTATCTTAATCTCAAACAAAATATATGTGTCTTGAATATTTCTTTTTTTCCCAAATTTGCAAATTAATGTTTTCAGTTTTCAACAATCACTTCCATAAAGTTCCAAATTTTCTCTGCCTCCCTCCCCAAGACAGTATGTAATCTTATATGAATTCTACACATACATTCTTATTAAACACATTTTCACATTAGTCATGTTGCAGAGAAGAATTAAAATGAATGGGAGAAACCATGAGAAAAAACAAAACATAACAAAGGAGAAAGAGTCTGCTTTATTCTGTGTTCCGACTCCATAGTTCTTTCTCTGGATGTGGATGGCATTTTGCATCATGAGTCCTTTGGAAATGTTTTAGGTCCTTGCATTGCTGTGAAGGGCTAAGTCTATCAAAAGCAGTCCTTGCACACTGTGACTGTTATGAAGTATTATATTCTCCTGACTCTGCTCACTTCAGTGACTCAGCATCAGTTCATAAAATCTTTCCAGGTTTTTCTGAAGTCCGCCTGTTCATCATTTTTATAGCACAATAATATTCCATTACATTCATATACCACAACTTGTTCAGCCATTCCCCAATGGATGGGCATCCCCTCGATTTCCAGTACTTGGTCTTCGCAAAAAGAGGTGCTAAAAATATTTTCGTACATGTGGGTCTTTTTTCCCTTTTTTATAATCTCTTTATATTCTCTAATTTTATAATACAGCCCTAAAAGCAGTATTGCTAGGTCAGAGGGTATGCACATTTTCATAGTTTGGGCATAGTCCCAAATTGCTCTCCAGAATGGTTGGATCAGCTCACAGCTCCAATAACAATGAATTAGTGTTCCAACTCTCCCACGTCTTCTCCAGCATTTATCATCTTCCTGTTTTGTCATGTTAGCCAATCTGATAGGTGTCATGTGGTACCTCAGAGTCGTTTTGATTTGCATCTCTCTAATCAATAGTGATTTAGAGCATTTTTTCATATGACTATAGATAGTTTTAATTTCTTCCTCTGAAAATTGCCTGTTCATATCCTTTGACCATTTATCAATTGAGGAATGACTTGTATTCTTGTACATTTGACTCAGTTCTCTATATATTTTAGAAATGAGGCCTTTATCAGAGATACTAGTTGCAAAAATTCTTTCCCAGTTTTCTGCTTCCCTCCTAATCTTGATTGTATTGGCTTTATTTATGCAAAAACTTTTCAATTTAATGTAATCAAAGCTATCCATTTTGCATTTCATAATGTTTTCTATCTTATTTGGTCATAAATTCCTCCATTTGAGTATTTCAGTAACATCACAACTGGTCATACCTATAGTCTTTTGCTTACTCTTATCTATTCATCATATTCCCAACAGAAGAATTTTTCTCATTTACAGATCCAATCATGTCACTTTCTCTCAAAATTCTTTAGTGGTCCCTTATTGCCCAACCCATGAAGTCCAAACACCTTGGCTTTGCATTCAAGATCCTCTACAATTTGGAGTTTCACTGCCTTTACAAAAATTTCCCACTACATAAACATGTTCCATCCAAACTGGACTTGTTCAGGTACAGAGCTTTCCTGGTTCTATGTTATTTATGTAGAGATACTCCTTCTTCACTCCAACTCTACCCTTTAGAGTTCCACTGACTAAAAAGACCAAATAATTGAAGACAAATGGCTTTAAGAAAAAATAAAAGGACATAATGCAACAAAAATAAATATCACTCAATGGAAAAGAAATGGATTGGGGAAATATTTACCAAGTATTATCGAGAATATATAAGGATCTGACATATATCTATAAAGCTAACAATGTATCCTCCCCCCAAAAAAACAATGTTTAAAGAATATCAATTGACAAAGGAAGAAATATAAACTATTAATAACCTGATAAAACTATGAAATTCTATAATTAGGGAAATATAAATCAAAACAACTTTAAGGTACTATCTCATATAATAGCAAAAATAACAAAAAATTATCATAATCCGTGCTGGTGATACTGCCAGAAAATAGAAACTCTGATGCATGACTAATGAAGCTGCTGTTCAATCTACACATTCTGAAAAGCAATGTAGTAATACACAATGATTTGCCAAACTGATTGAGCCTTTCAATTGGCAATTCCACTTCTAGGACTTTGTCTCAAAGACATTGAAAACAAAAGACTTCTCTGTACAAAAATATTCACCACTATTATGTTTGTAAAATCCAAAGAGGAAGCAGTCTATATACTCAGCAACTGAATTATAGTGTATTTTTAAAAAATACATTTTAGTTTTCATTTATGGAATAAAACAAGCATTTCCATAACAGCGCAATTAACAAAAAAGATTATTACACATGAAACTGCAAATCTATTATGTACAAATTGCTATTTCTTTTAAATATGTATTATAGTATATTAATGTAATTTAGGAATATGCTGCTATAAAAATCATAAATATGAAACATAAATGAAATACAGAAAGACAAAGTTATACAGAGAGAAATCATCAGAATTGGAAAAATATAAATACTAATTGTAACTATATTTTTTAAAAAGTGGCAGAACTGTGAGTGAACAGGCCTGGAAAGGGAAAGCAAATAATAAAATAATTTTCTTTGCTTGATGGTTTACTAATTAGTTTGGTTCTGCCTTTCAAAGGTTACGGATTTACAATAAGATCCCTATTCATATTTTGCTTACTTTTATTACTCGTTATTAACTTTATAATAGTTTATTTTCAGTTCAGTTCAGTACCTATCTTCAAGACTCAATTCTAATGCTACTTCCTCCATGAAGTCTTCCCTAATCTCTATGGTCATAAATGCATTTTCCTCTTTCTTCCCTTTTGTAGCAATTAGACTTGTCCCACACACTTGTCAAATACACAGTGTCCAGCACACAGTAAACACTTGTTTTTGACTGTTCTTGATTAAAGTCATTTCATTGCTTTTAAATTATTACCAATAGTATTGTCTATTTGCCTATGTGTCATATAGTCTCCTAGACTCTAAGTTTCATGAGGTCGGGGACCTTATTTTCATGTCTTTGTATCTCTCCCAAGACCTAGCACAGTATTTTGAACATAGTTGGCACTTAAGAAATGATTTGTGAATGAATAAAAGAAAAAAGAGAAGAAAATGAAAAGAGAGAGCATTCTCTTTTCCCCCTTAGCTCCTGAATTCTTACCTCCTTTCCTACTTTTATGCAAGACAGTAAAAATTATTCCCACATAGTGTTCTAAGTTGTTTGATGCCTTTCAGCTGTGGTTCCAGCAGGGTCATCCCTAAGGGCATGGGAACTGAGGAGTGAGGCACACCATGTTCTCCCACCAAAATATTTGTAAGCAGGTGAAATCTGTTTTTTAAAGATCCTTAAAGGCAGCCTTGAAGGGAAAAGGATATCATAAAAAAGGCAACATAAAGTCTGAGAGTTGCGGGTGAAGCAGCAACGAAGGTTGTTCCCAGGAAGTTAACCCCTAATCCCTTGACGCACTTCTGGTGGTGTAATAGCATTCTAGTCCAGTACCCTCTGATGAGAGCAGAGGACTGAACTTTTTGCTTCTACCTTCTACTTCTCCTCCTAGTAGGGATTAGAGTCTCCCCTTAAAGAAGGGTTGGGAGAGAAGAGGCTAGAGATATTTCTTCTGCTTCTCCTGAGCCATATAACACCCCTGTGCTATTTGTGGGGGACAGTCTCCTCCCCAACACTTCAGTGAAGATATTGACATTCTAATGAGACATATAAAGGCACCCACAGAGTTGGATGGCCTTGCCTTTCTCTGAATTCTGATAGTTCTTAATATCTGTACCATTCAATTGACAGAATAATTATGCCCTACCTCATGGAATCCATTTTCTTCACTCCTTTAAACTAAACTCATTATCATTCAACAAACACTAAGTATCTATATGCAATTGCTCATGCTAGACATTGAGACAATTTTAAAGGTAGCAACTAGAAGAATGATCCTTGTCCAAGGCCCATTGTTCCTGGGTTCTTGAGAGCTATTCCAGGCTAGGTCTCAAGTTCTGGGGGGCCCACCAAGCTGAAAAGCTTTTGAATATAGACCCAGCGACAGATAATATGGCTGCTGTTTGAGGACATGCCTTCCTAGGTTTGGAAGGATTCATGACCAGGTGCTACCAGGAAGCAAGTAAGAAAATAAGTATTAATTAAATATGCATTCTATGACAGACATGGTACTATGAGAACAGATCGGGGATCATTACTGGCTGGAGGAATCATGGGATAAATGATATTTAAGCTGGGCCTTAAACAGTGGTAGGACTTTCGATAGGCAGAGCTGGAGTGAGGCCAGGTATTTCAAGTGTGGGGAACAACATGAACAAAGAGTGTACGTGGGGAAAAAGTTGGGGATATATCTTGGGAATTAGAAGTAGTTCAATTTGGCTAAGGCATAGAGCATATGGTGTAACTAGATGGTGCAGTAGATAAACCATTGGATTTGGAGTCAGGAGGACCTGAGTTCAAATTCAACCTCAGACACAAGATATATCGCTTTGGACAAGTTACTTAATCCTGTTTGCCTCAGTTTCCTCATCTGTAAAATCAACTGGAGAAGGAAATGGCAAACCACTCCATTATATTTACCAAGAAAACCCTAAATTGAATCGGAGAGAGTAGGACACAAATAAAACCACTGAAAAACAGCAAGAATGAATAGAATTCATGAGCAGGAGTAATTATCCTAATGCAAAATAAGGCTCAAACAGTACATTATAATAAAATAATGGAGGGTCTAGAGTTCCAGAACAAGTAGTTTTGACTTTATTCTATAGGCAATGGAGAATCATTGAATGTTTTTAAGCAACAAACGATGTAATTTGTGCGATAGGAATCTGAGCAAGATAGTCATTGATAGAATGCATTGAAGGGCAGGGAGATTGGAAGCTGCGGACTGGTTAGGAGAATATTGCAATAATTAATGTGAGAGATGATGAAAACCTGAACTATGGTGGTTACTGTGGGAAGAGTAGGAAACAGAAAAATTTAAGAGCATAAGATACTGAGATTAGTTGAATATAGAATTAAAATTATAAAATTTTAGAGTTGAAAGAAGCCTCAAACATCATCTTGTCTGACCACAGCATTTTTCAGATGAAAAAGCTGATAGCCAGAGAAATTTAGCAATTTGCCCTTCACAACCTGTCCCTACCCTCTTTCCAGACTCCCTGGGCATTACTCCCCTTCCTACAATATACAATACAGTCAAATTTGCTCTCTCTGTTCCTCATGTGTGGTATTCTATATCTCCCATTTCTGTGCTTTTGCACTGGCCATCCACATATCCAGAATTCACTCCTTCCTCATCCTTGCTTTAATACCATTCCTGTCTTTCTTCAAGTCAAAGCTTAAGTACTATCTTCTACATGAGGTCTTTTCTGTTTCCTCCACCTCCCACCCCGGTGGCTAGTGCCTACCCTCCCAAGTTACCTTATGTTTAACTTCCTTGTATTTATATTTACTTTCTTCATGTTTATTCTGTATATAATTGCATATGTACTTATTGTTCCCCCATTAGAATATAAGCTCCTTGAGAGTAGGAATTATGTCATTCATTGTATTTGTACAGACACACACACACACCCTTCCTGCCCCAGAGCTTTCATGGGTGCTGACTACATAGTTAATAAATACTAGTTGAGACTCATTGTCTTCGGGAGTTGGTATAGCTGAAATATTTACTATGTAACCAACTTGGTGAGGATCATCTCCAAGCCTTTGCTTATCTTTGGAAAGCAAATGTAGTTAATCAGTAGACCCACACTCAAAGCCTTTTGAGTTAGGAAGGAAGGAACTGCTGGAGGTTTTACTGTCTTTGTATGCCTTTGAGAAATCAAGGTTACCTTCACACCACTATGAAGTATCATCAGAGTAGAACCTAAATGATGCTTGTCAAGAAATTTTCTATAACATGGCAACCAAGAAGTAGAAAATCTGACCAGAGAAAGATTCACATGGACTATACAACTGCTGCTCTGGTCACTTTGTCAAATGATTCATGATTTCATCAACTTGGATATTCCCCTCACTATCCCCAAATATACTATAATTTACCTTAAAATTTCATGCTCTCTCTTTTTTGCTGTGATATTACATTAATGAACCACATTGACCTTGTAATCCTTTAAAACTCCTATATCTATGTTGACATCTTTTTCTCATGAAGTCGTCTGGCCTGGTTACATATACCCCAACTCTCCACCCTCCCCACCAATGTTCATTTTCCATTTCTACGCCACTATCTGACACTTGACCTAAAGGCTTAGAGAGAAGATGGCTACTCACTAGCTCTACAAATTCCACCATTGTTTTAATTCTTTGCAGACCACAGTGTCAACACCCAGGTTTCCTTGGAAGTGATAGGACTCTCAGGTCCCTCCTTGGAGTATGGAATAGGACTGTTCTTCCTAGCATTTTTCTCCTTTGACTGACTGAGGCAGTGAGTCAGGTTGTGACTCCCCTGACTTCTTCCACCAAAACAAAAAAGAATTAATTTCCTAAGGAAAGAGATCATCCCATCCTCTCTTGAAACTGAATCAGCCTCCCATTTCCTCCTATTGTCCCTTGATCACATCACCCTATGAACTTCCCCATTACCCACTATCTCCCCAACACCCTTAATGCCCCAAATGCCCCATTGTCTCCTAACTCCCAACTGTCTCCGCTTTGTAGAGTGGATATGAAGTCAGAGGACAGAGGTTCAAAGTCCACTTCCATACATATTACTCAGTGACATTGAGCAAGTCATTTAACCTCCCTGTGCCTCAGTTTCTCCATCTATAAAATTAGACAAGATGGCTCCTCAGGTTCCTTTCACCTCTAGATCTGTAATTCTATTACTTTATAGAGGTCTTTTCACCATATTCTTATACAGTTGACTTTTTTGAATCTAAGAATATGATTTAGTAAATATTTATTAGGCAAGTTCTATGTGACAGCTATGGGGCCACTAGTTAGCAGAGTGGATAGAATGCCAGGCTTGGAGGCAGGAAGACTCATCTTCCTGAGTTCAAATCTTACCTCAGACACTTACTAGCTATTTGACCCTGGGCAAGTCACTTAACCTTATTTGCCTTAGTTTCCTCATCTGCAAAATGAGCTGGAGAAGATAATGGCAAACCACTCTGGTAGCTCTGCAAAGAAAACCTCAAATGGGGTCACAAAGTGGTATACATAACTTAAAAATGATGGAACAATAAAAATGTACAAGCATTTTGCTAGGGGTTAGTGGTACAGAACACCTGAGGATCCTAAAAAAAAAAATCAAGTAGTCCCTGTCCTCAATGACATTCTGTCTTACCATCTTTTCTACTTCAGCTAGTTTGGTGGATGTAGTATATTTCAGCCATTATCTCACGTTTCTCACTCCTTTGACTCTTTCTCAATGTTGTCTCCCACCCCCTCCTACTCTGATTCATGGATTTCTATACAAGTAACTATCTTCTTGATATATGATGCTACCCTTCTCCTTCTACCAAATCTGTTGCTCTTGAAAAAGAGCATATTCCATATTCCAATATCACCATATGCCATATTCCAATATTAGTATATTCTAGTCATGTCATATTCCACCAAGTCTCATCTGTGAAGTCAAATTTATTTCCCTACATTAAAAACTGTACCTCATTTTATTTTCCATAGTTTTCCCTGTTGTAATGGCAACTGGACATAAGATTATGATTTCTGTCCATCTTCCCTACAATTATCTCCTGTTTCTAAGGACCTCTGCAAGTAATCTTTAAATTATGCCTGTTGCTCTCCACATTATCTAACTTATCTGCTGTATCCAATACTTTTCTTCTTTGAGAATCTATTAATTCTGTTTTTATCAGTCAGCCATTCTCTAGGCACTCTTCTAAGTCTTCCCTAAATGTACTTCATCTGTGCCCAAGAAATTATCATTCCTGTATCTTATACCAGAGGTATCCAATATGCTTCCCATGGGCCATCAACAACGCTCCTTGAGTGTGTGGAACTAAATTCCAATGTAATTGGGAAATCTTTAACAAAATAAATAAAAATACAATAGAATATAAATATTGTTACTATGTAGTTTTTTAAGTCAACATGCACTCCAGGAAGTCTTATGTGTTACATATTATATGAACTTAAATGTTCAGTGGCCCTATTTCTACTTGAGTCTGATGTTGCTGTCTTACACTATAGTCCAGAAAGTCAAAGTTCATTTTTTCAATACCATCATTGTCTACTGTTCATTTTTCATTTGCTATTTTTCTCTTCTTGGGCCCTTATCTTCAATCAATACTTACAAATACTTACATCTTATTCCTTCAGTCTCATGTCAAAGATTCCTTTTCCTCTAGAAATAATCTTCAGATTCCATCTGGCAGTGCTATGATTGGCTACCAAGCCTTAGATTTAATAATTTCAGGATACCTCTTCCTCCCAACCTATAATTGTTCATGTCAGGTTAACAGGTGGCTTTATTAAAATCTGATTCTGAATATAATGATCTGTTGGTTACCCAAATGCTATGAAAAAATAGAGAGGAAATAATAAAACATGCAATGATTATAAATATGGTAACTTGAATTTTGGTACTATTAATAGAGGTGGGAAAAATATGGAGAATAATAAATTTCTGGTGAAACAGGAGGGGTTCTATTGTTACTTCAGTGTTCCTCCAATGTTTCACTTGGGGTTAAGATGACCCTGCAAAGCCTGCATCAGCAAGTAAAAGCATTGGCACAAACTGGAAAAGTTTCCAACACAGGTTTGACAATAGATTTCTGTCCATGGACTTTCCCATCTAATGGAGTAGAAGCTCATCTGTAAGATGCTGGCTTCAGGAGGTCTCATATTTTCAACCATAGTAACTCATAAAAATTAAAGTACAGTGAAGTCATGATCTACAATAGTGGTGTCAAACTCAAACCTGTCAAACCTGGGGTGTATAAGGTGTTCAGGGAGAACTAGCACCTCTGAGCCCTTTTCAGGAATGCTCATCCACCTTTGATGACCACCTTCACCCAACTCTCACCTGTGGTTCCAAAAAGCTATAGGATATGCAATGGCCACACCCTGGTAAAACTATCTCAGCAGACAGGCTCATCCAAGTGGAGGGTAACCTCAAACCTGTCAGTGAGTTGGGGGTGGAGTATCTCTACTCAAAGCATGTCAAGATTGTCCCCCCTCCCACCATGCTTATCCCACCACCATCAGAATGGAATGAAAACAATTTGCTCCAACCTTCATGAAGGGAGCTGAAGCTGGATTTGAACTCAGGTATTCTTGATTTCAGGACTAGCATTCTATCTATTGTGTCAAATAACTGCCTCTGATTTGATGCACAATAGTATCTTTGAATATTTTAACCAGGATCATGCAGCATGAGAAAGACTGAAGGTCATAAGTGTTTGAGTCTATATCCTGCTATGGGCCCTACAATCACAAAGTACTAATTTTCAGCTTAAAACCCCAAAATTCAGTATTGACTAACTCTATTATCACATAAGGCAATATATAAAACAAGCTTCAGTTGATATAAGGTAATTTTCAATGAAATCTATCTTTCAATGAGCCAGCAATTTTTTTTTCAAAACTGCTTTCTAGAGGCATCTAGTTTCCTACCTCTTCACCATTGGAAGCCAATCTACTGAAGAGCTGGAGGTAAATGGCCCTCGTCACATCCATTTAAAATACTAGAGGCGTGACTAGAATTCCCACTCCTGGCATTGTCCATCAGCCTCCACCTGCTGACAGAGTGAGCAAAGAGAGCATCACACCCATGAGAAGTCTGTGCTAAATCCCTTCAGTGTCCCCAGGAAACGTTATTTGTTTTCTCAGCAGTTCTCCAGGCCTGTGGTGGGTCGGCTCCGTGATCAGCTGGAGGTTTTGTTTAGAAGGCTTCTTTATGCTATTTATGTTACCATCAAACCCAGCTCACCACAGACCTAACACTACCACCTCTTTGTTTATATACCTCTATTTCGGGACATTAACTCCCTCATCTTCTGATGTGTGGGAAAGAAGGTGCACACCACACACACACACACACTCACTCACACACACACACACTCACACACACACACACACTCACACGCACACACACACACTCACACACACACACTCACACGCGCACACACACACACTCACACACACACACACTCACACGCGCACACACACACACTCACACGCACACACACACATACACACACACTCACACTTTTTCTCTCAGTTTTCTTGGAAACCTGCTTAATTATATTTACTCATTTGAATTCCTCTTAGAGGACCTCTTGCTGTCAGTGTTTAATTGTGCTTGCATTCCTATGTAAATACACACTCTTAGCCAATTACAGCTCTCCTTTTATAGAATAGATAAGGACACAGACATTTTTACTGAAAAGGAAACACTCTTAACAAGCATAGCTTTTTGGTAGTAAAAAGCAAGACATGGAGCAGTCTTCAGATCATGACTTCATCTAATATAGTTTTCTTTCTCTGGGAAATATAAGGGCAATGACAGATATTCAAATTTAAAAAAAAATCTTTGGGGGCCTAAATTGTCTTTCTGAGGTATATCATGCAGTGTTTTAAATTTAGGATCATGGAATTGCAGACTTAGAATTGGAAGGTAACTTAGAGACCATCCAGTCCAATTCCCTCAGTTTAGAGAAAAGTAAACTGAGGCCTAGAGAGGTGATGTGACTTTCTGTACTTGTCATACAAGTAGCAAGTAAAAGGGTCAGAATTCAAACACAGATTCTCTACTCCCAAATCTAACACATTCTGCTCTATGCCATCCGCTTCTTCATGTATACACTTCTCCGAGTAAATAATTCAGATTGTTATCTAATCTGAGATCCTCTGATGGACAAAAGCTTTGTCACATCACTTCCCTCCTCTGGGCCCAGTTTCCTCATCTACAAAGTGCATGTATGTGTGTGTGTGTGTGTGTTTAATTTTTTATTATTTAATTTATTTTAACTTTTTAAAAAAAATTTGAGTTCTGAATTGTCTCCCTTCCTTTACCTCTTCCCTCACTGAGGAGACAAGAAGTGTGATATCAATTATACATGTGAAATCATGCAAAACATTTTAATTTTAGTCAAGTTGCCAAGAGAAAAGAAAAAAGCAAGTGCAAGAAAATAAAGTGAAGAAATTATGCTTCTGTCTGCATTCAGACTCCATCAGTTCTTTGTCTGGAGGTAAATTGCATTTTTCATCATAAAGCTTTCATAATTTTCTTGGATTATTGCATTTATCGCAATAGTTAAGTCATTCATAGTCATTATATAGTATTGTTGTTACTGTATACAGTGTTCTCCTGGTTTTGCTCACTTCACTTTCACTTTGTGTGAGTTCATAAAGGTCTTCCTATTTTTTCTGAAACCATCCTGCTTGTCATAGCACAATTGTATTCCATCACAATCATATACCACAACTTGTTCAGCCATTCTCCAATTGATGGGCATTCCCTCAATTTCCAATTCTTCACCACCACAAAAAGAGTTGAAATAAACATTTTTGTACATAGAGGTCCTTATCCTTTTTCTTTGATCTATTTGGGGTACATGCCTAGTAGTAGTAGTACTGCTGAGTCAAAGGGTAGGCACAGTTTTATAGCACTTTGGACATAGTTCAAAATTGTTCAACTGATTGAACAGACTGATTCACAACTCCATCCACAATGCGTTCATATCACAATTTTTCCATATCCCTTCCAACATCTATCATTTTCCTTTTCTTTCATATTAGCCAATCTGGTAGCTGTGGAGTGGTACCTAAGATTTGTTTTAATTTGCACTACGTTATTTTTTTAGAGCTAACAAGTAGCCTTGGGAATAAAAGTACAACCTATCATTTTGGCGAACTTCTACAAACACCATGTTCAGGTTAATAAATCATAATGAACATCCATCAGTTAGCCATCACTTAGCAAAGTGTTGGGTTGAGAACAGAAGAAGAAATCAATTAACTTATTTATTGTTAATGAATAGTACTATAATGATAAATCATTGCAACAGAATTAATATGCAGAAAATGGGCATGGGGTAAGAACAATATTACAAATATATATATACATATATACACATATATTGCATCTACTTTTATTCTCCCACATCCCTGTTACGAAGCTAACCTCTGAGTAATGTCAATGACCACTCTTAGTCCTTGGATACAGATAAGGAAATGCACCTTCCTTGTTTTGGGGAGAGAGGTGAGAGACAAATGTTACAAGTATTCTCAGACATGGTCACTGTTGGTTGGTTGTGTTTATCTGGCTTATTTGCTATAAGGAATAGTTTATGTGGTAAATGGAGGAGAGGAGTAAATAAATCTGAAAAATCACCATGTTGTAAAAATAAAAGCCATCAACAAAACTTGCTACTTAAAAGAAAATATGCCTTCTTGTTTATCATCATGTAATTACAAGAGATATAAAATTATAATCTGTCTTGATGCCATGGATTCTCAACCTATACATAGTTCACTTTAATGTCAAAATATGCAAATATTAAAAAAATACTTATAATATTACAAATAGCAGCTTACTATTCAAGGAACAGGCTCTAATATTTATTTATAAAACTACAAATATGACTATCAACAAAGAAACTTAAATACTAAAATCCATTTCTTTGTCTTCTTACTCGTATTTTAATTCCTTACTGATTTTCTTTCAGTTTTCAAAGGAGCAAAATGGCTAGAAACCACTCACCTTCTATTTAAATCTTTCCTATTTCCCTTGGTGCAAAATCCCCAAGCTTAAAAACACAAGGAAAAAACCTCCTACCCCTTCTCAGGATTGCCTGTCGATGATATCATTTTCTTTTCTCTATGTTTAAGTATGTGACATATTGCATTGCTCTTAGGTTTACCTAATAAGATGTTTCATCTTACAGATGACCTTTTGTCCAAGAATCCCAAAAGAACTTAAGGGTACAAATACAAATTATTCTATACTTTACCTTAATTTGATCCTCCCTTTCCAATTCAGCATTCTCAACATTCTAATGCTCGTCAGCAAATTTGAGCAGCAGAAATTGTGCCTTCACGAGCTCCAGGCATAACTACACCCTCTAGGTGTGACTTCCATTAACATTAATAGTTGCTGTGCATGTGTGTGAAAGAGCCTCTATGGACTTTTAAAAGAAAAATCTCTTTCATTTTCTATCAGGGAGCCTACACACTCCCATATTACTTTTCATTTTTAGGCTTTTAATACCACAGTTGTTAATGTTCACACTTCCTTGAACTCTTTGAGGGCAGTTTTCCCTCCCAACAAACGCTGATCAGGTTTATGAAATACTAATGTATGGCCTGGACTCATGTTCAACAGTGAAGCAGAGTTTTCCCCATGAAGCCTCTCCTGATTTCTACTTCTGGACATGTTTCTGCCCTACTGCAATCTCCCATTGACTTCTATGTCCATTTATCACATGTAAACTTGCATCAAAGTTATTCATCCACATGGACCTGTCCCTTATTATAAAGAGGCAGCATAATATATAATGGGTCAGACTTGAACCCACAAATTAGGGTTGAAGTACCATCTCCTTTTTGTAAGATGTGTGACCATGGGCAATTTGCTAAACTTGTTGATGCCCTAGTCAACTTTCAAAGACTTTATGTTACAGAAACAAATCTAACTTGTACGCATTTCCATAATTATGAAGCACCCCCTCTGGGCTCATTCTCTCAACCCCCATTTGTACTAGCAATTTGGGACCCCAATCGTTGGCTGACTACTACTTCTTCAGAACTCTAGGAGGAACCCTGAGAGGTTGTGGCTTCTCACATCCAGGGTGCCTCCTAATATCAATCAATCAGTTTTACAAAGGGATACTTAACCAAGAATTTAGGGCAACAAAGGTCCAAAACTGTGCCCCAAACCTTGAGCCATTTGTCTCTCCTTTGCATACATATAGAAAGTGGCTCAAGATCAAAGGACAAAGGTAATGAGGCACACAAATAGGAAACGTGGTACTAAGGAATACATTTTGACTCCTGGTCCTGATAGGCCTTTTCACCATTCAAGTAATCTCCACCAAACTCACATCAAGGTGAAGTGTCATCTGTGAACAAGTAGTTCCTTATTCCTCCGGCTGCCCATCTGAAGGGTGCCATGTCTGAGCTGATGGATCAGTCCAGTAGTAGGCTGGTTCAAGCTGGTTGCTCACCTGTTTCAATGACTCTTCACCAGACTTGGCCATTGCTACTACCAGCTCTGGTTGCCACCATCTTTCTTATGGCTCTAATCAACCTCCCAACTCTCCAATTGCCTGATCACTTCCCTCTCAGAAGGAAGGTGGGTAGGGAAGTAATTTGTTAAGCACTTAGTAGAGTAGGATGCTCCTACTGCATCCAGGGCCATCTCCTGTCATCCCGATCTAGATCTCACCACTGGATCCAGATGACTCCAAAGGAAAAAGTGAGGCTAGTGACCCTGCCCAGCTCTTCCTCACTTCAATACAATTCACTTGCATGTCATGGTATCACCTGCCTCATGTCATAGTCCTCTTCAAGAACTAAGGACAAACAACAACTAGAAACATGGTACTAAGATAAGGAAATATAAATAAAGTAAAAAGACAATGCCTGACCACAAAAAGCTCACACTCTAACAGAGAAATTCGAAGGGGGAAGGAGCTATGCCCAAGCAGCATGCCTTAGAAATTGATTGATTAGTAAGTGATGCGGAAGGTTCTTGGGAGGGATCAGGTGAAAGATCGCCTACCAAAGTTCAGGATGATTCTAGGGATAGAGCCCAAAGTTCCATGTTCACCTAAGATCAGGAAAGAATAAATGCAAAAGAGACAGAAGCAATCTGCTTTGCTGAACATGTGGTAAATGTGTGCGAGATAGGACAGCTTCTACTCTCCCACCTGGCAGCTCACTCGAAAGCTTCCAGGAAAGAGAGTAAGATCATCTGGTCAAATCTTTTATGTGTACACTCAGGTCTGCTCAGCAATGCATGAATTGTTAGTATTGGGGGCTCTGAAAACAATTAGAAGGCTTCTGGTTATCATGCAGCACTAACTTTAACTACCCAAAGTCCTCTAGATTGGAATACCACAAAGCCAGTTACCCCATTAGGTCAACATCAGAAGATAGCATATTTGGAACTGAAAGGGATTTTAAGGGCCATCAAGTTCAATTCCCTTACTTTGAGGGTGAGGAAAAGGAAAACTGAGTGACTTGCCTAGGGTCACACAACTACTAAGGATAAGAGGTAGGATCTATCTGTGCCAGCGTGTTTTCACCTCCATCATGCTGCTTCTCAGTTCTCTACCCTAACAAAATTGCAACTCTAAGCAAAATCAAACAGAAGAGATTGTAAGCTTCTGGAGGTCAGGGAGTATGCATTGAGGTAATAGCTGTTAGACTGGAAATATTATTTTGAAGAAGCAGACAGCGTTACTGTATGAACAAGCAGCAGTCAGGACCTTTGAGGTACATACACAAATCTCTGGGCTTATTTCAGAGCATCAGAATGTTTTCCTTTGATTTTGTTGATCATTTAGCTAGGTAACTAGATCAAGAGCAAATGGGTGATTGTAAAAGAGAGTGATCTAGGTAACGAATGAATGAAGTAGAGGGTGGCTATGTTTGCAATGGCCTCTTTGTATCAGGCTATGTTGGGGACACAAAAAAAAAGATATTAGGGATTCAGGTCTGTGAAAACTGATCTTTGAGGCAGTTGTATGAAAAAGAATAAATGGGAATGTCAGGTGTTTCCAATACCCTGTAGCATAAGAAGATGGTTAAGTGGTACAATGAGTAAAGTCCTGGACCTGAAGTCAGGACAACATCTTTCTGAGTTCAAATCTGGCTGCAACCAGATTTCGGCTAACCCAAGGCAAGTGACAACCCCTATTTGCCTCAATTTCTTTAAATTCTTTTAAATTGGGATAATAATAGCACCTACCTCACAGGGTCATTGAGAATCAAATAAGATATTTGGAAATACAATATCTGGCACAATGTAGGTGCTATATAGATGCTTATTCCTTTTTGCTTTCTCCTATTCCATTGATTCTTGAGTGGAGAATGGGTTGGAATAAGGAGAGACTGAAGTAGAAAGACCAAACAGAAGGCTATAGAGATAGTCCATTTGTGAGATAATGAGAACCTAGACCAGGGTAGCTACAGAGTCAGAGCAGAGAAAGGGGCATGTATCAGGGGTGTTCAAAGTGAAATTCACAGAACATAACAGGTTAGTTATAGGGGGTGGGAAGAAGTTAGAGAGAGTAAGGAATGAATGAGCTTGTGAGCTTGGCTGACTAAAATAATGTGCTCTGAATAGTAATAGAGAAATTAGGAAGAAGGCATGGATTTGATTATCATCCCTATGCAGATGAATCTCAATCCATTCCTAACTTCTCTCCTGACCTCTGCCTTGCATCTCCAACTGTTCATTAGAAAGGTATTTTCCGTCCTGACTTAGTTTTAGGAGCATGTTTGACAAGCAAAATCTAAATGAATAACAGTATTTATCTTGGTCTCATTTCATGGAGAAACTAAAAAGGGAAAAGATGAAGCAAAATTCGAAATAGGCATGACCACTTTTTTCTTCTCTTTTTTTCATTATGAACAGCCATTGACAAGCACAAACATTCCAATATACAAAGAAGAACAAAAAGTACAAAACCTCTAAACTTGTTACATATGTTTTGTTTTGCAAAAGCGTATATTAAATTTAACAAGGTAATAATGAAATTGTTTGTATGCCCTTCTGAACTTCTCTGTTGTCTTTTTTATGTTTTACTGATGCTCTTTTTTTATCTTCATCATTTTCTATTAACTTAGCCCAACTCTCACCCCTACAAACACAAGTAAGTGTAGTCAAGCAAAGAAGCACATGAATCATCAGCCATATATGAAAATGTAGGTTACCTTCTTTGAGTATACATGTTCAGAGGCATTTTCTAAATTCTCATACCCTGCCTACCCTACCTCCAAATCCTTCAACTTTTGCTCCTAGTTTTTATGAGTTCACAAGAGTAAATCACAGAACTAGAGAGATCATTTCTTCCAAACCAAAGGAGCTCCACTATAACATGTCAAAAGTGGCCATTGCGTTTCCCCTACTCATGGATCTCCAAGGAAGGGGAACCCATCCCTTCTCAAGCCATGCTTCTGTAGACAGCTCAAGTTGTTAGGATGCTTTTCCTGATATCAAGCCTAAAGTGACCTTTTCATAACTTCTGCCAATCCCTTTGCTCCAGGTTCTGCCTATTGGAGCCAAAGAGAACAAGTCAGGTCCCTTCTCTGCAAGAGAGTCCTTCAAATATTTGAAAACAGGCATCATTTCCCACCTACTAACATCCCCTCTCCACCTAGTTTTATCTTTTCCAGGCTAAACATTTCCAGTTTCTTTAACTGATTCTTGTTTGTCATGAACTATCAGGTGAATGGCATTTGTAATGGATACTATCAAGTTCCAAAAAAAGAAAGAATCCATTTATAACAAAATTGGGTAACTTCACAGGAAGGCCCCAGAATACTAATAATCATAGGTCACAGAATCACTCTGGGATCAAATAATTAGACTTTCTTACAGTGGAAACTCAATTTATTTAATTGATTTTGCTTTGGGTTTATGTAATGTTAATCCAAGGTTAATGGTGGATTAGGGGAAGAGTTCAAGATCTTCCCCACCCATTAATAGGCCCCAATACCTTTTGTTAATTTCTGTTGAGGCATTGGGTTAGAGGGTCCTGCCCTCCAGTTCTGAAAAGTGTATAAATGCTCTGAGGTGAGGTTTTACTTGGGGCTTACTCAATGGAAGTGTCTATTTGTACCAGATGAAACTCTGAGTAGCTGCTAAGGAGTTCCCCTTCCCCCCAGGCTTTGAAAACCCAGATGTTGGTGCTTCTTTCTCTGGTAATGATGTATATTGTCTATGGTCAGACAGTTGGATCTGTCTGTTGATCTGTGATGCATATATTGCTTATGATCAGACAGTTGGAAACCTTTTCTGTTAGTCTTTATTTCTGTGTTTGTATTTTCTTCAAAGTTCAGAGAGCTGACTTTTTCCCCTGAAGCAAGTGAATAATATATATTCTTGATTAAGTAGATTGTTAGCCCCTGAAAAGTTGATTTCCTTTTAGAAAAGCAAATCTAGGAACCTATACAGCAGGCTTCCTGTGTATGTCGGGGTCCTTGCTGTTACAGCCTACCTTTCTCATGTCTCTGAAAGGGTATGAATGGGGCATTGACAGTCAAAAGGGCACTTACAGGGGAAGGGAAGGGAAAGAAATAAGCATTTATGTAGTGCCTACTGCATACTAGACACGGTGCTAAGCATTTTCTAAATATTATCCCATTTGAACCTCCCAACAGTCTTTAAAGGTAAGTGCTGTTATTATCCCATTCTACACATGAGGAAACTGAGGCAGAGGCTTTTTGTTTGGTTGGTTGTTTTTAATAGAGTAGTTAACCCAGAAGTTATCTACTCCAAACTAAAGAAACTGGGGGCATAAACGTTATATAATTTACTCAAGGCTGCACAGGTATTAAATAACTGAGCTGGAATTTTAATTCAGGTTCTTTGATTCCAAGTTCAGCACATTTTTCAAGACACCATACCCTCTTCCACCACTCTCCTCACTCCATAATTTACAACACAAACCATAAGAATTTTCTAAAATTTCTGTGGTGAGAATCAATTAAATGGATAGTGAGACCTTAAGAGAGAGTTTGAATATAATATCATGGATTTGCCTTTGGTCTATAGAGTTCAACAGTTTTCCCATAATCTTAAGACTAAAGCTTGAGAGACTAAATTTGTCAGTTCCATCCACTTACCTCAGTGATGACTATAGTTTTGAGAATTTTATTCAGGGAGGTTTAGAAAAGAGAGAAATTGTGTTCTCAAACTGTTTCCCTGTACCTGAAGTACTTAACCTCTTCCTCTCTGTGTATTCGTAAGCACCTACAATGTTCCAAGAGTTGTACTAAACAATGGAAAGCTACCTCATATGTTTTCAGTATATGGTTATACATAATGTATTCATCTTATCTCCTGTATTGGACTATAAGTTCCTTGAGGGCAGAGACCATTCACATTTTCCTTTGTATCCTAAGGATCTAGTAGAGATCCTGGCAGGCAGTAGGTGCTTAATATTTTCTTATTGATTGATTTAAAGAAATTATCCAAAACTATACAGCCACCAAGAGTCCCGAAAAGCTAATGTACAATCTAATGGTGATCCTAGCGTTATTTATATTTATAAATTTGATTCTCTGAGAAACAAATCAGATCTCATTTCTCAATAACACAGGCATCCTTAGCAGTTCTCCTATTTTTCTGTAAGAATTTGGAGCAGGATGTGGGAACCATAGGGAGGAGAGAAACCATCATACCTGTTGCTTAGATTTGTTTACCAGATCTTCTTCAATACTTTGCAGACTTTGGGGTTTTGCAATCCTGTATTAAAAGACTTGAATGAAGTCTTTATATGTAATTCAATAATTTCAGAGTTGGGTCTTGTCCATATGCCTGAATGTTTATTTTCACATCTTGACCTAAGGTTAGCTCATTTTAATAGCAGTGACTGTGACTTGTTCTTCACAAGCTTTCCCTGATCTATGTTATTTAATATACTTTGTGAAAAACACCAAAATATCAAAAAACATTTGTAGGAAAACTTGAAATAATTTTGATAAAAAGCACCCCTAAAGTCACCCAGTCTCCTATGCTCTTCTAATAAAAACCATTCTATCTGCTTGCAAATGGTATGACGAACAAAAGACCTCACAAACTGAGATAGAGTACCCCAATGAATTTAGGATGCCTTGGACTTTATAGCTCAGCTGGATCATATTACAAAAAATCAAAAGATTCAGGAGCATGATGTTCCTTCCACTGAAGAAGTACAGTGGGAGGTTGCCAAGGAAATGTCCTCCTTGGATGAGGCTCTGAAAAGATTCGTACTCAGAATTGTGCTTTCATTGATGTGTCTATCACAGATACTTAAACCTAAACTGTCTCCATTCACACTGTTTCCTTTGTCACTTGTTTATTAGTATAAATTAAATGGGTCCTGGATGCCAAGAGGTAAGAAGCAACCTAGTTTTCTACGGGAAGTTGAAGTTCATAAATTAGCCATTATGATTACAAATGAATAAGTTCTCTCATTTATAATATATAAAAATTCCCTTATAAAAATTACCATCTAAGTCTAAGATCACTTTACATCCTTTACAACAGGCATTAACCTCATATTAATTCAAGTCAACAAACATTTCTCTCATTTCCACTATCTACAAAATGTAATGTTGAAGGCTGGTAACTGAAAGAGATATGAAGATAAATTCAAAGATAAGAATAAAGATAAGAGATATGCAAGGAAATTTGAGTGAAATAAAAATAATAGATATAGATAAAAATATTTTTTAAAAAATATAAGACATCCCTCAAAGTATTTATACTTCAAGAAGAGACATAGTGATTGTACAAATAAATATAATGCAAAAGAGAATAGGAATGGGAGAATGGGTCTAAAAGAGTACAAATAAATTATTGTGGAACTCTAGCACGGTAGAGAGAGCCCAGGTTCTGGATACAGGAGACCTGGTTTCAACCCTCAACTCTGATGCTTACTATCTATAAGGTCCTGGGTAAACTGCTTCAACTCTTTAGACCTAATTTCCCCATGTGTAAAGGGTAGGAATTGGACTAGATCAGAAGTGTCAAACATGTGAACTACATGCAGCTCCCCTGTGGTGAAAGCAAAATAAAATGTAATTAGGAAATATTTAACAAAACAAATAAAAATGCAATAAAACATAGATGATAATTCCATTTTAAAACAAATTCAAAATACAGTCCAGAGGGAGTATGGTTAACGGCCCCTGTTTCTATTTTAGTTTGGAACTCTTGGCCTACATGACCTCTAAGTTCCCTTCCAAGTATAAATCTATGGTGCTATAATCTTATAGTTCAGAGGTAAAAGAGATCATTTCTAACAGGTTAGGACAGTCAGTGAAGTCTTCCCTGAGGAAGCAGCAGTTGAGTTAGACCTCAAAAGAAGTATTTTGACATCTATCAAGGAAGGGAATTTCAGGCCTAAGGAACAATGGAAAAAAAATATACGGTGTGTTAAAGTAATGGTTCATGGTCCAGAAGCAGGAAGGAGTTGGAGGAAGATACAGTGCATCTTGCATATCTAATTCCAAATTGAAGCAAAAGAGATGTGTTGGAACAAGACTGTGGAGAACCTTCAGTGCCAAGATGAGGAGTCAGGACTTTATTTTCTGTAGGCAATGGGCAACTATTGGAGGTTACTGAGAAGTGCTATGATGTGATGTGATCAGAAGAGAGGCTTGTATTGAGGAAAATTCACCAGACTTGGTGTTAGATTTGCAGTGAAGTCCTATCTTCCTCCCCTACCAGCCACTCCCTTCTTTTAAAAACTGTGTGACCAGGGGTAAGTCACAATCTATTTGAACTTCGGTTTTCTTATATGTGAAATAAGGTTGATAATAACTGCAGTATGTGCCTCACAAGAATGTGATGAAAAACAACAGTCTCTCAAAAACTGTAAAAGGATAATACGATGTGTGTTAGAATGATGTTTATTAGGACTTTACATTTGACAACCCTACATAGGATGGAGTAGAGGAGAGAGGGAATAAAGAGAGTCTTATTAGAAAACTATTGTAATGATCCACAGAAGAAGTAATCAGTCAGAATCAGAGCAATCTAAGGGGAAATAGAAAAATGAACTGTATAGTGTAATGGGAAGCTTGCAGTATTGAGAATCAGAGTATCAAGGTTCGAAGTCCAGGTTGACACTTTACTACCTCAGACAAACACTTAAGCACTCTGAGTCCCAGTCTCTTGAAATATATAATAAGAGAGTTGGACTAGATTACTTATAAAGTCCTTTTCAGTTCTAAATCTATAGTCCTAGAATTCTGTGGTATCTCATTCTGGAGAATTTAATAACTAGTTGTGGAATAGTAACAGCAAAATTGTAAAGATTTAACAACTATGAAAGACTTAACTATTCTGATCAAGATGATGATCCAAAACAGTTCCAAAGGACCCATGATGAAAAATGCTAGCCACCTCCAGAGAGAGAAAAATGATGAATTCTGGGTGTAGATTGAAGTATACTTTTTTTTCACTTTTTAATTTTTTTTCTTGGTTGTGTATGTGGTTTTTCTTTGCAACATGGTTAACAAGGAATTTTTTTTCATTTTTATTAACTTATTTGAAACTTAAATACACAATAAGAGAAGAAAAAGAAACATTATAAACTTAAATACAAAATAAGAAAAAAATAGCATTGCCATGTGCACAGCAGAGCATAAGAGAAGATTCAAAATATATAGCAATAAATTTCCATTTCAAGAAAGCCTATATAACAAACACTCCATATTGTGTTCGGAGCTGTCCATCCTTCTTTGTTTCATTGTAAGTTTTCTTTTGTTCTCTGCAGTGCACTTTTTCTTTTTTTCTCCACTTCTTCCCCTCCTCCCCCAAGAAGGCTCCAATTATGAATGTGTCTATATGTATATGGGTATATATACATGCACATATATATAGACATATATGTCTATATATATGTTGTATATATATACATATAAAATAAGGAAATTTTTTAAAATTTTTAAATTTTAAAATTTTTAAAAACTATTTTAAAGGACTGATTGTGGAGACTGAGAGAAAGGGAGGCATACTAGATGAGAATGAGATTTTCAGCCTGGGGAAATGAAAGAAAGAAAGATATAGAGAAAGCAGAGAAAATCAAGATCAAAGTTAGAGTCTTAGGGAATATGAATTTAGGGGCTTGAGAAAAAGAAAGAAGAAATTGAAAGTGGTCAGGGATATTGAAGAGCAGATTCCTGTTCATAGTTGGCAAATTGGATTAGATAGCCTTCAATGGGAAACTGTGAACATACAACAATAATAGCATTTTAAATAGTACTTTAAGGTTTGAGAAGTTCTTTATAAATGTTATCTCATTTTATCCTTACAACCACCCTGGGGGGTAGGTGCTATCCCCATCATGAAAGTCAAGGAAGATAAGAGTGTCTGGAAAGAGTGAGTTGCCAATTGTGCAGTTGCCAAAGAGACATCAAGGAGGATGAAGACTGGGGAGAAAGGCTTAAATTAGGCCATTCACAGGTCACTGGTTTAGTAGGGGAGAACAAGTTCATTGGAGCAGTGGAGTTAGAAATTGGACTGCACTGGGTGAAGTGAGAGAGCTTAGGGGAAAGCAGAAGCAGCAAATACCCCCTAATTTTCAAGGACTTTGTCATTGCAAGTTAGGAGAAGGATGGAGGGGTGGAGTCAAGATGGCGGAGTAGAAAGACTCATGTATTCTAGCTCCAAACCCACAGCCCATATATTTCCTGCAAGAAGAAGTCCCCATGAATTCTGGATCACTGCAAGGTGTGCAGAAACACAGTGGAAGAGATTTCCGTTCCAGAGAGCCCTGGAGAGCCATCCCCAGGGTCTGTTGCGCCACGAACAGTGGAGTCCACCCCTGCGCTGCCCTGGCCACGCGGCCCCAGAGGAGCAGACACGAGCAGGCTTCAGGGACGGAACCACCGGTGGCCTGGAAGGTCCCTCCACCCACAGGCGCTACAGGTCAGTGAGAGAGACATCTGGGCTGGCCAAGAGGGGAACAGGGTGTCTCCATGACTCAGGACCCCTCGGGAGGAAGCAGTGGAGGTAGAGGCAGGTCTAGGAAGTGGCAGAGGCAGAGGCAGGGGCAGCGGCAGTGGCCCGGGACTCCCCGAGCAGCAGGCAGAAGCTCAGGTCTCTACATAAAGCCCCTGAGGGAACTGAGCCTGGGAGGCAGCCCTGCCCCCACCCCAGCACCAGAACTTAAGCTCACATTGAATAGCAGCCACGCCTGCCGCTGAAAGCCCATTTGAATCTCAGACCCCAAGCACTAGCTGGGCAGATCTAGGCAGGGGTGGACAGGAATCTCAGAAGTCAAGTAACAGGCTGGGAAAATGCCTAGAAAAAGGAAGAAAAATAAGACTATAGAGAGCTTCTTTGAGCAGGTGCAAATGTTCCTGCCTTTCAACTCTGATGACGAGGAAATATTCTTACCAACAGGGAAAGACATGGAGGGCGGGGCCTCTGCATCCCAGACATCCCAGGGGGATGTCGGGTGGACTCAGGCCTTGGAAGAGCTCAAAAAGGATTTTTAAAAGCAAGTTAGACAGGTGGAGGAAAAACTGGGAAGAGAAATGAGAGAGATGCAAGAAAAGTATGAAAAATGGGTCAATACCTTGCTAAAGGAGACCCAAAAAAATGCTGAAGAAAATAACACCTTGAAGAATAGGCTCACTCAATTGGCAAAAGAGGCTCAAAAACCCAATGAGGAGAAGAATGCTTTCAAAAGCAGAATTAGCCAAATGGAAAAAGAGGTTTAAAAGCTCACTGAGGATAATAGTTCTCTCAAAATTAGAATGGAACAGATGGAGTCTAATGACTTTCTGAGAAACCAAGAAACCACCAAACAAAACCAAAAGAATGAAAAAATGGAAGAGAATGTGAAATATCTCATGGGAAAAACAACTGTCCTGGAAAATAGATCCAGGAAAGACAATTTAAAAATTATGGGACTACCTGAAAGCCATGATCAAAAAAAGAGCCTAGACACCATCTTCTATGAAATTATCGAGGAAAACTGCCCTGACATTCTACAACCAGAGGGCAAAATAAGTATTGAAAGAAACCATCGATCACCGCTTGAAAGAGATCCAAAAAGAGAAACTCCTAGGAACATTGTGGCCAAATTCCAGAACTCCCAGGTCAAGGAGAAAATCTTGCAAGTAGCTAGAAAGAAACGATTCCAGTATTGTGGAAATAAAATCAGGAGAACTCAAGATCTAGCAGCTTCTACATTAAGGGATCGAAGGGCGTGGAATAGGATATTCCAGAAGTCAAAGGAACTAGGACTCAAACCAAGAATCACCTACCCAGCAAAACTGAGTATAATACTTCAGGGGAAAATATGGTCTTTCAATGAAACAGAGGACTTTCAGGCATTCTTGATGAAAAGACCAGAGCTGAAAAGAAAATTTGACTTCCAAACACAAGAATGAGAAGAAGCATGAAAAAGCAAACAGCAAAGAGAAGTCATAAGGGACTTACCAAAAGTTTACATTCCTACATGGAAAGACAATATTTGTAACTCTTAAAACTTTTCAGTATCTGGGTAGTTGGTGGGACCACACACACACATACACACACACACACATACATGTACACGTGTGCACGTGCACACACATACACACATGCATGCACATACAGAGACAGAGAGCACAGAGTGAATTGAATAGGATGGGACCATATCTTAAAAGAAATTAAGGTAAATGGTGAGAGAGAAAGGTAGGGGGAGGAAAGAGGGTGAAATGGAATGGGGTAAATTATATCTCATTCAAGAGGCAAGCAGGAGACTTTTTAGTGGAGGGAAAAAGAGGAGAGCTGAGAAAAAAAACCAAGAAGTTTACCCTCATCACATTCGACTAAAGGAAGGAATAAAATGCACACTCATTTTGGTATGAAAACCTATCTTACAATACAGGAAAGTTGGGGAGAAGGAGATAAGCAAGGGCGGGGATGATGGAAGGGAGGGTAATGGGAAGAGGGAGCAATTTGAAGTCAACACTCGGGGAGGGACAGGATCAAAAGACAGAAGAGAAACAATGAGGGGCAGGATAGGATGGAGGGTAATTCAGTTAGTCTTACACAACACAAGTATTATGTAAGTCATTTGCAAAACTACACAGATAGGGCCTATATTGAATTGCCTGCCTTCCCAAAGGGAATGGGTGGGGAGGGAGGGATGGGGAGAATTTGGAACTCAAAGTTTTAGGAACAACTGTTTAGTATTGTTGTTGCTACTAGGAAAGAAGACATACAGTTAATGAGGAATAGAAAGTCATATGGCCCTACAGGACAAAAGAGAAGATGGGGACAAGAGAAGGGAGGGATGATAGAAGAGAGGGCAGATTGGTGATAGGGAAAATTAGATTGCTTGGTGTATTGGGGTGGGGGAGGGGATAAAAGGGGAGAAAATTTGGAACCCAAAACTTTGTGAAAATGAATGTAAAAAGTTAAGTAAATAAATTTTTATTTAAAAAAAAAAGTTAGGAGAAGGATGGGACAATAGCAAGGGGACAACACATCAAGTTTAAATAATTAGGGACCTTATCATATGACATTTTAAAGATGGGATTAGAAAATGTCGTTCCACTTTTTTATCCCGAGAGGAGCAAGCATTTATTAAGTGTCTATCATGTCAGGCACTATATTGGATGCTGTAGAAACAAGGACAAGGAAATATAACAGTTCCTGCTCTCAAAGGGCTCACATTCCATCAAGGGAGGCAATCATATATTTGTTATGGTATTTATTGCATGTAAAATACATGCAAAATCAATCCAAAGTTATCTAAGATGGAGGCACTAGCAGCTGGGGGATCTGGAGAGGCCTGACATAGAAGCTGATATTTAAGTTAAACTCTGAAGGAAACTTAGGAGGGAGACGTGAGGAGCAAATGCATTCTAGGCAGAGGACAACCTGTGAAATGGCACAAAGGAAGGAGTTTAGTATAAATAGCATTAAGTCAGTTTGGTGCCACATTAAGTAAACCTATATAATTAAAGGAAGAAAGGAAGTCTGACAAGTATTGTAGACAGGATTACATTTGTAAGTCTGCCTTCACGGATGTCTGAATCTCACCTTCAAAATGTGTGGTTTAGCAAAGCAATTGTAGACAAAGTCTAGCAGAAGCATGGGAAAAACAATGCAACAGAGAGACTTAGGAATGGAGTTAGTTTAAGGAGTTAGAATTAAGTTTTCTATCTTTTTTTTAAATTTTTTTAGCTTCCTGGCAATCTCCGCACTATGCCACTTGCACTCTGGCTATCATCTCCAGTCTCCACTGAAACCTTGAACTCCATCCCTCAGACAATAAACACCCTTAAGTAAATCTTTTATTTTTGCCTAGAATCAGGCCTTCATGACACTTTTGACCATCACCACACAATGGCTTCCCCCTTTTCTAGCACCCTTTAATCTGCTGTCTTCTCCATTAGCATGTAAGCTCCTTGAGGGCAGGGACTTCCTTGTTTGTATTTGTATATCTAAAGTTTATACAGTGTTTGTCATGTGGTGAGCTCTTAACAAATATGGTCTCTCCTTTATCTATCTATACATTTTATTTGAAAAAGTAGTAAAAACAAAAAGAGAAGAGGGAATTTTTTAAGAAGCTCAAATCACATGAGATCTCAAATGGGATATGTCTTGTCCTCTATTTCCATTGTGTTTTCCAGGTGATGATAAAGATGGAAATTAGAAACATTCATTCATTCACTAAGTAATTATTAAGATCTTATGGTGTTCAAAACACTCCTCTAGGCACTAAAGAGGTACAAATTTTAGAAAAGTTCTAATGCCTTCCTTAAAGGAGTATATGGAGAGTATGCACACAGTACAGTACAGCTAGTATTAGAAAGTTATGAAATGAAGATAGGTAAGGAGTTAGGAGAACGGTTCTTTATCAATGGGGTTATGAGAGAAAGCTTCCTGGGGGAAAAAATGCCATTTAAAGCATCGGACTTTAAAGGATGAGCAGGAGTTCAAGAAGCATGGAGGAGTACAGAAGTCTTAGCAAACATATGGAATGGTGTGATCAAAGGCACGGATGTGTGAGAGAGCAAAGGGCATGCTGGATTGAGGTATGTGAGTAATGGAGCTTGACTAGAGCACCAGAGTGCATGGAGAGCTACAATAAGCCTGTAAAATAGGGGGATACTAGCTTATATCTGAGTCTTCAAGATAACATGGCTTAGTGGATAGCACACTAAACTTGGAATTACACAAACCTGGGTCGAAATCTCAAATCACTTACTAGCTATGCGACCCTGGGCCAATCCCTTAACCCCTTTCAGCTTATTTCTTCATATGTAAAATGAGGGTGTTGGACTCAATAGCCCTTCTGGTTCTAAATCTATCATCCCACAATCCTCTGAATGCCATAGA
Source organism: Bettongia penicillata ogilbyi (assembly GCA_023548195.1). Taxonomy (NCBI): domain Eukaryota; kingdom Metazoa; phylum Chordata; class Mammalia; order Diprotodontia; family Potoroidae; genus Bettongia; species Bettongia penicillata. Next base: position 1,185,179 of record JAJHZJ010000559.1, on the reverse strand, counting down.
GGGGAATTTGAACTTTACTCGCTGGACCATTGGGAGCCACAAAATAATTCTGAACACATCTGTGCACAAGAAAAGTTATCTTGGCAGTGGTGTGTTGAATGAATTAGAGGGAAGAGTCTGCTGGTTGACAAGGCAGCAAGGTAGATCCCATATGTGTTTGGTTTGGGTTTTTCTTTTTATAAAACACGAATACTTAGTTTTTCAAGATAGTCTTACCCGTGGCAGGAGCTGAATTACTATTCACAGTGTTTTTGACTTATATGCATAGTAGAAGTACCCAAGAACTATTCAATCTCTGGGGAGATTTAGACAGAAATTTAACATAACTAAGAATGGAAATTTTTTTTTATCGTCTATCCATGGCTCTTCCCATGATATTACCTAGCCCTGTAAAAATTTGGATATAGGATGGCAACTACAAATCTCCTCTGGGAAATGCTGCAATAGTATATAAAGTCTAAGAAAATTTAACAATCCCTTGAATTCCATAACACTGAGAAATTTTAAGAGGTTCAAGACTATTTGAGATATTTATAGACTAGCAGTGTTAGAAGGGACCTTAGAAAACAGCTACACTAACTCATTCATTATACATTATAGGACACCAAACCCACAGAGGCAAAGCAATTTGCCTATGGACACACAGCTAGTGAGTGACATTACTAGGCTTCCAGCTTAGGTCTTCTCACTTTAGACCCAGTGCTCTTTCCACTGAAAATCCATCATGATAATGTGGCAGAGGGTTTCATATTTCATTTCTGCAGAATCCTTGAGATGAAAAGATTAAGTGACTTGCCTGAGATCACAAAATTCCAGAGTAGCAGCATTGCCAACCCTTGATAATACTGCAGAGATGGCAGAGTGGATCTTCAGGGTCTTCTCATCTATACTTTCAGCAATCTGTTTTCCTTCTGTGTTGCCCTGTGAGGCACACTAGCTTTTCAATTCTTGCCAGAAAGATCTAATATTCATTCACATCAAAAAATAAATAATTAGCAGCTAGGTGGTGCAGTGGATAGGGCACTGGGCTTGGAATCAGGAAGACTCATCTTCATGAGTCTAAATCCAGCATCAAATACTTACTAGCTGTGTGACCTCAGGCAAGTCACTTAACCCTATTTATCACAGTTTCCTCATCTGTAAAATGAACTGGAGAAGGAAATAGCAAACCACTCCAGTATCTTTCCAAGAAAGCCCAAAAATGAATCATGAAGAGACAAACACAACTGAAATGCCTAAACAACAATGCTCTCCTCCTATGGGGCAGCTAGGTGGTGTAATGGGTAGAATGCAAGACATGGAATCAAAAAGATTCATCTCCCTGAGTTCAGATCTGGCCTCAGACACTTACTAGCTGTGTGAGCCTGGGTAAGTCACTTAACCTCTATCTGCCTCAGTTTCCTCATCCCTAAAATGAGCCAGAGGAGGAAATAACAAGCCACTCCATTATCTTTGCCAAGAAAACCTCAATTGGAGTCACAAAGAGTCAGACATGACTGAAAAAATGACTGAACAAATTAATAAAGATCACTGGATCATAGATTTGAAACCAGCAGGGGCCTTATAATCCATTTAGCCCAAACCCATTTTATAAATGAGGAAACAGAAGGTAAGAAATGGGAAAGCATTTGCCAAAGGTGACACAGGAAGCAAGTAGTACAGAAGGATTCAGAGACCCACTCTTGTCTAAATCCAATGCTCTGTCCATGGCTATGTCTGCAGAGTAATAGGAAATACTCCTTTAAAACAAAGGAGTCTAACTATGGGATGGCAGGCATTGATAGTCAGGCAGGCAGGGAGAGCTTTTGAGGGGTATTGGCAACTCTTGTCCTATGTCACGGAACCAGGCCCTTATATCACTAGATAAAGGTTCTCAGGTTTTTAGACATTCAGCTTGATACTTCAGTCATCTAAAATAGGAAACGCATTCAGTCTTTACTCTGCTTCATATAGTGCAAAGCAGAAAACTAAGCTACCCCTAAAATAATAACAATAGTTAATGTTAACTAGAACTTTATCAATCTCTAGCCACATAGTGTCATGTTTAGTGTTCACAGCAGCCCTGTGAAGTAGATTGTGGACTGGATGCTTCTCCCCATTTTAAAGATAAGGACAAAGAAGTCCAAAAAGCTAAATCAAACTTCTGGTAAGCACTGGAGCCAAAATTTGAACCCTGGAATTCCTGACTCCAAGTCCATCATTTTTTTCCCTTACACAACATACTTTAGGATTCATATCATAATACACCTCTTGAAAAAGGGGAGAAAACTAAGAGATAAGGGAGAAATGCCCAGTGAAATGCTAGAAGGGAGCAAGCCAGTCCCACTCAGACATTTTTCACTTATAGAAATGGATAGGTAAATTATTACAATATTTAATGTATAAAGAGAATTCATCAAAGATCCACTAAGTTTGCTTTTTTTTTTAAAGAAACACATATGGAATTACTCTAGCATTTTAATTTTTAATCATTCTTCCTATTTGCCTCAGAAGGCAGGGGGATGAGATGCATTTCAGAAAAACTGACTAATTGGCTATTTCCTGAATTTGAAATTCCATCCTCACTCTGCATGCTTTCACATAGACTGCTCATCATGCCTGCAAAATATTTACCCTTGCCTTTAAAAAATCTTACCTTCCTTTAAGGTAGATGTCAGGTGCCAGGAAGCCTAATCATCATCAATCACCAATTATCAGCATCATCATTGACATTTACATAGCATTTTATAGTTTACAAAGGATATTATGGAAATTATCTAATTTGATTTCCCTAGTCATTAATGCTTTCTTCCTTCACCAATTACCTTGTATTACTTATCCATAGAAGGGCAGTTAGTTGGCACAATAGATAAGAGTGCTTGGCCTGAAGTCAGCAAGACTCAGCTACCCAAGTTCAAATCTGACTTCAGATACTTATTAGCTGTGTGACTCTAGGCAAGTCACTTAACACTGTTTACCTTAGTTTCCTCATCTATAAAATGAATTGGAGAAGGAAATGGCAAACCACTCCAGTATCTTTGCCAAGAAAACCCCAAAACAAAGAGTTGGACATTATATTATATCCTCCAGTAAGATGTAAGCTTCTCAAGAGCAGGTAATATTTCAGTTTTGTCTCTAACTTCCTAATCCCTAGCGTTGTGCCTTTGTACATAGTAGACACTTCATAGATGCTTGCTGTTGATATTCCCTGACATTCCCACATCTACTAGTCAAATTCCTAATAGAACAAATGCATCATTCCTGAAAGCAATCATAATTAGGGTGCAGTAACCTGGGCTTTGTCCTAGATTTAGAAGATAGAAAAGAAAGAACTGAACTTAGCATATAGTTTACAAGAGTTGAGGGAGGGGAGACATGGGGAGGGGGGTGGTTTGAGTGAATGAGGAGAGATTGGACCTGTGATTTCATTGGTATGTAGAACCCCCAACCAGGAAACTCCCTCTATCAATGAAGATTAGCAAATGCTATGCAATTTTAGTCTTAGAGTTTTTACTTGGGACACTGAAAGACTAAGTCATTTGTGTGGGACGCATACCAATATACATCAGAGACACGATTACTGAACCTAGGTCTTCTTATTTGGAGACTAGCTCTCTGTCTGACATGTAGTGACACTTCTTTTAGCAAGAATACAAGGAAAGGAAAGAAGAAGAGAGCAGGAGAGGGTAAAGGAGGAAAGAGAAGGGAAAAAGAAAAGAAAGTAAAAAGAAAAGAGAAAAAGGAAGGGAAAAGAAAAAGGAAAAGAAAAATCACCCCACTGCATGCTTCCTTAATTTCTATGGTTACACCCCAATAAACTCTTCCATGGTCACCTTCCTCTTGCTTCCCCAACTGCCATTGCTTCTTGTAACAGTTTCGAAGTGTTACAAGATCTCCATCTTCTCCATGGAACAGTATCCTGGGGTCCCCTGCTATTTCTACCCTCTCCCTCCCCTGATTGACCGCAATACCCTGAGTAACAAAATTACTACCTATAGTTCTGCCTAAAAGACTAGAAAATACAGAGTGCTAAAGGATATAAAGCAAAGTGAATCCAGACATATGAGCCCTATATTGAATAGCATTCAACACTAACCCTAGACTTCAAATATAATCAAAAGAAACACTCCAACTTACAGAACTTGAAGAGAGGAGTAAGTTATGGATCAGTGGAATAGGTTAGGTACACAAGTCACTGTAGTCAAAGACTATAATAATCTACTGTTTGATAAACCCAGACTCCAGCTTCTGGGATAAGAACTCACTGTTTGACATAACCTACCAGGGAAAGTGGAAAATAGTATGGCAGAAACTGGGCATAGACCAACATTTTGCACCATATACCAAAATAAAGTCAAATGGGTACACACTCAATATAAAGAATGATACTATAAGAAAACTGGGAGAGCAAGGAATAGTTTACCTGTCAGATTTATCGAGAATAGAAGAATTTATAACTTAACAAGAGATAGAGAACATTATCAAATGCAAAATGGATAATTTTGATTACATTAAATTGAAAAGTTTTTGCATGACCTGGCTGAGAGGGGAGCATGGTCTGGCTCCAGCCCCAGCCCTTGCCCTAGAGCAGTGGCAGCCACTGCTGAAGTAAAAGTTGCTTTTGGAGCCCTATATGTAACAAAGAGTTCAAAAGTCAAGTAACTGGCTGGGAAATGAAGAAAATAGGAGGAAAAGAAACAGACTCTAGATTCTGACTTTCTCAGCGAAGAGGTATTTTCTTACCTCATTGGTGACCAGGAAGATCAAAACATACAACCAGAAGAAGACAATAAAACCAAAGCTCCTGCATACAAAGCCTCCAAGAAAAAATATGATTTGGTCTCAGGCCATGGAAGAGTTCAAGAAGGATTCTGGAAATCTAGTAAGAGAAGTAGAGGAAAAATGGGGAAGAGAAATGAGAGTGATGCAAGAAAATCATGAGAAACAAGTCTACCACTAGCTACAGGAAACTCCTCAAAAAATTCTGAATAAAATACCAGCTTTCAAATTATACTAATCCAAATGTAAAAAAAGATCCAAAAAGCCAAAGAGGAGAAGAATGCCTTAAAAAGCAGAATGGATCAAATGGAAAGAGAGGTCCAAAACTGCACTGAAGAAAACAATTCCTTAAAAATTAGAATGGAGTAGATGGAAGTTAATGACTTCATGAGACATCAAAAAATTATAAAACAAAACCAAAAAGATGAAAAAATAGAAGAAAATGTGAAGTATCTTACTGGAAAAACAACTGACATGGGAAATAGATCCAGGAGAGATAATTTAAAAATTATTATTCTACCTGAAAATCATAATCAAGAAAAAGAGCATAGATATCATCTTTCAAGAAACTATAAAGGAAAACTGCCCTGATATTCTAGAACCAGAGGGTAAAATAGAAATGGAAAGAACCCACCAACATATTGTAGCCAAATTCCAAAGTTCCCAGGTCAAAGAGAAAATATTACAAGCAGCCAGAAAGAAAACATGCAAGTATTGTGAAAACACAATCAGGATACTACAAAATTTAGCAGCTTCTAGACTGAAGGATCAGAGGGTTTGGAATATAATATTCCAGAGGTCAAAGGAGCTAGGACTAAACCAAGAATCACCTACCCAGAAAATCTGAGTATAATACTTCAGGGAAAAAATGGATATCCAACAAAATAGAGGACTTTCTAACTTTCTTGATGAAAAAACCAGAACTGAATAGAAAATTTGACTTTCAAATACAAGAACCAAGAAAAGCATGAAAAGGTAAACAGGAAAGAGAAACCATAAAGGACTTACTAAAGTTGAACTGTTTACATTCCTACATGGACAGATATTTGTAACTCATGAGATTTATTAGAATAGTTGAAGGGAATATATGTTTGTGTGTGAGTATATGTGTCTATGAGTGTGTGTACATGTATATATATACACATACACACATACACATAGATATACATATATGTGTGTATGTGTATGTATGGAGAGAGACAAAGAGAGGGCAGGGCATAGGGTGAGCTGAATATGAAGGGATGATATCTAAACAAGAAAATTAAGTGTTGAGAGGAATGTACTAGGAGAAAGAGAAAGGGAGAGGTGGAATATAGCAAATCATCTCACATAAAAGAGACATGAAAGAGCTTTTACAATGGAGGGGAAGAAGGGGAAGGGGAAGACGAAAGGGAATAAGAGAGCCTTCCTTTCACCGGATTTGGCTTCAGGAGGGAATAAGAGACACATTCAATTGGGTATGGAAGCTTATCTTACCCTACAGAAAAGCAGGGAGGAAGGGGATAAGAGGGGGGATAATAGAAGAGAAGGCAGATTGGGGGAAGGGGTAATCATAAGCAAATACTTTGATAGAGGGACAAGTCAAAGGAGAGAATAGAACATAAGGAGGACAGGACAGGATAGAGTGAAATATAGTCTTTCGCATGACTATTATGGCAATATTTTGCATGACTACATATGTATGACCTACATAGAATTGCTTGCCTTCTCAATGAGGGTGGATAGGGAAGGGAGAAGGGAGAGAATATGGAACTCAAAGCTTTAAAAATGAATGCTAAAAATTGCTTTTACAGGCAACTAGGAAATAAGATATATAGGCAATGGGGTATAGAAATCTATCTTACCTTACAGGAAAATAGAAGGGAAGGGGTGGGGGAGTGATAGAAGGGAGGGCAGATTGGATGAAAGGATAATCAGAATACATACTCTCCTGGGTGGAGGAAGCAGGGGAGATGAGGGGAAAATTTGAAATTCAAAATTTTGTGGAAGTGAATGTTGAAAAGTGAAAATAAATAAATTTTTTTAAAAATTTTTTGTACAAACAAAGCCAATGAAACCAAGATTAGGAGCAAAACAAAAAGCTGGGAAACAATTTTTACATGGAGTGTCTCTGATAAAGGCTTCATTTCTAAAATATGTAGAGAACTGAGTTGAACTTATAAGGATACCAGTCATTACCCAATTGATAAATGCTCAGAGGATATTAAAGGCAGTTTTCAGATGAAGAAATTAAAGCTATCTATAGTCATATGAAAAAATGCTCTAAATCACTATTGATTAGAGAAATGCAAGTCAAAACAACTCTGAGGTACTACAGCTATCAGATTGGTTAGTGACAAAACAGGAAAATGAAAATTCTGGAGATGTGGGAAAGTTGGAACACTACTTCATTGTTGGTGGAGCTGAGAGCTGATCCAACCATTCTGGAAAGCAATTTGGAACTTTTCCCAAAGGGTTATAAAAATGTCTACACCCTTTGTCCCAGCAATATTGCTCCTAGTACTGTATCCCAAAGAGATCATAAAAATGGGAAAATGACCTACATGTATAAAAATATTTATAGCAGCTATTTTTGTGGTGGCCAAGAACTAGAAATCTAGGGTATGCCCATCAACTGGGAAACGGCTGAATAAATTGTGGTATATAAATGTAATGGAATACTACTGTGCTATAAGAAATGATGAATAGGTGGAGTTCAGAAAATCCTGGAAAGACTTATATGAATTGATGCTGAGTGAAATGAGTAGAACCAGGAGACCATGGTTTACAGAAACAGCCACACTGTGTGATGACTGATTTTGATAGATGTAGCCCTACTCAGCAATATAACAACCTAAAACAATTCGAAAAGACTCATGATGGAAAATGCCATCCACATCCAGAGAGAGAATTATGGGGTTGGAATGCAGAGCAAAGCAGACTATTTTCTTTTTTGCTTTATTTTGCTTTTTTTCTTTCTCATGGTTTCTCCACTTTATTGTAATTTTTCCATGCAACATGACTAATGTGAGAATGTGTTTAATAAGAATGTATTGTAGAGCCCCTATCAGATTACATGCTATCTTGGGGTGGGGGGAAGGGAGAGATGGCGAAAATTTGGAATTCAAAATCTTATGGAAGTGAATGTTGAAAAGTAAAAATAAGGAAATAATTTTGTAAAAAGAAAGAAGTTATAACATGATCAAGCAAAAATTTCATAATATTTTAGAGCTTAAAGTTAATACTGAAACATGGAATCCAAATATATATAAACCCAAAAAAGGCTATGGATGGTTAGAACATGGTCCAAACAAGGCCAACGTTTTGGCTTAATATCACCCTATAAATAATCTTTATGTGACCCTATCACCTTACCTTTTATCAATGCCTTAAACTACCAGGTTTACAGTTATGTTACCGATGTTAGATACTGGTCACTAGTTAGACCAAGGGAGAAAGGAGTTTAGCTTAAAGGTGGCAAACAGAAGTACTATGGCTGCATGCAGCTCTTCAAAATACAATGTACATAAGGGCAAAGTCATTATTTTGGATGATGTGAAGGTTTCAATTAAAAGTAAGTATGTCCTTTGAAACACTTAAAATTGTTATGTGTATACCTGGGACTACATGATTTGGCACTTAATTCTCTAATTCATTTATTGATTCATTCATTTAAGAACTTTTGGCTATTGTCTCTAATATTTACTCCTTCATATTTGTTGTTGTGATTGTTGGCAACAGGGACATCTATCCTTGATTGATGTATAAAAATAATCAATTAGCAAGTCCCCCAATTGGAGTATCAATGAATGAGATAGGGAATATATCCTATAAAGAAAAGGTAAAGATATAGTGAAAATAAGTCACCATCATCCTAATGGTGTGAGTGGGGGTTTCATGTGAAACTGTTTTTTAAAGAACAGGACAAAATAATATCTCAAAGGGAAAGAGGCAATTGCTTAATTTCTACCGAAAAAAAATGTTTTCCAACAGAATCATCTGACTTTTTAAATACTGCATCCCAGAACCAAAAGTCCATACAGATGTGGGTCACATGAAAGTTTTTTAATTACAATTAGTATCTAGTCCAAGCTTCCTAGCATGACAGTTCATAACATTGGACAAATGGTTAGCCCCTAACAAGTGGAGAGGAAAGAATGCTGGATTTGAAAGCCAGACAATCTGAGTTTGAATCTAGGGTCTTTGTGTGATTTGGACAATCTACTCAGCTCCTCTGCACCTCAATTTCCTTCTTTTTTATTTGAAGGAAGTTAGGTTGGATCATAGCACCATAGGTTGAGAGATGAATGGGACCTTGGAGGCCACTGAATCCAACCCCTTCATTTTACAGGTAAGTAATACTGAGACACAGAAGATTAAGTTTCTTAAGATCACACAACCTAAAAGTATTTGAGGCAGGATTTAAATCTGGGTCTTCCTGCCCCCAAATACATTTCCTCATCCACTATCCTCATGCCTCAGTGACTGAATGAATTCTAAAGTCCCTTCCAACTACAGATCTATGGTTCTAGGATCCTATGTGTAATAGCTAATTAGAGTTTAAACCATCCCAACTAGGCTGCCCTGTGTGTTCAGAGGGGCTACATTTGGCCTCCAGGTCATATGTTGAATCCCTGGACTCTAGACCATTCTTTGAAAAATGTATTTCAATCTGTATTTCTCACACTAGTATAGACATAAGGATATATATTGGGTTAATTCAATTGGGATTTCTAGGATGGTCTGCACCGGAAAGGCAAAGATTAAATTCCCTGATCTGTTATCTAGATCAACAGTACTTAGGACCCACCAGAGCCATTTCCTGGTCCTCATACTGCGCCAAAAGCAGGGGGTAAAGATAGGTGAAAACAAAAATCGAACCTGAGAGGTTTTATCCCCTTTGCAGAACCAACAGACTGGTGAGCACTCCCATGCATGACGCATTAATGAAATACCATGGTTTGAACCTTGACCTATAATCATTCCCAACACAGCTTTCAGTTTGAGAAGGCATTCTCAAATATATCAATTCTTCCCTTTCAGGAGCATTGCAAAACTGAGAGGGGTGAGTGGATTTTGGTTCCCAGATTCTAGGAACTCAGAGCATTTTATACTTTCCAAATTTCTCTTCCTCACTTGGGACACTTTAACTGAAATTCTCTCCTTTTTTCCATTTAACTAATGCTTTCCTCGCTTCTCTGGGAATCATGTTTTTCATAGACTGTGCCAAACCTGGCAGCAGGAGCTGCAGGCAGCAAACCCTACTTAGTCCTGCAAAAACACACAAGGAAAAGGATACTGACCATTGAAATGGCATTTATTTTTGTAACATTGCTTCCTTACTCCCCTAGATAATGTTTAAATTACTTCTTATTAAATCTTGAGGGGGGGACCTCAAATCTAATTTGGTTTCCACTATTTGGACTATTTATTTATCTTTCATTCATTACTTAACTTGGGAAATGAAATAAAGACTTGGCAGTTTCATTCGGGGTTGAAGGGTTTTCATCTTCTACTACCCACATACTGGGCTCCATGCTGTAGCCTTTCATTCTGGAATACTTTGAAAATTGAAATGTAAAGGAAAGAGAAAACTTATGTTTCCTTCCAAATACTCATTAGTTTGAAAATGTACAGAAAAAATGCCCAAGTAAAACATGCAAGAGATGGTTTCATGCACATGACTTAAGAGTTTGATATAATTATGGTCCAATCCTTTCTGAGACTTATCAAGGCCAATATGACTCATAGGCAACATGGTATATAGTTGAGCGAACAGGAATCAAGAAAACTGTTCTATGAGACTTGAGGAAAGCCATTTCATCTCTCAGAGTCTCAGTTTCCTCTTCTGTAATATGAGGATTATACTACTTGCACTACTCATTTCACAAAATTGTTGATAAGACAATGCATGCTATCATATGCTATACAATGCAAACTAACATTATTATGGAGGGGGTTGTCATTAGTGGCACAGAGAGCTTGCTTTGGAGCTAGAAGACCTGAGTTTTCTTATACATACTGACTGTGTGAGCCCAGGTAAGTAATTTAACCTCTCATTTATCTAGGATACTCTCCTAGACTGAACAGGAGCCTCTCTCATATAAGAGAAAGTAAGATTTGTGTGGGTTTAGGGAATTCCAAGGAAAAATGGGAAACTTCTTCACAGAAGTTTTTGTTTTTATAACAAGACATGGGCTATGTGAAGATTCTGGAAAGTTCAAGGTACTGAAAAGGCTAGCAAGCTCCATGGCACCATGTATGGGACATCCCCTTAATGGCGAGTAAATGTATCTGTAAGCCTTGAAATTCTATATAAATACATGAATATCTAAAGTGGCTATAATTTTATCAATTTTGTCAGTCTCCTCTACCAACACAGATGGAAACATCTGTGTCTTAGTGGGAGATCCTAGGGGAACTACCTGAGGCATATTGGGGCAATATGGCATCAGTTAGGTCATCAGTGAAATAGCTGATCATGAGTACTAGCTTGGGTAGGGAGGAAGTCAAAATAAACTGGAAGTAAAATGAAGGCAAATTAATATCAGTCTCAATGAAATTAAATGACAAAAGTTTTGGACAAAAAAGGAAATTTCAGAATTCAAGATATTAGAGGGGGCACAATTCCAAATGATGGCAAGGTTCAAGGTGGGGCCTTTCTTGTGGGTGGCAGAAGTGGAGTGGTAGTGAAAGTCGTTTGCATTGGAGAAGGTAAGACACAGCAAAGGTGGGATACTGAAAAGGTCATTAATATTGATTCTAAAGTCACTGAAGATGAGGACAGGGGTGTGAAAAGACTGTGAGCCTAGTAATAAAGCAATTAAACCTTTGCTCAAAATATCTGCGCCCCCCAAATTGGATTCACTACCTCTCCTGCCCAGTCTGAGATTGTCCTTCCTTCCTCTTTCAAAGTTCAGCTCAAGAGCTAACTTACCTCCCCAAGTGAAAGTGATCTTACCTTCCTCCTTTCTTATAGCATCTTCCTCTAACCCTGACTGCTGCTTTATATTTGTTTCTCATAACTGTGCAGCACAGAGATGTGTGTACGTGTCATTGTTTCCATTAAATAGTAAGCTACTTAAGAATCCTGCCTCTGTTGAGTCTGTCTTTCTACAACAAGTACCCAGCACAATGTATCATACACAGTAGGTGTTTCATATTCATATTCAATTCATATGAATTGAGGGAAGTGGGAGAGAACCCAGGAGACAGCAATAAAGATAAAAAGGGTAGCACCAGTGAGTAATGTGATATTCAAAAGAGAAGTTTGGGGTATACTAACAATGGTCTGAAAACTGCAAAGAGGATCACCAAGGTAAGGTAGAAAGAGAACTAACTCTGGACTTGGAGGCCCTGTGTTCAAATCCTACATTTGACACATAGCTGTGTGACCGTAGACAAGTTACTTGAGCTCTCTGGGCAACAATTGCATTGTCTATAAAATGAGAGTTTCACTCAAAGGCCTTTCCCAATTCGAGAACTAAGTCCTATGATCAAGGAGAGTACTCACCCCTCCACCTTGCATAGTAAGTCTGAAAAAAGTGGAAGAAGGATTGGAGTCCATTGGACTTAAAGTCCATTTGGAGAGGACTTTGTGAACTACATCATTAGTAGGAGCAAGTTTCAGTAAAGACAAAGTTGTAGAAATCTCAGAAGGTTAAGGGAATTTGCTCATAATAAAATGGATAGAATAAAAGTTGCTAGTAAAGGAATGGACAGAAACAAGTGAGTTTGGGAAGGTTGTGGGTGAGATGTTCAAGGATGAAAATATAAAATGAGACAACAGGAGAGGGAGGGATTTGTCCTTGGACAGCCACTGACAATAATAATGGTAAAGTCTTGGATAATAGAGCATCAATGAGTAGGTCACAAGGAAGGAAATATGTGAGATGAAGTCATCCCCATTGGAATAGACTACAGAATAAAGAAGTTCCAAAGTTCCAAATGGAATCGTATTTCCATGCACCGGAGTAGCAGCCTTGGCATTTCCCTAGGTGCCAAGCAGGATTGCTTCAAGTGTGTTAATCTAGTATCTTCCACCTGCTAAATTCCTGATGGGTAAGAACCTGACATATTTCTTCTCTATATCCCACAATGCCTAGCATAGTTCTATACACAATGGAGATCCCATTTAAAGTTTGTCAATTAATTTATTGATATCAACAGGAAAGTCTAATGACTATAATTTCAACAATATAAATGTCAGTAAGATTTATATACATAAAATCTCATGCAGATGTTCTGAGAAGTAATACTGGCCCCTCACTCCAGATCACACTTTTCACAAGAGTGTGACCCTCTGTCCAAATGTGCCTGACGGTAGGTAGTCTGGATACCTTATCTGTAAATTTGTGATCATTATGCTGTTTGGGAGCAAAGAAGTTCCCTAAACCCATCCACCCTACGTAGAGGCAGAGTTCTCTTTCATATTTCTATTCATATAATATTTTATATGTATACTCAGGAATGTTTCAGCGATTATATTTTAAAACAAAAAGTTTTTTGTTTCTTATGCACCAAATTGATGTGATTGCATATTTAACTGTGTTATTTTGGCAAGTGAGCAATGACAGAAAACCAAACCCATCTAACCACTGTGCCCTAATTACATGTGTTGATAACAGCAACAATCTCTTAAGGGCAAAAAAAAAAAAATACTACTGTTGAAGGCAGTTTCAATACTAACACTCTCTCAGGTAAGACTCCAGACAATGACCAAATGTGAAACTTCAGCAATAAACAAAAAGAGGCTTACTTTGCCCTAATCAGCAATGATATAGAACAAGAAGACAGTGACTCATAGGTTCTCTGGACATGGCACTGCCCCCCTCCCTTCCTCTCCAGATAGAAACTCATGTGGTCATCAGAGTGGGATATAATAAAAGATATAGTTGTCCCTCTACCAAGTTGGAGGGACTCAGACTCCATGTGGCTGGACTTTGCATTCCATTAGGTGATAAGGATGTTACATTGGGAAAGTCAGGACTAATCAGGTCTCAGGGATACCTTTCTTTTAGTTAAATGATGAGGCGAGAATCTAGACTGCAGAGATATAAGCGAGAGAGACAGAGAGACAGGAGAGGAGAGGGGAGGGGAGGGGAAGGGAGGGGAGGGGAGGGGAGGGGAGGGGAGGAGAGGAGAGGAGAGGAGAGGAGAGAAGAGGGGAGGGGAGGGGAAGAGAGGGGAGGAGAGGCATTGATTATAGACTGCCTTCTCAAAAAGTTTAGCCACAGAGGGGAGGAGAGATTTTGGATAATAGTTATCAAGGCTGACAGATCAAGTAGGGCATTTCTGAGGATGGAGGGGAGGGATATTTGTAGGCAGGAGGAAAGCAGGAAGTAAATAGACAGAGTAGAGACTGAATATTAGGCCGAGTGTGTGTGTTCATCCTTTGTTGCTGAAGAAGACCACGCCATCAGAGAAACAATGACATGACTTGCACTTGACTGTTTTGAGTGAGGGAGGGCTGTGCAGGTCACCAGCCTCACTTCTCCTCCAGAGCCATCTGAATCCAGTGACCAGACATTCATCAGGATGACTGGAGATGACCCAGGATGAGGCAATTGGGGTTAAGTGACTTGCCCAAGGTCCCACAGCTAGTGAGTGTCAAGTGCCTGAGGTGAGATTTGAAGTCAGGTCCTCCTGACTCCTGCACTGGTGCTCTATCCACTGCACCACCCAGCTGCCCTATTAGGAAGAGTATAGTGACAATAGAGGAGCAGACTGAATAGAATGGTACCACTTGTTCAGATAGAAGGGTTAAACCTTGACAAAGAGAAAGGTCATCTCTTCAAGTAAGTCAGGGCTAAAGGAGCTAATGGTGGCAGAAGGCATCTGAGTTATATGAGATGGGGAGGAGGGGAGAAGAAAACTGCCCATTAATTCCTTTAAGGAAAAGAATTCACTTTTAATAACATAAGAGCCTTATCTACAAGAAATCACCACAAGGAAGATCAGGGGAAGGTTGAGCTCGCTATTTTTTTTGGCAGTCTGCAACAGCAATGAGTACTATGAAACTGACACTTGCCTTAAATAAAATTAAGGCCACAAATTCAAATGAGGGTGGTTCTGTGGAATCCACCTAGCAACTTTCCCTTATTAAATATGAGCAATCGCTCAGTGTTAGAGGCTGAGTTAAATTTCAGCTGGGCACATGCACACAGAATCCGTGTCCATCAGTGATCTATTGGAAGAAGTCAGATAATTAGGGGTAGGCAAGTCAATGAGAGCTCTGTTCCCTGCCCTCCCTGCACCATCCTGGCACTGGGTAATGTGCCTGAAGAGCCAGTTAACAGGTCATGTGGTCCCTGTGTAGAAAGTAAAATGCAGAAGTTGCCAGGTGCTAAAGTAAATCGGACTGATTACATCAAACTTTCTTTCACACATTCCTTTTCCACGACTGCTTTGAATGTCCCTGCTAAAATACAATTTTCAGCCTGAAAGCACTTATTTCTACAGGGATCTAAGCTGAAAGCTTCAGATCTGTGTTTTTTGTTTGTTTGTTTTCCTCCTATACTTAAGTGAGAAGTGAGAAAAAGCAGGGAAAGGAAACATCTGTGCCCTCCTCTATCTGTACCTGCTGACCTGTTACTTATTACTTAACCACTAACCAGATTACTATCCAGCTAGTGAGTACCTGGGAGGCATCTGGAAGGAAACAGCAAAGATCTCTGAGAAGTCCAGACCTGGCTTTAGGGATTATCCTTGCTTCTCTATCTATCCTAGAAGCAATTTGCTTTTTAATCTTATTGCTTTAAAGACCTGGACAAAGAAATGAATCAAAGTGGTTTCTGTTACATGACACTTGCTTGGAATTGAGAGGCATGCACAAACAGACTTATTGGAATTAAACTAAAGTAGATGGACATAAGGGATGACATACTGGCAAACACTGACAGTCAGAGGCTAGTGACTAGTCCAATATTACCCAATATCTAACATTACATTAAGCTAGGCAGGAATCCATTTTAGGATCAATATCATTGAATTACACCTGTCTTGGAAATGCAAGAAACCTCAAGGTTTCTTGAGGTCCTTGAGGTCCTGTTCCCTGCCTTGAGGCAGGTAAGATATTTTATACTTAAATATAAAAAAGCAAGCCCAGCTTTCTCCTAATTTCCTTATGCTGATTTCTTGAAGATAGAATCTTCTGTTATTAAAAGTGCTTTCTTTTCCCTAAAGGAATGCATGGGCAGTTTTCTTCTCCCCATCTTATATCGCTCAGATACCCACTTTACAGGGGTACTAAGTTCTGAAGAAAGTGTGTCTTGCCCAAGATCACCCAGCTAGTAAGTGGAGAAGAGACTAAAAGTTGTTTTTCTTGATTCCAAGAATTCCAAGATTTCTTGATCCTGGTCAGGGATCATTTCCTTACTTGATCTAGCAAAGATTATTTCCATGCCTGGTCTAGTACTATAGAGATACTAGGACTGCACTTCAAGGACCAGTTTCTTTCCAGAGATGCACAGCTAAGACTGATGTAGTATCAGAATCTTTCTCAGCTGAAATGAGGCCAGAGATGTGGCTTGAGATGTCGTCACTTTACTTATGGATTTATCATAATCCATTCTTGCAATCTTGTAGCAATTTATCCCAGAGGAAAAGATTAAACGGATGCATCAGATTTTCACCAGTCTTTCCCTTAAAGAAAAACAGTGTTCCTTCAGGAGTGAAAAATAGGACCAATGGGTAGAATTTGATAACCACAAAGTACCAACACAAAGTTAAGGGCGCCATGTTGAATCCTATATAGATAGTAATATTTGCAAAAGTGCTGGATTTGGACTTAGAAGATCTGGTTCAAATCCCAGCTCTAACATTTAGTAGCAGTGTCATTTGAGCAAGTCACAACCACTCTGAAGCTCAGCTTCTACATATGTAAAACAAGGATCATAATATTTTCACTGCCTATTTCGGTGGAAAGTTCTAACGAAATTACTTTCATAGAATCTCAGAACTGGGACCTCTGAGGCCCTCTAGCCCAACCCACACCTGAAAAACAATTCCCTTCTATCCATGTGGCCATCCAATCTTTGCTTAAAGGTCTTCAGTAATAGAGAGCCCATTTCAATCTATTCAACTCATTCATTTTGGGATAGCTCTAATTATTTCCTTTTCTTTACATAAAACCTAAATTTTGTCCTATACAAATTATCATTGCTCCTATATCTTGCCCTCTTGAGACCCCTACTCCCCACTCAAATGGTCTAATGCCACTTCATGCAACAACTTTTCAGATATCTGAAGACAGCTAAAATGTTCCTCCAATGACTTAGCAGCTCCCTGCTTAAGTTCCCCAACATGGCATTATCCTGAGTTCCTTAACGAGGATGGCAATGATTTCCAACTTTAAGTAGCCTCCTAACCTATAAAGCCCTAAATTGAACATAATGCATTCTAGGTCTTGACCAGTGCAAATAAAAAATCCCCTAAAGTAGCCACATAATTCAAATTTTCCCTACATCATTTCATTGACTAAAACTAGTTATCATATTTTACACAATTATAACTTCAAATGCTGCAAATTCAAATACATGCCACCCCTTCAGAAGAACTGTAATTCATATTAATTGGGATCTAACTGTATTCCAACTGTAACCTGATCAAGGCAGGTGTAACAGGGCCATCAGCTCCCTAATCCTGGACACTATACCTTTCAATGTAGCCCATGATTAAATTAGCCTTTTTGGCTAAATTTAAAACAGTATTCTTGCCTGTCAAGACCTTTTTGAATTCTGATTCTGACTCATCTAACGTGCTACCTATTCCTCCAGGCTCTGGGACATCTTCAATTTTGATTATCATGATATTTATACCTTGATCCAAGTTATTGATAAAAATAAAATGTTAAAGAGGCCAATGCCAAACATAAATCCCCAAGGCATTCCAACTTTCCAAGTTGAAAATGAACCATAAACAATTATTCCTTGGGTCTGGTCTTTCAACTAATTCTGTATTGGTTTAGTATCATCTAAGCCCACATATCTTTATCTTGTTCACAAGAATAGCATGAAAGACTTTGTCAAATACTGAGCTAAAATATGGATAGAGAATATTTATAGCATTCTTTTGATCTGCTACTTAGTGAACTTGTCAAATAAAGAAATGAGATTTTTCCAGCACTACTTGTTCTTTTTAATAAGTTTTATTTTCAAATGATGAACTTAACACATATCAACCAACAAGAATATTTAAATATATTAACAAGAATAAGAAGATTGTAAATGAAACTGTGAACCCCATTTACCTACAATTTCTAAGGAACATATTAAATTGAAAACTAATAACAAAATTGCCCTTTTTGTGTACCATTCTGAGCCCTTTTCTTTTCTTCTGTACATTTTTATAGGTTTTGCTGAGATATCTCTAATCTATCACCTCTCTAGCAAGAGGTGGGAAGCATGCACAAAGTCTTGTCTTCTGAGATCATAATTGTTCAATGCATCAATATCCAATATCTTTCAAAATTGTCTTCCTTTAAACTATTGTGGTCACCTTGCACATTGTTCTCCTGGTTTGACTCATTTCATTCTGTTTCAGTTGAGTAAGTCTTCCAAGGTTTCTCTGAATCTGTCATATTCATCATTTTTTAATGCAAAAAAAAAATTCTACTGCAGTCATATGCCACATTGTCCCACCATTCCCCAACTGAAGATTATTTACTTTGCTCCCAATTTTTTGTTACAATTAAAAATACCACCTTATTTGGGAATTCTGCCAGGAATTGAAATAAAGCTTTTACCTATAGTTGGCATTCTCTGTTCCCTTCCCTTTTTTGAAAAATGGAAAGTATTTTCCTTCTCTAGTACTAAAATACCTCTCCTGTTCTCTACCATCTTTTAAGGAAAACTGAGAAATATATATGAAAAAGATCCTTTCCCCAACAGAAAAATGATCAAAGGACATGAACAGGTAGTTTTCACAGGAAGCAATCCAAACTATCAATAAGAATATGAAAAATGCTCCAAATCACTAATAATTAAAGAATTTGCTAGTTAAAACAACTAAGAGATTCCCCTCACACTCATCAGATTGGCAGAGTTAACAAAAGAAAAATAATAGAAGTTAGGGGAAGTTCCAAGAAAACAGACAAGTTAATGAAATGTTGGTAGAGCTGTTAATTGAACCAGTGTTCCTGGAAAGCAACTTGGAGCTATGCTCCAAAAAATTCTTAAACTGTGTGTACTCTTATAAACCCAGTGACACCACTATAAAGCCTGTTCCTCAAAGAGATGAAAGAAAGAGGGAAATAGCTCATATGTACAAACTATCTATAGTAGTTGTTTTCATGGTAGCAAAAAACTGGAAACTGAGGGTGTTCTTATCTATCAGGGAACTACTAAACGTATGGCAAGTGAATGAAGTGGAATATTATTGTGCCTTAAAAATGGCCAAATGGTCAGTTGTAGAAGAAACTCAGAAGACCCACATGAACAGACGTAGAGTGAAGTGTGCAGGACCAGGAAGGAGTCCTCCTCAATACTTTCCGCTAAGATTATCTCAACACATCAGCCACTAGATTGTAAGGTCCCTGAGGGTCTGAATTGCTTATATCTTCTCCCTCCCTGCCCCCCACATCTTAGCATAGCACCTGGCACATAATAGTTAATAATGCAAGCACACTCAACTTGATTTTGAAACTCATCACAGACTTTCTTACCATATGTGTGTGTGTTCATCCTTTGTTGCCAAAGAAGACCATGCCATCAGAGAAATAATGACATGGCTTGCACTTGACTTTGTTTTCTTGAGTAAGGGAGGGCTGTACAGGTCACCAGCCTCACTCCTCCCTCAGAATCATCTGAATCCAGTGAACAGATATTCATCAGAATGACTGGAGATGACCCAGGATGAGGCAATTGGGGTTAAGTGACTTGTCCAAGGTCACACAGCTAGGGTGTGTCAAGTGTCTGAGGTGAGATGTGAACTCAGGTCCTCCTGACTCCTGCACTGGTGCTCTATCCACTGCACCAACTAGCTGCCCCTTCTTACCAGATACTTTCTAACCATCACACTTAGTTTGACTGTCAATTCCCCATTGGTTATTTTACTTCTGTTATTTCCAGTCCAAAGAGCATTCCCTTTGGATGAGAAAACAGAAGCACAATTAGCATTCAGTAATTCTACCTTCTTTCCACAGTGAGGTATCATCACTTCATTTACTCTGGGCAGGTATCCTCTCCATTGGCTAATCTTCTTCTTTTCCCTAATGTGGTTAAAAGAACAAAACACCAGCAACTTTTCTATTGGCCTGAACTCTTACTGCTAATAATATTGTAAATAACTCTTATTGCTGTTATAATAATAGCATTATTATGGCTATTCTCACAAAACTGTACCATGCCAAGCTTTTATATTCCTTCTCCTTTACCTGCCAAGGCTTCCAACTTCTGTCTGTCTTCCCCATTGCATTCCTTAGGCACCTGCTCACCTCCCATCTTAAATTCTTTCTGTTTTGTCTCCATAATTTTACTCCTAAGAACTTCCCATATCTCTTGGACAGAGTTTCCCTTTTAAAATTTTAAGCCAGGGAGGGGAGAGGGAGAAAACAAGGGCAAAAATTTAAAACTCGAGGAGCGGAGCCAAGATGGCGGAGTAGAAGGATGCACGTTTATGAGCTCCAACCCACAGCCCATAGAATTAATGTAAAAAGAGATCCACATAAATTCTGGATCACTGAAAGGGGTACAGAAACGGAGTGGAAGAGATTTCCGTGCCAGAGAGCCCTGGAGACCCGTCCCCAGGGTCCGTCCGGACAGCGGACCCCACCCCAGCGCTGCCCTGGCCGAGGCCCCAGAGAAGCTGACCCGAGCAGGCTTCAGGGACGGAAGCTCCGGCAGCCGGGAAAGTTCCTCCGCCCACAGAAGCTACAGGTCAGTGAGAGAGATGGCTGGCTGGAGGAGGGGAGCGGAGTGTCTCCGTGACTTGGGCCCCTTCGGGAGGAAGCGGCAGCAGCAGAGACTGGGGGCAGGAAGCGGCGGAGGCAGAGGCATGGGCGGCAGCAGAGGCAGCAGCGGCGGCAGCGGCCCGGCACTCCCCCAGCAGTAGGCAGGATCTTCATTACTGAAAGTCTCTGCATAAACAACCTCAGGGAGCTGAGCCTGGGAGACGGCCCTGCCCCACCCTGCAACACTACTGAAGGCCTCTGCATAAAGCCCCTGAGGGAACTGAGCCTGGGAGGCGGGCCCCCCCCAGCCCCACCTGCTCCGTTCCTGAAGGTCTCTGCATAAAGCCCCTGAGGAAGCCGAGCCTGGGAGGTGGCCCTGCCCCCACCCCAGCACCTGAACTAAAGCTTGCTGGGGAAAGCCCATTTGAACCTCAGACCCAAGCAATAGCTGGGCGGATCTAGGCGGGGGTGGACAGGAATCTCAGAAGTCAAGTAACTGGCTGGGAAAATGCCTAGAAAGGGGAAGAAAAATAAGACTATAGAGAGTTTTTTCCAACAAATGCAAATGATCCCGACATTCAGATCTGATGACGAGGACGTATTCTCGCCATCGGGGAAAGACGTGGAGGGTGGGGCCTCGGTACCCCAGATACCCCAGGGGGATGTCAGGTGGGCTCAGGCCTTGGAAGAGCTCAAAAAGGATTTTGAAAAGCAAGTTAGACAGGTAGAGGAAAAATTGGGAAGAGAAATGAGAGAGATGCAAGAAAAGTATGAAAAATGGGTCAATACCTTGCTAAAGGAGACCCAAAAAAATGCTGAAGAAAATAACACCTTGAAAAATAGGCTCACTCAATTGGCAAAAGAGGTTCAAAAAGCCAATGAGGAGAAAAATGCTTTCAAAAGCAGAATTAGCCAAATGGAAAAAGAGGTTCAAAAGCTCACTGAAGAGAATAGTTCTCTCAAAATTAGAATGGAACAGATGGAGTCTAATGACTTTCTGAGAAACCAAGAAACCACCAAACAAAACCAAAAGAATGAAAAAATGGAAGAGAATGTGAAATATCTCATGGGAAAAACAACTGACCTGGAAAATAGATCCAGGAGAGACCATTTAAAAATTATGGGACTACCTGAAAGTCATGATCAAAAAAAGAGCCTAGACATCATCTTCCATGAAATTATCAAGGAAAACTGCCCTGACATTCTAGAACCAGAGGGCAAAATAAGTATTGAAAGAATCCATCGATCACCACCTGAAAGAGATCCAAAAAGAGAAACTCCTAGGAACATTGTGGCCTAATTCCAGAACTCCCAGCTCAAGGAGAAAATCTTGCAAGCAGCTAGAAAGAAACAATTTCAGTACTGTGGAAATACAATCAGGATAACTCAAGATCTAGCAGCTTCTACATTAAGAGATCGAAGGGCGTGGAATAGGATATTCCAGAAGTCAAAGGAACTAGGACTCAAACCAAGAATCACCTACCCAGCTAAACTGAGTATAATACTTCAGGGGAAAATACGGTCTTTCAATGAAACAGAGGACTTTCAATCATTCTTGATGAAAAAGACTAGAGCTGAAAAGAAAATTTGACTTCCAAACACAAGAATGAGAAGAAGCATGAAAAAGTAAACAGCAAAGAGAAGTCTTAAGGGACTTACCAGAAGTGAACTGTTTACATTTCTACAGGGAAAGACAATATTTGTAACTCTTAAAACTTTTCAGTATCTGGGTAGTTGGTGGGACCACACACACACATACATGCATGCACGCACACACACATACACACATGCACACACACACAGAGACAGAGAGCACAGAGTGAATTGAATAGGATGGGACCATATCTTCAAAGAAATTAAGGTAAATGGTGAGAGAGAAATGTAGTGGGAGGAAAGAGGGTGAAATGGAATGGGGTAATTATATGTCATTTAAGAGGGAAGTAGGAGACTTTTTAGTGGAGGGAAAAAGAGGAGAGCTGAGGAAAAAAAAAAAACCAATTAGTTTACCCTCATCACATTTGACTAAAGGAAGGAATAAAATGCACACTCATTTTGGTATGAAAGCCTATCTTACAGTATAGGAAAGTGGGGGAGAAGGAGATAAGCAAGGGAGGGGGGATGATGGAAGGGAGGGCAAAGGGAGGAGGGAGCAATTTGAAGTCAACACTTGGGGAGGGACAGGATCAAAAGACAGAAGAGAAACAATGAGGGGCAGGGTAGGATGGAGGGTAATTCAGTTAGTCTTACACGACACGACTATCAGGGAAGTCATTTGCAAAATTACACAGATATGGCCTATATTGAATTGCCTGCCTTCCCAAAGGGAATGGGTGGGGAGGGAGGGATGGGGAGAATTTGGAACTCAAAGTTTTAGGAACAACTGTTTAGTATTGTTGTTGCTACTAGGAAAGAAGACATACAGTTAATGAGGAATAGAGAGTCATCTGGCCCTACAGGAGAAAAGAGAAGATGAAGACAAGAGAAGGGAGGGATGACAGAAGAGAGGGCAGATTGGAGATAGGGAAACTTAGATTGCTTGGGGTATTGGGGTGGGGGAGGGGATAAAAGGGGAGAAAATTTGGAACCCAAAATTTTGTGAAAATGAATGTAAAAAGTTAAATAAATAAATAGATAGATAGATAAATAAATAAAAGAAAAAAATTTAAAACTCAAAATCTTATAAAAGTGAATGTTGAAAACCAAAATAAATAAATATTTAGAAATTTAGGCCATATAATGTGAACCACAATTTTTCTGAATGCTTTGGAATCTGCTCTATCCAAATCTAGGGTACATGTCAGCCTATATCTCTTTTTTCTATTGCAAAGTCTAGGATAGAGCTGCCACTTCCCTCCCAAGGTTTCCATTATCCCTAAATAGGTCAAATCCAGAATCAAACTGCACTTTTTGGTTCCTTCAGCTTTTGAAGGGCAAATTTTCATTAAGATAACTGTTAGGCACTCTAAAAGTACAAATTGTTCTACTGTGAGTGATAAGTCCTCTGCAGACTAAGACCCAATGTCGCCAAACTGGGACTTTCTAAAGAAAGTTAACTTCAGGGGACAGACAATTTTGTATATCTATGTAAGTTCATTTCTTTCCTTTTCACTGAGGAGGGAAAAGAGAGTTAAACCAGTCTGTAATAGGAGAGGTCATAGGTGGGGTTTCCTAGAAATGTAGACAGTAGAGAACTGCCCCCCCTAAAAATGTGGCTTTACTTTTTAAAAATGAACATTAAAATCAAAGCTATTAGAAGTTTCTTAAACAATCATTGTTAGGTTAGATCATGTCATTGAAAGAGGTTGTCTGGTCCAACAGCTTTGATGCTTCTAAGTCAGAATGGGGAGAAATAAATATTTTTCATAGGTAGCCATATGTCATAGGAGAGGATGCTGAACTTCAAGTCAGAAAGACCTCTATTCAAATCAAAAGGTCCAGACAACAAGAAATTTTTAAGAACTTACTATGTGCCACACATTATACTAAACACTGGGGATAAAAATGCAAGGAGGAGGAGACAAAGAAAGAGGAAGAAGAGGAAGAGGAGAAAAGACAAGAAAAATGATAGCCTTTGCCCCCACAGAGTTTACATTAAAAATCAAATCTTTCCTTAGATACTTACTAGCTGTGTGACCCTAGACAAGTCACTGAATCTCTTTACTCTTCAATTTCTTAATCTATCAAATTAAAAAGTTGGACAAGATGACACCTAAGGTCTCCTAGTTCTAGATTTAAGATCCTTTAATATCTACATGTTTACATTCAGTTGGGACCATGCTATATTGTTAAATGACTGAGTTACTCATACAGACAAATATCTTACAAAGATAACTGCAGGGGAAAGGACTTCATCAAAACAATTAAAAGCACTTTTGAAAAGATCCCAATAATAAGAAATGAGCATCCTCTATTCCAAGAGTGCTTATGCACACCTTATTTGGTGACCATTATCAATCAACCTCACAGAGAGCTAGGTGCCACAGTAGATAGAGTTCAGGGCCTAAAGTGTGAAAGATTCATGAACCTGAGTTCAAATCCGGCATCAGGCTCTTACTAACTTTGGTGAGTCACTTAACCCAGTTTGCCTCAGTTTCCTATAAAATGAGCTACAGAAGGAAATGGCAAACCACTCCAGTATCTTTGCAAGAAAACTTCAGATGGGATCACTAAGAGTCACCCCCAATAGAATCTTCCCTTGTAACAAAGAAATATAGTTAGATAAAATCAGCACATTGGCCCTATCTGACAGTGCCTGCTGCATCTACACCTATAGCCTATCACCTCTCTGCTGAGAGGAAGGAGGTAATTCTACCCAATATCCTCTGGAGTCAAGATTGGTTATTGACTTCATCAAGGTTCTGATGTTCTGGAGCTTTGTTTTCCTTTGCATTATTTTAGTTATAGTACAAGTAGAGTTTTTGGCTCTTTAGTTTCACTTTTTTTAAAAAACAAAAGAAACTATCTTGTTTTTTGGTTAGCGGCAAATAGACAGCTAGGTGGTGTAGAGGATAGAGTGTTGAAGATGGAATCGGGAAAACATGAGTTTAAATCTTTCCTTAAACACTTAACTAGCTAAGTCAGTTAATTTCTCTCAACTTCCATTTCCCTATCTTTAAAATGGGGGTGTTAACAATATTATCCACTTCACATCAATGAAGCATGTGTATATAATATATATGTATGTATGCATGTATATGGACGCATGGATGTATGTTTGCATTTGAGTCAAATATATACGCAACATATAATATTGTAGATATACAATGTATAAATAATGTCTATATATAATATGCATGTATTATAAATACATTGCATATTGTTATAAATTATATATAATATGCTTTATTATATATGTATACATATACTATATTATATATAATACACACAGCTTTACAAATCCTAAAGTACTATATAACTGCTAGCTATTTATTATTATCATTATTATTATCAGGGCAGCAAGGTGGCTCAGTGTGCTGGGCCTGGAAGATCTGAGTTCAAATCCTGCCTCAGACACTTAGTAGCTCTGTGACCCTGGACAAGTCTCTTAACCTTTGCTTAATCCACTAGAGAAAGAAATGGCAAATTATCCCAGTAGTCACGGATATTATTGACATGTTATGATCCATGGGGTCATGAAGAGTCAGACGTAACCGAACAATAAAATATTATTATCACTCACTGAGCATGCTTCTATACCATCAGCTGGTTGCTGTAATCCACAAGTTCTTAAACTTCTTTGTGACATCAGACTGTTGGCAGTCTGGTGAAGGTTATGGCCCCTTTCTCAGAATAATAAAATAAAATGCATAAGATTACAAAAGAATTCAATTATATTAAAATATGGCTATCAAAATACAGGGTATCCCAAAAGTCTTGTTGCAGTTTAAAACATTACTAGATTAAAACCATAATAAGACTTTTGGAATACTTATTTTTTTTAAATAAGTTCACAGACCTCTTGATTTAATGTGTCTACCTCTCTTCTCCAACCAGAGTGCTCTGTGCCATGGTAATGCAATATAATAATCCTTTCTAGAACTTGCTTCACTTTGCATGTCACTAAATGCAAACTGACTTGCTTTTAGTTATCTCTTTGCAGCTCTACCCAGTCCATCTCCAGAATCTGGAGCCCCGGAATCAATTGGAATCCACTTGGTAAGAAGCCAAGGTACTATGAAGCCTAGGTCTACATGGTAACCTCCTATCCTTTCTTCCCAGCAGCATCTCCCCAACCTAACCCTTGAAGTAGAAACACACTGTCTGGCCTGGAAGAAACCCTTATTTCATCTTGGAGTAGAATGGAGAGGAATCTGAATGTCTTTGCAAATTCCAATGTCTTTAAATGTCTTTACAAAATCCCAAATCTTTGGGCCAACGAGAGAAGAGGGGAAATTGTTCCACATCCTGTCGGGAGTAAATGAAAGGTACTGGGGGAGAGAAGAATGTGCTGCGTGGTGTGAAACTCTTCTTCAGATTCCTGGGGCTGAACATCTGCCCTGATTTTGTGCAGTGCTACCCTGCTTGAGTTGCAAACAAGTACCTCCAGCCTCAGAAGCAGCTTGTTCCAAACTGGAGCTGTCTCACTTGGCAGCTGTGGGAATACCAACAGGAAACAAGTGACCCTGGAAGAAAGTGTGGGAGTACATCCTGTGGGGACAGATAAAGAGCCCGAGTAAGGCTATGGGAACCTCTTCTGAACAAACATGAGACTTTGGAGTTTCCTGAGCCAAGGATCTGATTTGTGTCTTCAGGGACTCTGGGCATTTGTTATTTCTGTTTATTTGTTTTGCAAGTGAATTTGCATAAATATAACCTAGCAAAGGAAGAGAGAGAGGGGGGCAAAATGCAAATCATTGCTTTCTCTAAGCTCTTCCTCACAAGGGGTTCAGAAGATGCCATGTGATGGAACTCAGACCTTTTGACACAGAACTTATTACATGGGAACAGTAATCTGACCAAATCAATGGCCTGATTCCCTCCTGTTCTAGGTGGCTCAGAGGCATCCAAACCAGGAGCACCTGATCCATCAGTCTCTACTCTTGCCTGACATCCACCTAAATTTTGTGTTGTCTTTGCACAGAAAAGATTGTGATAATCTTATAGATTATCTTTTAGAATATAATCTCAATTTTAGTACATATGCTGTAAATTTAGGGCAATAAGCATCATGTTCATACAATATGCCAGGCACTGTTTTAGGAGCTGGAAATAATAAAAACAAACTGAAACAATCTCTGTCCTCAAGGAACTTAGGTGACACAGTAGATAGAGTTCTAGGCCTGAGTTCACCCAAATCCAGCTTCAGACACTTACTAGTTGCATGATCCTGGGCAAGTCACTTCTCCTTATTTGCCTCAGTTCTTCATCTGTGAAATAAGTTGGAGAAGGAAATGACAAAACTCTCCATCTTCACCAAGAGAACCCCAAAAGGGATCCCGAAGAGTTGGACAACACTAAAATAACTGAACAACACTGAATTATTTGCAAAGGATTTCTAGGGGGGTACACATAAGTTTAATTCAAAGGGCAGTTTGTTAACAGTAGAAAATGGAGTCCAAGGGGCACAATGGAATGATAAAGAAACAGAGCATCAAGGCTGAGACAGATGGGCATGCAGGAGCGTCCTATAATTCAGAAACACGGCACATGGAGTGGAGCCACAAGGAAGTTGTCATTCTCTTCATAATAGCAAGATAATGTTAAGATACTGGAGAACTGCTCCATCATTTTGATCCTGGGTAATTTGCTCTCCAAAGTCGTTTTATTAATCTCTTGAGATTTTATCATGCAACAATAGTAGCCTGAGACAATGAGCTTTGATTTCCATACATTGATTAGAATTAGTGTTTCTAATTTCTTTATTGAAAAAGATTTCTCCCTTCTTTGTGCATAGACTGTCATTTAATTCTAACAAGTGCCATCTTGCATGAAGAAAAATGCCTGCAGGTGCATATAATCTAAGGCATTTTCTTATATCAATCTCCATAAAAGGATCTAGAGGCACAGTCAAAAAATATCCTCCAAGGTCTCTAGTAGAATTGGTGTCCACTTGTCTAACTGAATGCATTCCTCATCTCCTCATGTCCTTTGTTACCAATCCCTCCTTAGGTTTTCTGCTCTTTCTCTTTCCATTCTTGCCTCTGTATTCACCCAAATGCCCTTCTTGGACCCAAGTCCAGAATGCTGGACCTGGAGTCAGGAAGACCTGAGTTCAAATCTGGCCTCAGACACTCACTAGCTCTGTGACCCTGGGCAAGTCACTTACCTTCTGTTGGACTCAGTTTCCTCATTTGTAAAATAGGAATAGTAATAACAGCCTCTACTTCACAGAGTCATTGTGAGGATATAATGACATAATATTTGTAAAAGCACTTAGCACAATCTGTGACATGCAGTAAGTGCTATATAAATGCTTATTACCCTTCCTTCTCAAATGTTAAAATTAATTCTGCTGAAGATGTGCATCCCCTCTCTCCAGCAGGACAACATTTTCTATTCCTCAGCATTTTCCCAAGAGCTCAGATGGAAACCAAGAAGTCTGTAGATATCATTTGGGGAAGGATCATCTTGGCTTGTGCATGCAATGTCTTATCTCCATTTTGAGCCAGATAACACAAATATTTGTCATCCTTCTTTGAAGGATGTCTCCCTGGTCTCTATCTTGTAATAATTTCATCACCACCCCCACAAGCCCTTCAGACCTTTCCAAGGTGGGTTTTTTTATTTCTTTCTGTGTGTGTGTGTGTGTGTGTGTATGTGTACATTCTGAAAGGAACAAGGCAAAGCATAATAATGAAGAACAAATGGGTCATTAGTGTGTACAACATCAGAATTTTCCATATGCTCATCCCTTTTTTAAATGCAGTCTTTTTTTTTTCACTCACATTTTGACACCTGGTACCACCATCTCTTTCCTAAATTTAAAATGGTCCTCTGGGATCTTTCTCCTATGTGATTACAGATCATTCTCATCCCATTGGTTAGAACAGGTACAAAGAAAAGCCATCACTCCATGGATTTTAAACCATTCATAGAAGATGTTGGCTTCTATTATATTTCCTCTCAAAAACAAAAACTGACTGTCACCATGTATACTAGCATTTTAAAAGTGGAGGGAGGATAAACTTCCCACAAATTATTAGTATCCAAAGCACAGCAGAATCAGTTAAAAATATCCTAAGCCTTAATGCAGATCATCTCTCAAAGCATCTTCTTGACCTCCCGAAGCTGATGGGAAATATTCTGAAGGTATTAATAGAATGCAGATGTTAGGGAATGCAGCTTAAAACTCTGCTAAATAAATGGCCCTCATGGGAGGCAGCTTCCAGTCTCCAGGGACATTCCTTAGAGGGTCCAGCTGATTGTCTCATATTGAAACAACATGTCCAAGATACATTCCAACTACAAGAAAACGGAACAGGGGTGCTCTGACCAAATATAAATCATGAGGCAAAAGGGCAACTTTGCTCCTTCAATTCTTGCCTCCCTTGTTCCCTAACCCCCCCCACCTCTCCTCCTCATCCCACCCCCACTCCCCCAAGGAAAACAGAGCATTGAGTAAGAGACTGCCAAACTCAATGACTCAGGCGCCAGCCATAGTCCCCAAGTGCTGTGCAGATGGCTGCTGGTTGGGGAGTTCACAGCTTTCAGCACTGGGGCCCTGGTGTTTTTACTTCAATGCAATTTGTTTCTGATCTCTAGTCAAGTCCTTACAACACTGGAATCCCCTAGGGAGTTTTGACTTTGACCTTAGAACAATTAACACCACAGGCCAAAAAAAAAAAAAAAAAAAAAGATGAGAGAAATTCTAGTGATGTGAGGTGGGTGGGGGGAAGGACATGGTGAGGGGGCCGTTACTTTTAAGATGCTTTTCCATTCAATAAAAAAGAGATACTTATGTATTTAAAGGAACAGAGTGCCAACATAGAATGAAAGTCTTCTTTCAAAGATTCCAAACCAGGTGAAACTCAGCAAACTCTGTATTCAGAAAGGGACACCAAGTTAACTGAGGCTTTGGGCGGAAGAGTCTTCCATAGAAAGCATTTTTTTTAAAACTGGTGTCTGGCACAAGTCTTCAAACAGTACATTTCATAGTTCAGTTTGGTTATGAAAATGTACGGCCATGCAGTCCTGTGGCTGGGCCAGTCATCACCACTCAATCTTCCGGGGGAGAGGGCGCCTCTCTTATCCCACTGCCTGGTCTCCTGGGCCCCCTCCAGCTCTGTGGGACACAACCAAAAGGGCAGTGGCCATAAGATATAACCAAGCCTTGGGTCTGGTTGCCACCCCCACTGCTGGCTAGAGTCCCTAGTGGCATCAGGAAAGGGGTGGGAGATAAGGGATCAACTCTAGGGCAGATCCCTTGGGAGTTTCACACATCCCCTTGGAAAATAAATGCACCCCTACAAATGAGGCTCAGGGCTATTAAGAAAGCCCATCCCCCAGAATGACCCCAGCAGCCTTCTTAAAGAAGCCTGATCACATGGCCTCCCAGGCTGCAGAGGTCCCCCTATCTTAGCTAGACTCGTCATAGGCAGCTGCAGGGCATGTGACACGAAAGGAATGGAATGGATTTAATAAAGACCCAAGAAGGATAACAGGCCAAGTCAGTGGGCTCCCAGATGGGATATTTTACTTAGTTTAAATCCTTTTTTCCCCTTTCAACTTTCTTTATCTTTCCCCTAAAAAGATTTTCCCGATCCAGGGACTTGGTCTGGGTATAAAGCAGAAGGAATAGGAAGAGCCAACAGTATGTAGTGATCTGGAATTATTTACATCTGACACTGAAAATGTTTGCTGTGAGAAAATAGTCCCCCACCCCCGGACAACCCCCACTCCCAGCCACTGGAGACCTTTGCTGAGAAAAAGCCCTCTAGGGCCTGTGGACTGTTCAATGTGAATCACACTCTCCTGACTATAAACAAAAGTTATCATGGGAAATGTGAATAGTTCTCCACATGCACACACACACACACACACACACACACACACACACACATGCATACACAAGCATGCGCCCGCACACAAACACATGGAGAAAAGAATGAGCCCATCCACAGAAGCAAAAGCGATACAAAGAAATTCTCTCAAAAAAAATCTGTGTAATTTTTTTTTCTTTCATTTATAATTCATCTGAAAAGACTTTTCAGAGTTAGTGGGAAGAACACTGGATTGGAACTCAGAGAACCTGGAATCAAATTTGCACTCTGGTCATTTACTAGCTGGGTGACCTTTGGCAAATCATTTAACTTTTCTGTGCCTCAGTTTCCTCATCTATAAAATGAGGGCGTTTCACTTAATCATCTCTTACATTCCTTCTAGCTCTAAATCCATAATCCTATGATTTTATTATCATCGATAGCTAAGACAAAAACAGAACCTGAGTTTTCCAGGTTTCTTATAATCTAGAAGCCTTTTAAAGGAATGACTACTGCTCCTGGGTTCCTTTTATAGCGAATGTGACATGTATTGCCATGGAATAAAGCTACGGATTTTTCCTCCAAGCAAAAAGCAGATGGTCAAAGAACCCATTAACTAGAAACTGAAATTCTTGGGTTCTTCCTTTCTTATTCCCTTAACTAAGACATTTGTATTTGTGAAAGCAAGTACAGCTAGGAGGTGCCGTAGTGCATACAACACTGGGCCTGGCCTCAAAGATCCATTTCTTGAGTTCAAATCTGGCCTCAGACACTGACTAGCTGGGTGACCCTGGGCAAGTCACTTAACCCTGCTTGCCTCAGTTTCTTCATCTGTAGAATGACCTGCAGAAGGAAATGGCAAGCCACTCCAGTATCTTTGCCAGAAAAACCCCAAAAGGGGTCATAGATGTGACCGAAAACAACTAAGCAATAACACTTGTGAAAGCAACTGAACCAGCTTAGGCACAAAATAACAGATCAAGCTTTCAGTCAGTACACTTCATCTTACTTATGAGAAGTTGACATCCTCTTCCTGTTGCCTCTGAGCCTCTGATACCTCCTGAGACCTGGTTCCCTGAAGGATAAAGGACGAAGCTGAAAAGGATACTAACAGCTACCCAAATAATCTGATCTCTTTGGAATAGCTTGCCAGTACCCAGGTGCTCTCCTGCACATTATAACTTGGAAATCAGCAAACTGCTTCAAAGAGATCAAAGGCTGCATCCAAGCTGATCTTCAGTGGGAGGAAGAGAAGGGAGAATTTGACCTTGTCACCACCACTAAACCCAACTTCATGCTCTCAAATTTCAATCAAAACTTTTATCCCTAAGATCGTAGATGGAGATCAGGAAAGGACTTCAGAAGACATAGGATGACCATAAGGGAGTCATGGATCCTGAGCTCTAGGTGAAAGAGACCTCAGAGGGCAACTAGGGAAATGCTCTCATTTTGCAGATGAGGAAAATGAGGCCCAAAAGGGAAATATAGAATGAGCAGTGACCCTGGATTCGGAGGACCCAGGTCCAAATCTGAAGCTTACTACCTGTGTGACCTTGGGCAAGCCCATAACTTTCCCTGAGTCTCAGTTTCTTCATATATAAAGTGGGGGAAGCAGAACCAGATAATTTTCGGAGGTCACTTCTATCTTGCATCTATGATCCTCTGAACCTGACTTCTCTAGATCACACAAGTAGCAAACTCAGTCTTCACACTCCAAATCAAGGTCTGTTCCTATTGAATAATAGATGCATTGAGCTAAGAATTCAGAAAAAAACAATTTGATTGTTTTATATTGATGTATATTTTCTATAAATAAATATATTAAATATATATTTTATAATTTATTAAATAAATATATTAAAAATATTTTTATATTGATTTAAGCACATGCTCTGTGCTTATCTCATGCTACGCACAGAGGTTACAAAGATAAAAAAATAAAATCTAGTCTCTGCCGTCAAGGAACTTCTACTGAAAGTAGCATTTGGAGAACTAATTCCAACCCATTTAACAAGCATTTATTAAAGCACTGCAGGGTGTCAGTAGGAGCGATGCAGAACGTAGATGACAGGTCTCAGAGCTCAGCTTACAGTTTAATAGGAATGTGGTAGTCTAAGGAGAAAAAAATTACCTTGGTGTTTTAAGCTTGGTCTTTCTTAGGACAAGCCATCTCTACTCTAGACAAGCCCCTTCTTCTGGTGTATACTTTTCCTCTCCTGGAATTTTTTCTGCTTAGAATGTTCCATGTCCTATGGTACAGGTTCCCTGGATTCTCGTTGCCTGTGACATTAGGGATAGGAAGCCAGTGAAAGCTGCTTTAATGAGACTCCAAACTCTAGTATTCAATCACGAATTGTCCTGATGTATGTAAAGATGATGGATTCAGGAAGCCTGCCTACAGAACCTGAGAGGAATGATTAGAAACTGATGTAACTTAAGTCCAAGGGCAGGGCCATCATGGATTTCTTTCTGTCACGTCCTGAAGACCATCATATCTAGGTTCTAGTTAGATCCCTAGTTATATCTCTTCTCTGTCCTTCCCTGCCCCATCCTGAAGGTGCCAGCAAATGCTCCAGTTTATAGGGTGGGTGCTAATCTAGTGCCTTTCTCTTGTCATAAATACATTCAATAAAGGCCTATTACTTTCTATTACATAAAAGAGCTGCACTAATTCTTCTAGGAAACCTCCTTTAAGTCTTCAAGTGACTGGAGAAAAGGGGATATGATATACAAAAATAAATCCTATAAAAATAATATGTAAACCTATCCCAGAACCAAAACTCTGGATTTATCAGGACCAAACACAATTTGGGAAGGTTCTCCATAATCATGCTCTCTAGCTTATGTCCCTACCCAGTGTTTTACCTGGGAACATCAGAATTTGGCTCATGTTGAAGTCCTTCTACAATACAAGGAAAAGGGCCTTTAAATCCCTTGCAAGCACTCAAGGTAACATAATATCAAATACAGGACTGGTTTTATTTAACCTTATAGAAAATGCAAATACGAGAAAGCCCGAAGACAGGATAGTTCTCTATCTCTTTGTGGCAAGCACTACAAGCACAGGTACCAGTGGAGTCTTCCAGACACATAAGACCTGTCCTAGAGATGATGACATCATCAGAAAAAAGCAGAAAAATAAAGTACAGTATTCCTCTGATGAGCCCTATTTCTCTCAATAAATATTCCTCTGAACTTAGGGTACTGCTAGGGGATTGCACCCATCTCAACCAAGGGTAAAGCACTCCCGATTATCAGAGTTGATACATGATAAGCACATAAGAAAAGTACAAGGCAAGTGCTATGTGAGGTCAGAGAAGGGAGAGGCATTACCAACCAGAGGAAAGGGAGGATTAGAGAAGGCTTCACACTAAGGTGTGAATACTGGTAGTATTTACATTTTAAAAGAAGAACTTGTTGACCCAAGTGAATCTCTAATTGGTAGAGGGTGGAAGGAAAATATTTTTGAGGTCAGGGAGGACATTCCTGTTCCCCTTGTCTCTGGACTGCTGCCATCCTAAATGTCCTGCCCAAAGGTCAGAAAAGCAGAAATCAGCAAACTAGCTGAAAGGTGGCCAATACCTGTCTAACTTCACAGCTGAACTATGAGAGGAGACTTTTATTTGGGACAAAATTGAATTAAAATGTCCCTATTGTAACTTTCCTGAGTGATATTCCACTAAACATTTATTTTAAATATATCAGTCAGTGAGTAAACAAACATTGCCAGGCTAAGCGCTGGCAATACAAAGAAAGGCAAAGAAAAAGGATCCTTCATTTCTTTAAGCACCTGCCTCCTTCTGAGAAGATTACGTTCTAATTGTGGTAGGCAATAAGTAAATGTCTAGGGACATACTCTATACATATGTGTGTGTGTATACACACACACACACACATATAGGGTAGATGGAAGGTAAGCTAGAGGAGAAGGAATCAGCAACTGGGGCATGGAAAAGTCATCTACCATAAGAAAAATACTAAAAGCAATTTTAACCTTCTACTAAAGTCTTCTGCTGATGTCTCATTGTGCTAGGAAGGTGATTCCAGGTTCTTGAAGATTTTGATGAATTTTGATGAATCTCTGGCAGGTCCTACCAAGGAAAATAGAAGGTAACTGACATTCATAGATATAAAGTGATGTGGTGGTCCCAAGGCTAGTAAATATCTTAAGTGGCAGATTTAAGATTTCATCCCAAGTCTTCCAACTCCCTAGCCCAGGCTTTTTCCCTTCAGAACTAAAACTGTAATAGCAGATCACTGGAAATACAGTCTGCCCTCAATTTTGTCTGTCAGCATAAACACCTAGTCAAAGACATAGTCTGAACCAACCTGGTCCAGTCAGAACAACACCCAGAGAAGCTGATGGGGTGCTATTAATTGTTTGCCTCAAAAGCTTCAGATTATGGACCTGGTGATCAGCAAAAAAGCTTCATTAAGCACTTACTGAATGTCAGGAATTGTGCTAAGCACTTGAGTATCCAAAGAAAAGCCAAACAAGGTCCCTGCCCACAGTGAACTCCCATTTGAAGGGGGAAGACAAGAAGCAGCTCTGTCTGTTATCTGAGAACCAGATTAGCTGTGGAATTTGGAGGAGCTCACCACCATGCTGCCTGCGTACAGGCATCCAATTTGGCTAAAGTACACTATCACTCTTCTGCTACTAGAGGATGGTGAATTTCTCAGCCACATATAACTCAAGCTATACAAAGGAACTGCAATCTGTGATGATTAAGAGAGTTTCCCTACAATAAACCATTCTCAAAAGAATGAAGAAGTCACAATGATAATACAGTTCAACAAACATTTATTAAGTGCTTACTTTGTGCCAGGCATTATGCTTTGTGCTGAGAACATGAAGGAAAAAGGAAAACTTTCCTGCTTTTCAGGGGACTACTTTCCTTACTAGGGAAATGTAACAAGGACACGAATAAGTATCTGAAAATGTGTACACAATAAACACAAATAAATTTTGTAGGCATAGAACTAACAATTAAAAGTATCAGGGAAGGAGGAGACAAAGGAGGAGGAGGAGGAGGAGGAGATGGAGATTGAGAAAGAGATGGAGATGGAGGAGGAGAAGGAGAAGGAGAAAGAGGAGAAGAAGAAGAAATATCAGGGAAAACTTGTAGAAAGTGACACCTAGACTAGAGGTTAGCCTGGGGGTTCCAAGAGGTAGAGGTGAGAAAGGACATCTTTCCAACATGGGGGATGTAACCTCGGCAAAATCTCAGGAGATGGAAAACAGAAGATATCAGAAAATCTTGAAGAAGTCAGGTGAAGGGATGTGCCCAAGGCTGGCAAACAACTTAAACTACAGATCTAGGACTTGAGCCCAAAATCTCCCAACTCCCATCCTGGGTTTTTTCCATTCAGAATTAAAACTGTAATAGCAGATTACTGGAAATACAACCTGCTCTGAATTCTAGCAACATAAACACCAAGTCAAAGTGTATAACTCAGATCTGAGTGTCTCCAACCTGGTGCAGTCACAACAATACCCATGGTTGCTGATAAGACGTTATTGTCCACCTCTAAGGGCAGACCCTCCCTTTTTAAATCTTTTTTTTCTTTATTCAGTCTTAATAAAGTATCTGAAGTCATGCTATTGTAGTTAATGCTTGGCAAGTGCTCAGCAGCTGTCACTGTGGCAGCAGGAGCGTGCCTGGTGCCAGTCCCCATTGTCACGACAGCCCCCGGTGGTGTAAAGAGAGCGCCCTCCAGGATGTAAGACAATACTGGGAAGGAAAAGGAGGGAATCCTCGACCTTGGGCTGGGGCCTAGTGGCAGGCCCTTGAACCCTGGCTGTCTTGACAAGCCACAAGGAGTAAAAATTCTTGGAAACCAAGGACCGCAAGTGAAAAACAAAAGATTCTATCGTATAGGAAATAGAACAAAAATGCAGAGAAATTTGTTTTGTTTGCGGGGATAAAATAAGCCGCAGAGCACTGCACTGGGGTCAGGTGTGAGCTGCATTCTTTCCTCAGAATGGGAGAATTAGGAAGTATGAGGCAGACTTGAAGGCAAGCAGGTACAAAAATATTCCATGACAGAATTAGTTCTCAAACTCAGTCGGGTCGCTTCGGGCAGTGAAGGGACTTTTAGATGGGATAAATAACTTTTTCAAGGGGGAAGAAAAATTCCAGAGAAGTGATAGAAACCAATAGTACAATATTACCCTTGTATCAATAATTACCTAGCCCTTTGAAAATATATGAACATCCAATCGTATTATTCAGGCCTACAGATAAGGGGAGATTTTCCTGACTGGCCTTACTGACACGACCCAAACTACCAAAATCATTTCACTTTGGACTGTGAAGACGCTGCATGGGCCTGGCTGAAAAATTCCATGTCTGTAGCTAAGGCAGGACTCAGACTTCTACATGGATTAATCAATCAATCAATATGATTCAGTACCTACTGTGTGCCAGGCACCATGCTAAGTGCAGGGGATACATAAAGAAGCAAAAGACAGTCCCTATCCTCAAAGAACTCACAATCTAATGGGAAGACAACAGGTAAACAAATACATACAAAGTAAGCTATGAACAGATAATTAGGAAGTAATTAACAGAGGGATCTTAGGAAAGACAATTTATCATAGGAGCACAGGATGTTAGAGTTAGTAGAGATCATCTACTCAAAGTCCCACCCCTACCTTTTTACAGATAAGGAAACTGAGACCCAGAGTAATCTGCTACAATTTTCATCCCATGGTTTATCGGAAGAAGAAGCTTTGAATAAGTATCACACATATTTTAAGATTTATGCAAAGACATATTGCACAAATTTATATCATACTGCAGAGAGGACCTAATTGATGAAGGCGTGTTGTCCTGGATAAGGGTGTAAATGTTAAACAAATTTAGCAAACAGAAAAATAAATATGCCCAGGCACACTTTTATGTTAATTTGCATTGTTAACATTTTTCTCTATTACTTTCTTAAATCTAGACAATTACCAAAACAATAAGTCAAGCCTTGATTTGTAGTTTTCTGATTCCAAAGTGTAAGAGCCTATGCTTAAAATATAACAATCAGCTGTCCAGAGCCATCTAAATTGGCCAACTCCAGCACACCTCTGGGCCTGGATTCTTATTCTGGGTTATGACAAGACGACTTCCGAAGTGGCTGACTTATTCTCCCCCTTTGAGTCCCTCATTGTATGATTCAGACATCTTTGGCAGTGGACATTTCATGTAAGAAACGTAACTTCATTACCGCACTTACCCCTCATGTTCCTCCACAGTTAACAAGAAAATAATCATGCTTGCACTACCTGCTTTACAGAGTTATTGTGAAGGCACTTAGAGTTCTCTATGCCTATGAATAAATCATATTAGTTATATGTTAAATATAATGCTAATTAATTATGAAGTAATTATTGTTATAAATTATGATATTTTATTAATATGGTTCTTCCCAAGAAAGAGAGGGGTTCTCAAGGGGACATAAATAAGCAGAATAACTGAGACATTGCTAAGGATAATTATTCATTGAAGGTTCTCTGAATTAAATCATTTGCAAATTTAAGTTTAAATGGTTTGGTTATTGTTAAAGGTGATGATGATAGTAAATAACTTATTAAAGAGAGGGCACCTGGCATGTACTTCAACGGTAGCTTTTGATCACGAAATTGCAGAGCTTTGATATTATTTCCTTAGCAAGTAATCAGGTCATATAGTACCATGAAGGAATTTCTGACATGAGAAACATTCACTTTCTAAGTGTTTCTCTGTGAGCTCAGTTAGACTCACATTGGCAAAGCATGTGGGAGTGCCAGAGCAATTAGCCACTCTGATGTTGGAGTCAGGATACCTGGAGTCTGACCTTAACTCTGCCACTATCTTCTCATGGAAGCTTGACCAATTCTCTTTACTTCTCTGAAATTCATGGATCAAACATGGTCTCTTCCAACTTAGTAATTACAACAAACTCGCATTTTGCATTGTACTTTGAAAACAACCAAAGATGTTGTCCTTGCCTGGTTCGGGTGACTCCTTCAGTGAGGCACCTGAATGTAGATATCTTTCCAGTTTAAAATTCAATGATACTATAATTCTAAATGATCTAGCTCTCCCTCTCTTGTAGGTTCTTAGTTCTTCCGGTGTGTCCTGCAGAACTTCCTTATGGAAATGCTCAGGGGCACTGTTCTGTTCTATCCGTTCTTAGTCAGAAAAGTACAAAGGAATGGGTACATAATATAACACCCAGGTAAAGAGATATCTTTAAGTTCATACCATCTGACACACATTCCCCCATGGGTCAAAGGAAGGAGTTGGATTTGCATCAGTTGTTGCAGTTTTCAGAAGAGAAAACTGAGGTCAAGTGGAAGTAATTAACATAGAGGACACAGAGTCAAGACTCCAGTTCTAGGCAGTGAGCTCATTGCTCCAGCCCTAGAAATGGTTCCACAGGAGGAAAGGTGAGAAAAGGAATGTACTTCCCAGTGACTCACTTGCCAGACCCCTCCCTGGAAAAAGGATACTTCCACAGCCCCAGGCCCCAGGAATCCCTTCAGACAGAAAATACTAGATTCTGGTATGGAAAGGGGGATTCTAGGAGAAAGGGAAGGGAACGGGAAGTGTATCCTGGCTCAGGGTTTTGGATTGAAACCATGTGCAATTCAGTGGTTTCTTTCAACTTATCGCCAAGGAAGATTCAGCCATTTCGGCCTGAGCTTTGCTCTTAAGTTTTTTAGCACTTCCAAATCTCAGATTGAAAACAAAATTAGGAAAGGGATAGAATTGAGCAGAGAAGAGGAATATGCTGGAGGGGAGAGAGGTTTGCACCAGGTCCTTCCTTCTTTCTCTCTCTCCCAGAAAATGAGTGAACTCCTTCTGTGATGCCAATCCCAAGTGCAATAAATGGAGACCATCTTTAAAGGGCATATAGTTTTCCTCGACACTTATGTACCTCTCTGAATTAGAGAATACCATGACATATAGGCAAGATTCCCCCTTTTTTCCCCAAGTGTATCCTGCTTAACCTTATTAGGCCTTGCTGTGCACTTCAGTCAGTGCCTTCCTGGTAATAAAATAGAAATAATTCATTTTCTTGGCTGCATCATCAAATCTTCTATGAATTTATTCTAAAGGAGAAAAAGAAGGAGGGAGAATAAATGTGGCATTGGCTTTTCAATTGCGGTTTTTATTTCCATAAACCTTAGAGCATAAGAATGCATGAGATATTTACACAAATCTTTCCACAATTCCTGCGGCCTTTGGGAGCATTGCATCTGCATGACTTCACCACTGTGGCTGGTTTGTGCTGTTTCAGCAGCACTGCTTGCAACAGAGAGCAAGTCATACCATACCTTGTATGTCTCTGCATGCGCATGCCTGGAAGTGTGTGTGTGTGTGTGTGTCCATTTATGTGTTCATATGTCAATGGGGGAAATAGGAAAGGGGGCAAGAAAGACTATCTGTCATCTCCCCTCCTCTTCCTATGCCTTGCTTATTTCACCAGCATGGATCTAATAACATCAAAATTTTACTTTGAGTTCAATCTCTATCCAGACTTTCTTAGACCAATATATGATGTGGGTTTTTTAGTTCCAAATACCCGGATATTTTGGGAC
Organism: Bettongia penicillata ogilbyi; assembly: GCA_023548195.1. Taxonomy (NCBI): domain Eukaryota; kingdom Metazoa; phylum Chordata; class Mammalia; order Diprotodontia; family Potoroidae; genus Bettongia; species Bettongia penicillata. The sequence goes on along the minus strand of JAJHZJ010000559.1, from coordinate 1,144,555 downwards.
TCAATTCCATTTAGTACAGCAAACATGTACTCTGTAAGATGCTAAGGATAACAAAGGCAGAAAGAGCAGTCTCTCCTTCAAGGAGCTTATGTTCTTGGAGGCAGTGAGGATGGAAAGGATGTACATAGGCAAGTAAATACAAAGTAATCCAGTACCTTCTCAATTTGGAATCAGAAAGTAGGAAAGCTATTAGAGATGAGAGGAAAGTATGATTTTGTGAACTCTTGGAATAATAATACTACATAATAACATCAATTTATAGAAGCAAAGTCAATGTGCATTCATTAAATCAATCTATATTTATCTTAATAATGCTTCTTATGTGCCAGATACTTTACTAAGCACAAGGGAATACAAATTCAAGCAAAAAGAAAGAAACTCCCTGTCCTTATGGAGATTATGTTTTAATGAAAGGATACAACACAGAAAAATGAGTTGAAAAGAAGATGGGAGGTTATCCCCCAGATGAAGGATAGCTGAATTAGGGCTTTCCTCCAAATGGAAGTTCAGGGAGAAATTCGCCAATGGAAGATGCCCCACAGCTCCACCAGGGTCAGAGGGAGAAAACAGCTGAACCAGAGTAATAAAGATTCAAATCAAAGGTAAATCGGGTTTGACTGTGCCATGATATTGCCTAAATTGTGAAGGCATTCAGGAATTATAAAGTAGTTCTCTCCTGATGATCCAATGAGTTTGAATCACAAAATTTAACAATTAGATGGGGAAAGGGCCTCAGCAGTCAGCTATTCTAACCTATCTCCTAAAAGAATTCCTACCAAAACATACCTGACAATGAGTCATGGAGTATTTCTGTAAAAATAGCAGTCCCTTCCATTTTACAGGTAAGAAAACTGAGGTTGTGAAATGTCATTTCTTAGGACGCATAGTAAACGACAGAGTTCAAACTAGGAATCTAGTTCTCCTAACTCCTAGTCCAGTGCTGGCTACCTTGCTTCATGCTGACACTCTTTTTATGCAGATGAGTTGACATAAAGTTCAAGGTATCATAAGTATAAAAAAATTCTTTCTCAAGTAATTAATTTTAAAAGATACATATCAAAAAAGGGTATTAAGTTCATTGTTCTCAAGCAATTCAGACTTCCATGGAGGTAGCAGGTTTGTCATCGCTGCCTCTTGACATCACATCTCTAGGGCAGAGAGAGCTTTAGGCAGCCAAATTGAGAAAAAAAGAGCATTTACAGAATAACACATAGGGACAATCCGTAGACACATTATCCAAGGGTCCTATTGATCTAAAAATCTTCAGCCTTAAATGTCAGTGCTACTGATAAACCTCTAGAAAAAAAAATAAAGTTCCCCCTACAACTGATACCAAACTCACTGCTCTCTTGAGAGAATACAAAAGCTTGATAAATGCTCCCCAAGTCTCTTCTCCATTTCTCATCTCAACGTAAGCTCTGTGCTCATCATCAATAAGCTTTTGTAAATAGTGTTGGTGAGTTGTCAAGATACAACTACAGGTAATTTTCTTCTAGTTTGTCCTATGCTTTGAGAAAGTTGATTCCTTGAAGATCCCAACTCAAATTCTAATCAGCATGAGTCAGTTCGTTAAGATTCCAGAGGGGTAGTGGTTATAAGTTCTGCATATTTGGCCCCAGAGCTGTGAGCTGCAAATTTTAAGTTCACTTGCTTAATCATACCAAATTAACCAGAGGCCCTCCACCCTTGTTTTTCCTTGTCATGGTGACCAAGCCCAGTGTAGCAGAGGTGACTCAACTACATGGAAAGTCCCCTAAATTTATTTTTGTATATCTGCACCATTCTCTCTTGTCCAATATAAGCAGGTGTCCATCTTATGACCATCTTTTGACCACCTAATCAGCAGAGATACATTATGCTTTACCCATCTTGTTGCCACCTAATCAATGGATATATCCCAACCCATAACCCTGCTGACAGATCATTTTTGCTGAAGCATCATATGTCAACCAATGGAATTATTCTGTATTTAGAACAGCTGTTCTTGAATGTCTGGATTTATCCTATAAAGATAGGGTCCGGGAAGGAAGGTGCTTCTCAGATCATGAGTAAGATCTGAGGTCCACTTTATTAGAAGGAACCATGGACCCTTTAATAAGGTTCTTTGGCTCAGAGCTCTGTATCAATCTCTTTTATTGTAGATTGGATAAGTTTTATTCCCACAGTTTCTTCTCCCCATCACAACTTTCTCTTTAAAATTTCCCTTTAAAATTCTCTTTAGATTCAAATTTCCCTTTAAAAACTGAAAAATGAAGGTGAGTCAAACCTGAAAGAAAAAGTTATCTATTTAATGAATGTTTTCTAAGTACTAGCTCTGGGTAGGAGTTATGCTATGTGTCCATGGAGCCTATTAGAGATTTGTTTGTTTGTTTTCCAAATAATAGAAAAACTACTTGGAGAGTATTTCAACCATCATCAAAAATGGAGTCCCCTCTGAAGTGAGAAGGGAACAGCTGTATGACAGCTGCACAGCAGTCCAGGAACTCCATTTAGGGATGGACGAGGTCATTATCCAATTGAAAGTAAAGGAGAATGTGTTTGCAGCAAGGAAAATGCAATTACCCTGACTGGAATGCATCCAGAAGTTCTCAGGATTCAACATTATCTATCTCCAAAGCAGAGTTCCCACATACCTTTCTCAGGGACAAAGTGTCTCTATTAAATCAATAAACTCCACCTGTCTGATCATCAGCATCTGTATGAAAGCAAGAAAATGTGAGGTTTTATGAGTGTTTGTGGGCAATTCACTTAACCTTTGCTTTAGGCAACTTTGTAAGACTGTCAGTTACCAAGGGCCTGCAGAAAGTACTGACCTGAGTTTTCAGAGGGAGTTGCCTCATTTGGGAGTTTCCTATACCAATGAAATTGTTGTCTTTATCCCCTCATAAAGTTTTATGTATTTCATTTTTAAACAAGGAGTAAAAGAAGAAAGAGATTCTTCCATGCTTACCTCCTTCACCAAGGAAAAGAATTGGGTTAATTAACTGAGAAATAAGAGTACCTTAAGCCTTCCAAGCAAAACATCATGGAGTACATTATCTTGAATACAGTAATTTATCTTTGTAGTACTAAAAATAATGTCTGCAAATAGATTTTTTCCTTTGCCAAGAAGGACTAATTCTTTATACAAAGCAAACAGACCATATACAACCCTATATGGAGTATAAGTTTAACAGTGCTTGAAGGTAATCTAGGAAATAGCTTAAATGATCATCCCTCACCACCTACCCAAAAACATAAATAAAAATATGGAGAAATCCTCCACAGGCTGATTTTCACTAACAGTTTAGTATGAAACAAGACATTCAAAATCCTGGACCTGACAAGGTTATAACACACAAGAATGTTGTCAGAAGGCATAAGTGGATGATCTGAAATCCTCTCTACTTCATCTACCATGGGAGAACTGTGATGAAACAGTTATATAGAATCAGTCTTTATTTCTGTACTTCTGGCTGTTCTGCATAGCAGCTATAAGGGCGCTACCAAAGAACCTAGGTTTAATTGGAAGAAAAATACAAATTCTGCACATACATGAAGTCAAACATCTGAGTATTTCAGAATGGCTGGATTTCTGACAGATCATGTTTCTCATATTTCATCAAAATATTGGCAATGGTGTAGATGTAAATGTTAAATTTGTTTGGAACAGGCTAGGTTGGGTTAAAGTTCCCAATGGCAACTCAATCAGGGATGAGCTGACCTTCCTCACCAGGCAAAAGAGTCATTTGATAGAAAACATATAAAATGTAGGAGTCTGAAATTATGTTTCATTTAATGAGTTCTCAATCATTTCTACATATAGGTCAATGTGATAACAAGATCTACAAAACCTGTAGCTCAAAGTCTCTGAGTCCAAACACATTGTTTTATGCAAAAATCCTATTCTTTGAAACCACCAACTCTCCTCGTTAGCTAGTTCCGCTTTTAAATTTAACCTCCCCTACATAAATCCATGTCGGTCTTACACCAAGTTGTATTTCTTCTCCCATAATCTTATTCAGCCTGTTTTTGTTCAGATAAGTGAAATGTGTTTAAAACCAGCCAAAGTCATTTGCAATTATTTACTTCCAGACAATAATGACAATGGAGACCTCCAAGAGGACTGATGAGATAAGAAAAAAATGTAGTTCATGCAGTTGGATGACACTAGGATTGTGTCGACATGGTTTTAAATGTGTCTTTTTTATCTTTGCCCCAACTAGTCTCAATCGTCTCCAAGATATACAGTGAAGCGGATGAAGGGAATGGAAGAAATCAAAAGAGCCCTCTCTAAGTAGTTCACAATTGCATATCCACCAAATATCCTTTAGTCCCACCTGGGATTGCCAACATTGACATCTAAAATTCCATGAAGGAAGAAACTCTGTTGCTCCTCATGTGCATAAGAGAATATAAATGGAGGCCCTGAGAACAACACACAAACTCCTCTAAGTACCTGGTGATGATGAAGAGGGTTTTAAAAGAAATGCTAGAAACCCATACCTCTCCAACCACCATTACTACCATTGTTGCAAATCCACCAACTCAGGATGCCTGAGCATTCTAAACTATATTTTATTATAGCCTGTAGGCTATTGTAAGCCAAGACACAGACAGATTTTTGAATGACCATCTGGTTGAAAGGGAAGCAAAGTCACAGACAGAGATAACAATATCTATTTCAGCCATCCTCATTATTCAGCAATGATCCATTTCTATCAGATAGTAGCTCTCCCTGTGATTGGTCCACAAAGCATATTCCCCGAAATGTCTTGCTTAACCAGACCAGTTTGGCTATTAAGAAACATACTTCCCTCTGCAAAATGTTCGCCTCATAGCAATGCAAGCTAGAAAAATGTTGACATTACTGGTTTGGAACAAAGTGCTGAAATATCATGTTGCTGTGATATTTAGAACATCATAAGACTGTTATTTTGAAACTTTCTAGGTCTTTGGTGAAATACCAGGAGCAATCAGAAGGAGTTTAACACCACCTTTAAAAAAATAAATAAAATGATGGAGAGATAAATAATACTGGGAAATAAATAGTATCAAGGCTTGATTCAAGCATTCGACATGTAAAGGAGGTGACCCTGTCTTTCCAGTCAAAAGATGAATCTGTTCCTGACCCGTTGCCATTGCATAGACACGTCTACCCTTTGTGCTGTAGCTGGCAGATGTTTTAGTACTTTGTGACTCTCTTCATGTCATACAAATATTCATCCTTGATAAGAGACAGTCACAATAATGGCAAACATTTGTTAAGCACTTGCTGAGTACACGCAATGTTCTGGATATTGGGAAAGACACAATGTATAGATAATATATACTCCCTACCCACAAAGAACTTCGTATTTAGGGGGAAAGAAGGAAGAGAGCATTCATGGAGCCCCTATTGTGTGCCAGGCACTATGCTAAGGACTTTAATTTAACCATCACAACAACCCTATTATTATCCCCACTTTACAATTGAGGAAACTGAGGCAAACAGAGGTTAAATGATATGACTTACCCAGGATCACATCCGAATAAGTGTCTGAGGTCATATTTGAACTTAGATCTTCCTGACTCCAGACACTCTCTTCTGTGCCACCTATCTGCCAAGATGCCAACACAATAATATTATATGATCTAGCATGATAAATTACCAAAAAAAATTGTTATGTGAGGACTGAGATAAAAGGCCTTTTGAAGGCAGATCAATGAAAATTAAAATAGGAAACCTTTGAGCTAGGCTTTAAAAAATGGAATTCAAAAACAAAGAGAGGTAGGATGTAAGGACGGATAAAAGTCTGAAATTTATGTCAGAGAAGGAATAGCTAGGAGACAGAAAGAACCAAGTATACCATGAGGTTATTTATGCCTTGAGACTTACACTAGTGTTAAAGAAAGTATGGTGATAAAAAACAAAAATACCAAGTTTTCAGACATAGTGAAAGAAGTGTGAAGGAGAGTTGGTCAGGCAGAATAAATCAATGTGTATCTTGGTGAGAGAGGTGAGTTCAGTGAGAGAAGACTTTCTGAGAGCACATGAGAGACATTTGATTTCAGAGACCATGAGAAGTATCAGTAATATGGGGACTGCTGTGTATACATATACATATACATATACTTATATGCTCCGGGAGGCTGTGCCACACATTTAGGGCCTTAATCCTAATCCACACCCTAAAATCCATTCCTACACAGTGACATAAGCATCAGTAGCCATGGGAGGCAAGGAAACCAATAGATTCTGTATCATATCTGAATGGAAACTTTCTGAGTTTCATGTTACCTCTGCAAGGAAAATAATTAATAATAGTAACAATAATATATAGTCATATATAAATATGAGACTATTAATATATGGAGAGACAATCTTTAAGGTTTGTAAAGCACTTCATATAAATGTACATATACATATGCTTATGTGTATATATTACATATAAAATCTTATTGATCATCATAACTTTGTGTGATAGGTATAATTATTAATTCCTCTGCCCCTGTGCCTCCCTCCCCCTACTGGTGAATTCCTCCCAGGATGTCCATTTTGAGGAAGTACCCAGGTCAACCATGTTCATTCCTTCCCTCCTCTCTCAACTCCTCTCCCGACTCTCCAAACTTCTCCCCTATTCAAGTATTTGAAGGAGTATGACATGGAAAATAGCTTCAACCTATTCTATTTGGTCACAGAAGACAAAACTCAGAGCAATGAGTGAAAGTTATAAATAGGAATAGTTAGCCTGGAGATAAGGAAAAACCTCCCAATGATTACAGTTATCCAAAAATGGAATGGTGTGCCTCAAAGGATAATGAGATAATCCACAATTCTTCAAGAAAAATGTGGACGACTGCTTCTCAGTTATGTTATAGAGGAAGAGGTTGGTCTACAAAGCCTCAGAGATCCTTCCAAATCTGAGTTTATATCTGTCAGAAAGGAGGGAATGTTAGCTTAACATAAAGTACAGTGGAAAGGGTGTTTGATTTGGAATAGTAAAAATTGGATTGGAATTCCAACTCTGACATTTAATACCTGGGTAACCATGGGAAAATAATTTAATCTCTTTGGGCAGCAATTTCCTCATCTCTAAAATGAGAGATTAGATCAGATGACTTCTAAAGTCCATTCCAGCTTTAAATCAACAATCCTGTGGTGACATACTTATTTCTAATGTCTGTCAACAAACATGTATTAAGGGTTTACTATGTGTACTACTATAAGTACAAAGAAAGGCAAAATATAGTCCCCAATCTCAAGGATCTCACAATCTAATGGGGAGACAGCATGCAAAAACCATGTATAAGGAAGATACAAAGAGAATAAGTTGGAGACGATCAATACAGAGAACTAAAATGAAGGGAGACTAGGAAAGGTTACCAGTAGAAGGTGGGATTTTAGTTGAGACTTGAAGGAAGACAGGAGGTAGAGATGAAGCAAGGATTTATGAATTGCTTATATAACATGCCAGGAGCTGTGTTAAGTGCTTTACCCTCATAATACCCATAGGCAATATTATTATCCCCATTTTATTTTATTAATAAAAATTTATTTATTTAACTTTTTACATTCATTTTCACAAAATTTTGGGTTCCAAATTTTCTCCCCTTTTATCCCCTCCCCCCACCCCAATACCCCAAGCAATCTAATTTTCCCTATCACCAATCTGCCCTCTCTTCTATCATCCCTCCCTTCTCTTGTCCCCATCTTCTCTTTTGTCCTGTAGGGCCAGATGACTTTCTATTCCTCATTAACTGTATGTCTTCTTTCCTAGTAGCAACAACAATACTAAACAGTTGTTCCTAAAACTTTGAGTTCCAAATTCTCCCCATCCTTCCCTCCCCACCCATTCCCTTTGGGAAGGCAGGCAATTCAATAAAGGCCCTATCTGTGTAGTTTTGCAAAGGACTTAGATAATAGTCATGTTGTGTAAGACTAACTGTATTTCCCTCCATCCTATCCTGCCCCCCATTGTTTCTATTCTGTCTTTTGATCCTGTCCCTCCCTGAGTGTTGACTTCAAATTGCTCCCTCCTCCCATTGCCCTCCCTACCATCATGCCCCCCCTTGTTTATCTCCTTCTCCCCCACTTTCCTGTATTGTAAGATAGGTTTTCATACCAAAATGAGTGTGCATTTTATTCCTTCCTTTAGTCAAATGTGATGAGGGTAAACTTCTTGTTTTTTTCTCAACTCTCCTCTTTTTCCCTCCACTAAAAAGTCTCCTGCTTGCCTCTTGAATGAGAGATAATTTACCCCATTCCATTTCACCCTCTTTCCTCCCACTACATTTCTCTCTCACCATTTACCTTAATTTCTTTTAAGATATGATCCCATCCTATTCAATTGACTCTGTGCTCTCTGTCTCTGTATGTGCGCACATGTGTGTATGTGTGTGCATGCACGCATGTACATGTGTGTGCATGTGTGTATATGTGTGTGTGTGGTCCCACCAACTACCCAGATACTGAAAAATTTTAAGAGTTACAAATATTGTCTTTCCATGTAGGAATGTAAACAGTTCACCTTTGGTAAGTCCCTTATGACTTCTCTTTGCTGTTTACTTTTTCATGCTTCTTCTCATTCTTGTGTTTGAAAGTCAAATTTTCTTTTCAGCTCTGGTCTTTTCATCAAGAATGCTTGAAAGTCCTCTGTTTCATTGAAAGACCATATTTTCCCCTGAAGTATTATACTCAGTTTTGCTGGGTAGGTGATTCTTGGTTTGAGTCCTAGTTCCTTTGAGATTCCTGTCCACCCCTGCCTAGATCAGCCCAGCTAGTGCTTGGGGTCTGATATTCAAATGGGCTTTCCTGGGCAGGCGTGGCTGCTATTCAATGTGAGCTTAAGTTCTGGTGCTCGGGTTGGGGCAGGGCCGCCTCCCCGGCTCAGTTCCCTCAGGGGGTTTATGCAGAGACCTTCAGTAACGGGGCGGGTGGGGGCAGGGCTGTCTCCCAGGCTCAGTTCCCTCAGGGGGTTTATGCAGAGACCTTTGGTAATAGCCCTGAACTTCTGCCTGCTGCTCCGGGAGTGCCGGGCCGCCTCTGCCACTGCCTCTGCCGCTCCCTCCGCAGCTGTCTCCCGAGGGTGCCCAAGTCACAGAGACACCCTGTCCCCTCTCGGCTAGCCCAGAAGTCTCTCTCACTGACCTGTAGCGTCTGTGGGCAGAGGGACCTTCCCAGCCGCAGGAGATTCCATCCCTGAAGCCTGCTCCGATCTGCTCCTCTGGGGCCACGCGGCCAGGGCAGAGCAAGGGTGGACTCCACTTTCCGGGGCACAATGGACCCCTGGGGATGGCTCTCCAGGGCTCTCTGGAATGGAAATCTTTTCCACTGTGTTTCTGCACACCTTGCAGTGCTCCAGAATTTGTGGGGAGTTCTTTTTGCAGGAAATATATGGGCTGTGGGTTCGGAGCTAGCATATGTGAATCTTTCTACTCCGCCATCTTGGCTCCCTATTATCCCCATTTTATAGGTGAGAAAACTGAGGCAGACAGATTAAGTGACTTGCCCAGGGTCACAGAGCTACTAAGTGTCCAAGACCAGATTTGAACTCAGGTCTTCCTGACTTCAGGCTCAGTATTCTAACCACTGTACCACCTAGATGTGAAAGAAAGGCTGAGAGAAGACGAGAATACCCCAAAAGTAGCTTGCACCTGTTTGAACTAAGTAAGCTAAGAGTAACTTACTAAACACTGACTCTGCAATTGATTCAGGGAGTTGATCTGATTGGAGGAAAGTTTTGATGCTAGAAGCTGATTGAAGACAGTAACATCCCCTGCTGTGGGAAGAATTGACTGGTGGGAAGAGTTTACTAGGGAAAGGCTGCCTTTTTCTCTAGCATCATAGCTTGAGGGTAAGAAAACTGCTCAAAAATATAAGTACTATTTTCTAGACAGTCCTGCATGGCTTGGGAGGGGTAATCAGTGCACAGCCCAGGGAGCAGATTTGGGAAGCTTTACAAATCCCTGACCTAAGTCTTCTATGTGGTAAAAGATTTTAATACATCTTAAGAAATCCAAAAGGGGCAGAGAAGTAATTTTGTCCAAGAGAGAGCACAGAGGACCAGAAGTGGTCCTACTGAACAAGTGACCCATGGTTCAGACTGTACCCTAGATAGACCACATATATCTAGAGCTAAAATCCAGCAGTATAACCTGAGAATATTGATTTCTTCACTCACACGTCTCACTACTAGGTTTGTGTAACTTTGTGTTCCCTATTCCCAGAGATGCTACAGATGTTTTAATGGGAGAGCACAAGCAAGATTTATTAGAGGACTGTTATGTGATATTGTACTTACTCTTACTTCTGTCTTTAATTTAGCAAATATTATACTATGATTATTTTTCTTTTGCTTCCTCACCTAGTAAATGTTTCATATTTAAAATTTAATTATGTCACTGTATCATTGTTACTCATTTGTGTACATGGGAAACACACAGGTGCAGATACAGAAGCTGAAGTGGTGAGTACTGGAAGTATATCTTCCTCACTAGGATTAAACCCAAAGACCCTAACACAAGTAAGCAGTATTTGTTAAGGACCTATAAGGTTCCAGAAACTATGTTAAGGGTTAAGGATACCAAAAACGACAAAAGAAAGTCCCTTCTCCCAAGGGGCACACAGGCAAATGAGGGACACAACACAAGAACAACAATATGCAAACAAAACATATACAGGATAATTTGGAGGTTATCACAAAGGAAAGGCACTAGCATTAAGGAGGATCTGAAAAGACTTCTTCCAAAAGGTGAAATTTTAAACAGGACCTGAAAGAAGTCATGGAAGCCAGGAGGTAGATATGAGGAGATAGAGAATTCCTCACATGGGGGGACAGCCAGTGAAAATGTGGAGTTGGTAGATGGAGAGTCCTACGAGGCAATTATCACTGGATCGTAGAGTAAGGAAGGCAAATAAGCCTGGAAATGGATGAGGAGTTTTAGAAGCCAAACAAATAATTTTATATTTGAACCTGGGGCTAATAGAGAGCTAGTCGAGTTTACTGAATTGGGGGGAGGGGAGTCAGACTTGTACTTTAGAGAAGATCCATTTGATGGCTAAGAGGAAGATTGGAGTGGCAGAGACCAGCCATCAGAGTATTGCAATAATCTAGGCATAAGGTGATAAGGGCCTGCTTGAGGGTGGTTGGTGATATCAAAGGAGAGAAGGGGGCATGTATGAGAAATGTTGCAAAGGTAGAATGAACAGAATTTGGCAACTCTTTGGATCTCATTGGGAAGGGAAGATGACAGAATGAGATGTCAAGGATGACAGTTAGGTTGTGAGTTTGGGTGACTAGGGAGATGGTGGTGTCCTTGATAGGAATAATAAAGTGAGGAAGAAAGGAGGGCTTTGAAGGAACGTAATTTGTTAAGTTTGAGACGTGTTGAGTTTAAGATGTCAATGGGACAGATAGTTCACGATGACCAATAGGCAGTTGAGGAGCTGAATTGTGAGAATATGGTGACTATTCTCCTCCTCCACACCAAAAAACCCCTTCAGACCTACAGTTTGGGCTGGGTGAAATATCACATACAGAGATAAAGGAGATTGGAAGCCACATCAGACATCAAGCCATTCACTACAGTTCAAAAATCAAATGAAACCTCTTCTCATTGTCCTTAGCATTTATCACATGCATAAGCTCGTTGACAATTTCACTCTTTTTTCATATACCCCTAGTTATTTACCCTGTTCCCATGGGTTGTACATATTCTTTAAAATATATTTTTCAGTGAACTCATTATGCAGGAATATCCACAATCTCTTTAAACGACCATTTTTTTTCTCCATCTAATTTCTTAGGATTATCTAGTGTCTGATTTAGGACTAGAATCCAAATTTTTCCTGATGCCAAATAGGTTTACTTTGCACCAAAAAATCTGTCCAGGGGGAGAAATCTCATCACCCTCAAGCAATGGTAGTGAAAAGAGAACCCAAGCTGCTCCAAAAGGCAGTTTGTCAGTTACATACACATGTGTACTTCACACTTATGAAGACATATAAGTATTCACAAATATAAAAATACCTATTGGATTGAAAGACCCTCAAGGATAGATATTCCAAGTTAAAAAAAAAATTACACCCCTCCCTCCATGGTAACATAATCAGGAAGACAGAACAACTGGTCTGCAGTTGCTATCAGTGGCTCTAGAAAGGATAGCAGATGCTTTCCTACTACTGCGTCTACCTAGAAGTAATGGGTGTTTTTTTTTCGGTTTGAGTTTTGTTTTGTTTGTGTTTGTTTTTAGTATTGTGGCCTGCTGTCACCATTAAACTATATTGGTCAAACTGTTTGTTTTAGGAGGATGGAGAGCAACAGAGGCTGGTAAGAGTTCTGTATGACCACCTTCTGTGGTCTGCTGTCCTAGCTGACTTTACCTGTGTTTTTGTATTGTGTGTATCCCCTAAGGAAGGACGTATGTATTGGGCTGCGTTTGAGGCTTTAAACACAGAATGTACCAATGGACTAGGCAGTGATGGCTTTGTGTCACAAGTTCATCAATATCTGTAACCTGGAACAACATTTATTGAGTTTTTTGACAATCTATCAACCACACCTATGTCAGACATTGTGTTGTGGTTCTTGGCTTAACCCACACACACAAAAAATTGAACCCTGGGTAATAGCAATTATTCAAACAAATCTGTATATACCTCAAGCTCCATGGTATTTCCTTGACATAACTACATATAATAAAAGTCAAAAATAATAGGGTAGTTTATAACAATTCCTCTTAATCCTGTTCCCTTCTACCCTTATCAAAGGGCTCCATTACATTAAAACATTCTGTTGCCAGTGACCAGAATAGTACAGAGAGAGCTGAATAGGTTTTTGAGGAATTGGCCTGAAATTCTAAGATTGTGTGATTTAAAATTGAGGATATTATTTTTACAAGCCATGACACATATAAATGCCATTATAGTACATATAGTATTCCACACACTTGAGCCTCGGTATTTCTAACAAGATAACAAAACCATCAGGTGAATGAGAAGCCAGTGCCTGCAACCACAATTATTATAGCAAATCCCACTGAGAGCATTCACTCTACTTCCTGACCTGGGTTGGTTGTAATTAGGAACTTGCTTTTATTGACTATAACATACACACATACACACACACATACACACAGAGCTATAGTAGACTGCAAAGACAGTGGATACTTTATGCACACAAAATAAGGAAGTGATAGTAAAAAACAACTGGATGAAACCAACTTTAAAAATCTCTCTAAACCTAAGGAGTATTTGAAGAGATCATCTGAAAAGGGGATATGAAACAATAAATAGTTTGCTTAATAAATGTGGGTTAGAAATTATAAGACTCACAAATGTCTCTACCACTCCATTATATTTATGCAGAGAAAAGCATTAGTCATAAAGATGAGTAATTATTCTTGTATTTGAAATGCTAAGGTGGTTTAATAAATTAACATAGATCCCAATTCCAGTGCTTTTTTGATTGATTGAAGAATAGTAGCCATCATACTCACCAATGCAGCTAGTGTCATCCTGAGTATAACCCCAGGAATTCTGTCCATATAACTTGAGATGGGTCTTGAATTTTGAACTTTTAGTTCCTCCCTTTTCTCAAAAACAAAAACAAACCAAAATCATCCTTTAGCTTTTCAGGACTCTGCTTCTGGATGTCAACTGCCCAGTAGGACCAGTTGCAGGTTTACTCCTCCCTTCACCTTGGTAATCAATAAATACTTGGGTATTTCTATGTGCAAGGTCCATTGAGTCATAAAAAGATGATACTAGGATGTTCCCTACCTTCCAGGAATTTAGGTTCTTGTAGGAGAGATAAAGAATGTATACAAGGCGATATGTGAGCAGTCATAAGATATATAAAGTGTTACAGGAGTCAGGACAAAGGGAGGTTTCTCATGGCTGGGGGAATCAGGAAAGGGCTTCATGATGGAAGTAGAATCTGAATTGGGCCTTAAAGTATAGCTAAGATTTTTACAAGTAGCATGAATGAAGGCATATTCTAAGTATGAGTCCAGTTTGGCTATATATGTGAAACTAGTGAGAGATAAAATTGGGAAAGTAGGTAGGAACTAGGTCACAAAAGACCTTAATGACAAGATAAGAAGTTTAAATTTTGCTCAAGAGGCAACTGGGGGCCAGTGACATTTTTGTCATCGTTGCTGTTATACATGTATGTCTGTTTGTTTTTTAGCAGAGGAGTAATGGGAGCCAAGCTGAGCTGTAGAAAGATTCATCTAGAGGAGGTAAGATAATATGAGGAGAAAATGTTAAGGCAAGGTAGAGAGGTTAAATAGGAGGTTGGTAGAATAAGCCAGCCAGATGAGAGGTAATGGGAGTCAAGGGTACTGTGGTGGTTTTTAGTGAGATGGAAGAGAAAGACTTGAGAAGTAGAACTAATAGAACTCAGAACCTGGCTAAATATGGAATAGGGAAAAAAGAGGGAGGAGTCAAATATAACTGAGTTTTCAAGCCTAAGTAAACAAAAGAATGGTCTGTCATCAACAGACATTATCAGGTTCCTAAATCAGGGGTGAACCTGAGACCTCATGTAGCCTTCTAGGTCCTTGAGTGCATCTTTTTGACTGAGCCCAAAGTTTACAGAGCAAATCCTTTTATTAAGGAGATATATTCTGTAAAGTTTGGATTCAGTCAAAGGTCTCTATGTGGCCTCAAGGCCACAGGTTCCCCACCCCTGCCCTAAAAGATAGTAGTAGTGTATATACCAAATGGACAATTGAAAATGCAGAATTAGAGATTAAGAGAGAGGTCAGGGCTGGAGATTTGTGAATGTTTTGCATGAATAAATCCTAGCAAATTCTCTGAGATGCCACATGTTTCATGAGAAGAAGGCAGAGAAAAATGTGTGTATGTTGTGGGAGTGTGGGAATTACAATACAATAAAGAGGAACCATAGAAAAAGAACAAACAAAAAAAGGTGATGATTACTGTTCAGTGTCTCCAGAAGTCACAATAGGAGAGAGCATCTAGAAGGAAGGTATAGGTATCTCGGTCAAATAGAGAAAAAAGTCAAGGAGAATAAGAACTAAGAATAAACCCTTGGATTTGGCAATCAGTAAGCCTTCAAAAGAACTGTCAAAATAGAAGCACAGAAGTTCATAATATACATTTGCATGTCAAAAGCAAACCTTCCCCCAAATAACTGACTTCTAAACATCCAAAGTATCATGTTGAATTTTTAAAAGACATAGATACCTCTTCCCACCCATCACCACTCCACTTATGTATGGAATCACCCCTAACTTCATGAGGCTAAAGGGAGGGCTAGAAGGGGGTTTAACTATATTTTAGCAAAGCAATTGGCAAAATTTTTAAGCCTGTGGATATTAATTCCTGTGGATAGGTTGGAGAGATGTGAGCTAGAAAACTAATACAACTAAATTGATTGAGAACTGGTTGAATGATTCCACTCAGAATAATTATTAATGGCTTACTGACAAATTAGAAGGTCTCTAGTGGAGTGCCCCAGAGATTCTTAGCTGTAGACTGTTTTAATATTTCTATTAATGAATTGGATAAAGGCATGGATTTAGCATGCTTACTGAATTTTTAAGTTGTACAAAGTTAGGAGTTACACTAATCTGAGGACAGAGTTAAGATCTAAAAAGAATCTGCTGACTAGATACTTGACTGACAAGAATGACTTTTACATGTATTCTTAGCTCATGGGGCCATACAAAAACATGTCATGGGCCAGATTTGACCTTCAGGCTATAGCCTGCTGAAATTGGGACTAGGACAGTGGGCTAAGTCTAAGAAAAAAATAACACTTATTCTCAGTTCTAGATAGAACATGTCTAGAACACTATGTTCAATTCCAGGAAGCATCTTTTAGGAGGGACATTGATAAATTTGAATGGATCCAGAGAAAGGAGGCCAGAATAGTGAAGAATCACAAGATTGTTATTGATAATAATTAACAATGCCATTATTAACTAATATTAATAAATTATAGTTTGTAAAAGACTCAGCTATTCTGATCAAGTCATTGATCTATGACAAATTCAAAAAAATCTAGGGTGAAAAATACTATCCACCTCCAGAGAGAACTGATAAATTCTGAATATAGATCGAAGAATATTTTTATTACTTTATTTTTCTTGGGGTTTTTTTTTTGGTCAATGTTTTCTTTTGCAACATGGCTGGTATGAGAATATGTTTTATGCCAATTCACATGTATAATCAATATCAAATTGCTTGCCTTTTCAGAGAAGGGGACAGGAGAGAGGGAGAGAATTTGGAACTCAAAATTTGTAAAAATGAATATATAATATTTTTACATGTAATTGGGAAATATTTAACAAAATAAATAAAAAATATTTTTAAAAGAAAAGCAAAAAATAAAGCTTGGTAAGCTTACATCTGGTGATTTTTTTGCATTTTGCCACAAGATTATCATGTAATGATAAGAGTAGCAACAATGATAACCAGCATTTATATAGCCCCTACTGTGTGCCAGCACTGTGCTAAGCACTTTACAAATTTTATCATATGTGATCCTCAGAACCATCCTGTGAGGTAAATGCTATTGTTACCTCCACTTTACATTCGAAGAAACTGAGGCTAATAGAGGTTAGGTGATTTGACCAGGGTCATGCAGTGGGTAAGTATATGAAGCCCACCTTCAACTCAGGTCTTCCTGACTCCAAAGCTAGTACTTTATCGACCGCCACAGAGATAGGGTGTTGAGACTAGACTGAGAAAAGATTTAAGGGGGAATATATTCATTGTATTTGAAGTCCTATAATGTGGAAGCCTTATATTACTTAGAAAAACTATTTTGGCTCGTTCTAAGAGAAAACTACCTAAGAACTGGAGGTAGCCAAAAATGGAACGGGCTGCCTCAGCAAGGAATTGGTTCACTTTCCACAAAGGTCTTTAGAATGCCCATTTGCCACTAGGGATATCCTAGAAGGGATGGTTACTCAAATATAAGTTAGACTGGGCAGCTTCTAACTTCCTTTTCAACTTCAGAATTCTATGTTTCTGAATGCACAGGACCATATAACTACATCTAGAGATGCACAGACTTGAATTGATCTAAATACATACATATGATTATAGAAGAAAGGAAGTGAAACAATATTTGCATTTAGGAAGAAATATATTAATGGAGGACTTCTTAACTTTTTTTATGTCATGGACCCCTTTGACAATGAAGCCTATACACCTCTTCTCAGAATAAGGTTTTTAAATGCATAAAATAGAGGCTGCTAAGAGGCACAGTGGATAGAACACCAGCCCTGGAGTCAGGAGAACTTGAGTTCAAATGCAGCCTCAGATACTTGACATTTTAGCTGTGTGACCCTGGAAAAGTCACTTAACTCCAATTGCTTCACCAAGATAAAATAAAATAAATGTATAAAATAAAGTACATAGAATCTTAAAGGAAATTGGGATATATTGAAATAATGGATTAAAATAATATATGGAAATATTGAAATAAAGGTGTAACTATTTTTTCCTTTTCAAATTTATAGTTAAAATCTCTCCAAAGACACCCTTCAGGGAGGGGAGGGCTGGGTCAGTATGCACCCAGAGTAAGAACTCCTGGTCTAATAAGAGTCTAACCTGATTTCTAACTAACCACGACCTTGAAAGGCCAGTCACTTAACTTAGACAGACTGCAGAGCCCTCTTGTGAAATGAGAAATGTAGACTAAATGTTCTTCACAATCCTTTCCACCTCTAACATTCTAAGAAGACATATTTGTATACCATGATATAAGTACATCTATACAGTACATATTTACAGAGTATGTCTAATAGAGAAAAGAATTCAATGAGGCAAAACCCCAGTTTCTCTACCATAATATCCAGGTGGAACAACCTTGGGCAGCCCAAGGTAACGGGAGTTTGGAAAGAACTCTTGAAACTTCTAGAACCTAGGAGGGATCATAAGTCAATAGGTTCAGAACTGGAAGAGACCTCACACCTATATCTAGTCAAACACTTTCATATTTCATGTGAGGAAATTAAGACTCAGAGAGAGAAGTGACTCAACCAAGGTCACACAATTTGCAAAGGGACAAAACCAGTATTTTAACCCAGGGCCTCTATCTCCAAATTCAGGGCATCAAAGATTAGGTCTGCTCCAAGCTGAACCCTGTGATTGGAAACCCACCAGAAAACAGACCTGAAACCCTTTAACACTAAGATCACTAAATAGGCAAGAATGACCCAGGATTAGAATCAAATTCCTTCAGATTAGACCATACCTATAAACCCCATTCCTGAGGACTGAGCCAAACTATTCTCCAGGAACTGCAGATGATGTCTCAATTAAACCTCATTGGCTTTGTAGAATCCTGTTTCTACGTCAGGCAATGAGCCTAACTGCACATTAATTTTCTTCTCAGGAAGGAGTACTATTCAGTGCATTGGAAAAGTGTTGTATTTGGAATCAGAAGGCAGAGGTTCAAATCCTGATTCTGCCATGTATGATTAGATGTGGTACAAGTCACTCTGGACCTCAGTTACTCATCTATAAAGTGAGGAGCTTGGTTGGATTAGATGAACTGCAAGATTCTTCCTAGCTGTAAGTCTATGACGTGTAACTTTCTGTCACTGAACATTTAAATAAGTGGTTGTGTCTTTTTTGTAGTACCACGCACATCTGCAGATTCAAACATTTATAGAAAAGCTAATTTCTTGAAGCAAAGGGAGAGTCAGGGTTTAGAAAACCCTACTGGATTACAACTGCCTTTCTCCACAGCTCCTCTTAAAGAATATCATTTTCTTGCCTGTTGCAATAGGCTGAATGTTAAGGAAGAAGGTACTTATGAATGGATTTATTTGCTATCTGGAGCCAAAACACGCATCACCTTAGATCTGAGGCAGTATTATCATAAAGAACTCTACATACATACTAGAGTGATTTAGTGAAACCAGATCTGTGTGTTGGATTTGAACATGGTAAGTTAGCTGACAGGGGGAACAGGATCAGAAATGTGCTGTGTAACAGCATTTCATTGGGGGAAAAACATAAAGTATGCACACTATGTCACACTAGCAGTCAGTAACACCAGAGAGTTAAGAAAAAAAAAATTCCACACGTAACACAGGCACCCAAAACAAAAAAAAAGCCAAAAAAAAAACCGCTCAACAGGAAAGCGCCTCAGGGCTACACAGCCCTGAGTCTATAAATCTCCATTAAATCAGATTGAGTGGTGTGAGTGGTGAGGATGGAGCTGCCAGAAATAGCTCTTTTCCTGCAAGATGTAGAAAAGATTACAGCTGAGATGGAGGGGGGATGAGGAGGGGGGCGTTGGGGGCAGGGCAGGGCAGGGGAGGAGTTGCTGTGAAAGGCATCTCATAAAAGTCCCATTTGTTGGAAGACTAGAGGAAGTGAAGGCAGCTTTGGCACACGTGGCCCATGGTGCTAAATTAACGGGTAACACAAATAATCAGAGTACAAGGCCCATGAAGCCGCTGGCGCCAGCAAAATGAGGGAGAGGCCAGGTCAGCCCCCCTCCAAGAGCCAGGCTGCTAGCAGGTGGAGACTAACCAAGGGACTGGACAGGATGGAAGTGCTTACAGAACACAGTGACCAACTGACAGAGGAAAACGCCACTGCACTCCCGCCTTCCAGCTATTGTGTGGCCTGAAGGCTTGGTGGGTATTTTTATTTTCCCTATTTATTTATTTATAAATGGAGGTATTTTTAATGCTCTGATGATGAAGCCGTCCTGATGCCGACTGGCCAGGTCTGAATGTGGTTCAGGCCTTATTTGGCAATGGGACTGAAAAAACAGCTGAGGAAATCATGTAAAGAGTTATCAGAGGTCAAATTTTCAGAAAAAGATGAAAGACAGCTCTGCCCCATGATTGCTCTGGAGAAGAATACCCAGGGAACAAAACAGGATCTCCTGAACAATGAAAGCCAGGGCTCCCGGCTGCCTCCATACCTGCATTACTTCTGACTTTCGCATTCTGGCCTCAAGGTCTGGGTCTCTGTTAGTGGAACAGAGGCAGCTCCTCCCCACTAGCTGGCTATTCCAGGTCTACCCAAAGCTTGGAAAAATTAGATTTGGAGGAACGTAGGGATATTTCAGCCTCCAAACCCTAAGTAAAAGTCCTTTGACAATGGTAGTAATCAGAATTCAACGTTGTATTCCTAGAGTTTTTCTTTATTCTCATGATTTGGAGGTATAAATTTTTTTAAATATTCCTTTTCATGGACTTGTAGGGGAGGTGCCAAATACTGTCATCCTCAATTTCTAGGGAACAGAATTGAGGGAAGAGGAGACAATACCGGAACAATCCAATTTAAGGCTATGTAGTCAGTGACCAAACCAGGAAGACTCCAGATTTTCAGACCCTACATCTTCTGCCCTAAACTCTAGAAAATAGCCATTGTTACAGGTTTGAATTCATAGCTGAAGCATTTAGGTTAGGTTCATTTTTATCATGAACTTGGACAGAATCAACTCCATTTAGATGGACGTGGATAGAAGTCCCAAATAATTTCAAAGTACCTTGGTGTTCAGATTAGAATTCTCAAGTCTTGTAATCCTGGGGGTTTTTTATGCAGAAAATAGTTTGTGAGAGGAATGTCTTTATTATGAGAAGATATATGACTGTTTAAAACTTAAATACTAATGCATATTCTGTAGGGAAAGCATCCCTCCCTTCATCCAAGAATTTATCTCAGCATTAAAACATGTTTTGAATTACAAGAAACTAGTAACAATATGCTAAAGAACAGAAATTGAGCAATCACATGACATGTATACATGTATATCCAGTGTATTTTCATAGATACTTGTAAAAGATGAATCTTGGCTTTAATGAACATGTCAGATGATTACTCCAATGGCATCTGAATGAGACTATAGCTTTATCTACTGTGGTTACTGTTTCAGTTATGTCCAACCCTCCGTGACCTTGTTTGGGGTTTTCTTGGCAAGATACCACAATGATCTGCCATTTCCTTCTCCAGCTCATTTTACAATTGAGGAAACTGAGGCAAACAAAGTTAAGTGACTTGCCTAGGATCACATAAACTGGTAAGTGTCTGAAACCAGATTTGAACTCACGGAGATGAGTCTTTCTGACTCCAGACTCAGTAATCTATCCCCAGTGCCACATAGCTATGTGTCCATAGCTATATCTACAGGGACCTAAATCAGTTTTGAAGAGTTAAAAACCTATCTCAGATTAGCATCTGCACAAACTGCCCTGCATACATGAACTCATTTCTGCCTTTTAGAATGCTTCTCCTTCAAGGCTTGGCTGAGGCACCATCTTTCCCCTGAAGCCTTCTCAGATCCTCCTTAATGAAAAATACACTTTCCTCCTGAAATGTTCTTGGCATCTTCTGTCTACATCTTTCTTTTTTTCCCACCACAACCTACCTTTTATTATATTTATCTGTATACTTGTCATTCCCCATCCTACTGCTCCTAGAATGAGGGCAAGGATTGTTTTTTTTGTCTTTTCATTCCTAGTTCTTAATGTAGTGCTGTTGAATTAAATTTTAAAATTTATTCAAATTTATTTTTTAAAGTCTTAAATTTTGTAACATCAAGTGAAGTCAGGTCAACAAAATTTATTAAGCACCTACTATGTGAGCACTATGCTCAGTGCTGGGGATTCATATATGAGAAAAAAAAATTTTTTTCCATCTGAAGGTGTTTATATTCTAATAGGGAAGACTGTACAAAAGTGAGCTGAAAAGTAGAGGGTGGGAGTACAGTACTAGGGATGGTGAAGTATAAAGAATGAATGATGGCTGGTCTAGGCCCTTCCTCAAATGAAGGTTCCAGAAGGAACTCACCAGTGGCAGAAAGGGCCCAGTGGGGTGGGGGGAGAGGGCAGATGAAGCAGGATCGATGTGGATTTTTTTTTAAAAAATGATTTTAACTTATTCGACTTTGTTTTTACAAAATTCAGTTAAATAAATGCATACATAGACATAACCTATGGGAACGCCCTTCCAAATGTTTTTCTCTATATAAAATGCCCCTGAACTGATGTGATAAAGAAGAAAACAAAAAAGAAATATTCAGTCAGCTACTCTCAAGTATAATGATGGGATCAGTGGTCAGATAAGCCCTTCAAGTTGTTCTCTCTCATACAGAGTCTGGATCTGAAAAAAATAAATTATGAGCAAAAGCAGGAGTGGGGGACCTGCAGTCTCAAGGTCACATGTGGTCCTTTAGGTCCTCAAGTGTGACCTTTTGACTGAATTCAAACTTCGTAGAACAAATCCCCTTAATGAAAAAATTTGTTCTGTAAAACTTGGACTCAGTCAAAAAGCCACACCTGAGGACCTAGAAGTCCACATATAGCCTCGAGGCTGCAGGCTTCCCACCCCTGAAAATCTTCTTGATGCTATATGGAATCAGGACTAATAAAGTGGCTGTGAAGAGACCATCTCTAAAGACCCCGTCCGCATGTCCTATTTCAGGTGCTGCCCAGATACCATCCACATTTCTTTTCCAGTCTTCAAAAAGTTTCTCCTTCAGTCCTAACTACATCAAGATGGAATTTATTGCTATTCTTAAATGACTGAGAAATAAATTCTTATATATAGGAAGATTTCAATATTTCAAACATATACTTATGAATAAATGAACTATTAATCTCCCTTTTAACATCCTTCAGGTTTCTGATACTCTCTAGTCATGAGAAGTCAAGAGTCTCTGGAGAAGAGGCCACTGTAATTCAACAGAGAACCAGTAGTATGGTGGGCAAAGATGTCCAACTATAGGTAGTGGCAAACATCTGTAGTCCCTGCTGCTAGAGAAACTGAGGCTAGTAGATTACTTGAGTTTTAAATTTCTGAGCCGCAGCAGGACCAAAGCTGATCCAGTGTCTACATTAAGTCAGGCATCATTATGGTGAGCTCCCAGGAGAAAGGAATTGACCCAGATCAGAAAAACAGAATAAGCTAAAACTTCAGTACTGATTATTGGGAACAGGTTGTTGAGTAGCTGCTTCACTTCCAGACTGGGCAAAATAAGGAAAGCCAGTATTTTTTTTCAAAAATTCCTAGAACATGACATTAGCAGCTACTTGGCAAAGTAGCCAGTGCCAGCTTCGCACCCAGAAAGATAAAGCTAGGATGCAACCCTATGAATACGAGCTGTCCGGTGTATATGTGGTCCCTCTCACAACAGTAAGGAAATCTATAAGAGTAGACCCCTATTTCATAGTAATGCCTTTGCTTGTCATTTACTCTGTATTTATTTTAAATTAAAGCCTCTGCTTTAAATTAATTTGTCCTCTTATTTGGGCTGGTTAAAAAAAGACAAAAGGATTTGCAAAAGCATTAGGTAGAAGCTTGTGATCTGTGGTTTGGAACAGATGCTGATGCAAAGAGTATCTTTAAAGCTCTATGTAGCTTTCAGGGACTCCCACAGAAGGAAGATGGTCACTTATACTGCTTACTTTTTTGGGTTCAATTCAATTTGACAAACTTGTATTAAATATCCGCTGTGTGCAAGATTCTGTGTTGGGCGCCCAGAATACAAAGACAAAAGTGGCATTCGACCTCAAGGATATAACACTCAAGTGAGTAAATACAAAGTAATACAAATTCATTTCAAGAGGGAGAGAGCACTAATAACTTGAAAGAATTAGGAAACGCCTCTCCCAGGATGTGGTTCCTGAACTGTACTTTGAAGTAAGGCATGTATTCTCTGAGGGAGAGGTAAGAAAAGAGTGTATAACAGACACAAGAGGTGACTGGTGTAAAGGCATGGGATGGGATAGAGAGTGTTGTGTTTAGGAAAAAGCACACAGGAAAGTTAAACTGAAATATTGTGAAGGAAGACAAAGAAAGATTTAAATTTATTTTAACTTTGAGGCTTAAAATAAGCCTAGGAAAGCAGAAGAGCTAGAATGTGGAAGATTTGAAATACTAGGTTGCAGTTTGTATTTCAGCCCATAAGTAATAGGGAACTGGTGAGATTTTTAAGCAAGGAGCTGATAATCACAGCTTTAAGCATATAAACTTGCCAGCTGTGTGGGAAATGGACCACAGGCTCATACACTTAGAGCTGGACAGGACAGTAGATGTCATGGAGTCTAACCCCTTCATTTTACAGATAAGGCTGCTCAGAATGGCAAAATGATTTGCCCAAGGTCACACAAGTAGTAATTGTCTGAATCTGGATTCGAACCTAGATCTTGACTACTGATCCATTGTCCAATCTATTACTCCACTCAAATTATAGAGAGAAGAGACTGACTTCAGAGAGACAAGTTTGAGGGTTATTGCAATAATCTAAGTGAAAAGTGATGAGGACCTGAACCAGAGTAGAGGCTGTATGGGAAGAAACAATGGGGAGGTATGCATGACATGCGGTAGAGATAAGATGTACTATACCTGGTAACTTGGGTTGAATACAGGACATTGCAAAGAAAGTCTTTGTGGGCACCAAAGTGCACCTAGGTGGTGTGATGGATAGAGCACTGGGCTTAGAATTAGGAAGATTCATCTTCGTGAGTTCAAATCTGGCCTCAAGGACTTACTACATGATGTAAGTTATTTAAGCCTGTTTGCCCTAGTTCTTCATCTGTAAAATGATGAGGAAGGAAATGGCAAACCATTCCAGTATCTTTACCAAGAAAACTCCAAATGGGCTCACAAAGATTCAGACACAACTGAACAACCATAAAACTGCTTTACAAATGTGAGTCATTATATCATAAAGATGCAACAGCATATTGTCAGTGCATGGCAAAATAGCATGTGCGCACACACTTTAGTTAACAATGATGTGCTGAACATTTGCTGTTTGCAATAAGTGCCATTCTGGAAAGAATACTGAATTTTAAGTGAGGAATTGGTTTTAAATCTAACTTAGCTAATTACTACCTTTGTGACTTTTTAGCAAGTCACTTAATCTCTATCAGCCTCAGTTTCCTTGTATGTAAAATAAAAGAGTTGGACAAAACGATCTCTCACACTCCTCCTAGATCTAAATTTGATCATTTCTATGCTAGGAGTCATTGGATAAGAGTAAAGATATTGTCCCTACCTTTCATATGGAATTCTGTTCCAATATGGAGAAACACAAATTCATAAAATTCAAGAATCCTTACAGACCATCTAATCCAAACTCTTCAATTTACATATGAGGAAGCTGAGACCCACAGAGGCAAAGTGATGGACCTGCATCATTTGGAAACTTGTGACTAGCTCATAGCAACATAGATACATAGGCAGGCTAAATATATGAGCACGGATAGGATAAAGGAGTGAATGAAAGGGAATCTGCAAGATTATCTCTAAGAAGGGGACGCACTATCCCACCTTATCTAAAAGTCTCTTTTCACCCTTTGTCTTGGCAACTCCAAAATCCAGCACAAATGAATGGAAAAAGGAAAATGTTCTCCCCTCCAACTGTAGCCTTAGGTAGGAGGAGTATGGGACTTTCTGACTGCTCATTACTCAGAAGTTGCTTAGCAATGAACTTCCTACACAAGAATGAATCATTACAAACCCCAACAATAATTCTAGGTGAGTCTAGAACACCCAGCCTTCCTGCTTCTATCTTTCTGACCAATGGAGGTCATCTGAGCACATGGGTATTACCAGAAAAGCACATAGAAATACCCAATGTATAATTAGCAGAACTAGATAGAAAATAGACTATTAAAAATAGAGGCAAGTAAAACCTTGGCCTTCAAGTCTAGGAGTCGGGTTCCAACTCTAAAATTCTATGAATCTAAAGAAAAAAAAGCTATAAATCCAGTTAGAAAAGTTAAGCCATTTAACTAGGTCAGGTAAACAAAATGATATTTGGACAAATTTGATCCAACTCTAAGGACACATAATGGAAGCTCTGAATTAGGTTGGAAAGGGATCAAGTTATCCATGATTGTATCCTAGTTAATGATAGTTTGGCCTTGGAAATGCAGTTAGCTCAACACTGCCCCTCTTTGGCTATCCAGACTATTCACAACAGATGGAATTTGTAACCCTGCAACTCCCTGGTACTACCATTACAAAGGGGTCATCTCTCCTCCTCTAATGACTCTCTGTTCACTATGAGACTGGGTACAAGACCTCAAGGGATCTTATGCACATTCTCAGACTATGCTGAAAGATGCCATCTTTGACTTACTGGGATAAAGACTATACAGCTTGAAATGATAAATAGCAAATACTTCTTACAGACAGCAGCCATCCTAGATGGCACAATATTCAGAACCATTGTGGAGATACCAATCATACCTGGTCTTTTTCAAATGTACAATCTTGAAGTTTACTGAAACAAATTATAAACTCCCCTGTTTCCATGACATAGAAGGAATATGGTACCATAGAAAGACCCCTAGATTTGGGCTCAAAAAACCAGTATTCAAGAAGGATTCTGGGAAGATGGTGGGGTAGGTCAGAAAATTCCAAGCTCTCAAGATTTTCCCCTACCACAGAAATGAAGCAGCACCTCTGGGTGAATATTGAGTGGGTAAAAATACGAGGAGGGGAAAACTATACAGTCAGAGAAGAACTAAAGAAAAGTCCCAGGACAAGGTTTGGTCCCTGTGAAAAGTAAACACCTCCACACTAGGTTCTAGGTCGCTTAAACAACAAACCACAAGTCATGGGGTTAGCTGAGTTGGGAGGCTGCCTCTGCCCCAGGTGCAAGAACTTTTAGGTGTTGAGCATCTGAGCTGGGGAAAATAGAGGGAACTTCCACTGACAAGGAATGCCAGCCCCAGCTGTGCTGCAGAGACATGGTGGGAGGTGAGAAGGAACCAGCCCATGCCCGATGAGTGCAGAAGCAGTGGGGCAGTGGGCACTTATGGGAAGCTGCGATGGCAATCAAAATAGGATCTTTTGCTGTTTTTGTTTCAGTATAGTCAAGTGCCTCTGACTGAATCTTATCTTTATCAATCAAGCGTCTTTACAAGGAGTAAAGTACAGAAACAAGATTTTCTTTAACTAGAAAGTGTATGTATTTGTATTGTTAATTATTATAATGTAATTAAACATCTTTTCCACCCATTGATGGGCCTGCTCATTGTGGGAAGCTTGATTAGGTGAGTGGTTTTGTAGGAGGGTCCCAAGTACCTTTTGTTTTTTCTATTGAGGCACTGGATCAAAGGGTTGTGATGCCCTCTAGCTCTAAAAAAGGTATAAATACTCTGAGTTGAGGTTTTGCTTTGTGGCTTGGTTTTTAGTAAAAAGGTTTGAGTACCAGATGAGGACTCTGGGAAGCTGCTAAGGAGCCCCCCAGCTTTGAGAACCCAAATGTCATGCTTCCCTCTCTCCTAACGATGGTCAAACAGTTGGGGTCCAATTGAGTGTTGAATTCAGGCAGAGTGAAGTCATATTTGTTGATCTTTTGATTTCTCTGTATTTTCTTTGAAATTCAGGATGCTGACTCCCTGAACTAACTGAATGATATATGAACTTGGTTAAAGGAATGATACATGTGCTTGATTAAAGTGATTGTTAACCCCTTGAAAATTGCTTTCTTTTTTATGAATATAGAACTAAGAACCTGTGATAGCAGGCCCCCTGTGTATGTTGAGGTGCTTACTGATATAGAAGCTAGAGGTCTTAGTTCCAGTTCCAGGCCAGACGGGAGAATTGAAGGAGGATCTGAACCATCCCAAATACCCCAAGACTAGAAATGATTATAAAAACTAAGCTAACACAAATTTGTTTTTAAAAAGCATAGAGAGTAACTATGGGAATAGAAAAGATGGGTTTGTCTTCAGAGGAAGATACTGAAGCAAAGAAAAACTCTCCTAGCCCAAAGAGTGATGTCAAATGGTCACCTACTCCAAAAAAAAAAATTCATAGAAGAGCTTAACAAAAGACTTTAAAAGTGAAATGAGAGACATTGAGGAAAAACTTTTAAAAATAAATAAATAAGAACAATCCAAGATAAACAGATTATGAAAAGAAAGTTAGCCAATTAGAAAAGGTTATTCGGAATCCTAAGGAAGAAAACATCTCCTTGAAAATCAGAATTTGGAAAGGGGAAGCCAGTAAAGTTATAGAGATCAATAAATAATAAAATAAAATATAAAGTATTTTTAAAAAGAAGAGAATGTGAAATCTCATAAGAAAAACAACTGATCTAAAGAACAGATCAAGAAAAGAAATATAAGAATAATTGGACTACCTGAAAGGTATGATAAAAAAAAAGAATCTTGATATAATAATACAAGAAATAGTTTTTAAAAATTGTCCAGGAGTATTAGAACAAGAGAGGAAAGTAGAAATAGAAAAAATCCACCTATCATCGCCTGAAAGAGATCCTATGAGGAAAATGTATAGGAATATTATAGTCAAATTCCAAAACCCCAGAAAAGGATAAAATATTATGAGCAACAAGAAAAAAACAATTTAAATAATCCAGCACCACAATTAGAATCACACAGCGGTGACACTAAAAGACTGCAAGTCTTGGAATACTGTATACCAAAGAGCAAAATAATTGGAGTTCTGGCCAAAAATATTATACCCTGCATAGCTAAGGATAATCCTGAATGAAAAAGAAGGTAGCTAGGTGGCACAGTGGATAGAGCACTAACCCTGGAGTCAGAAAGACCTGAGTTCAAATCTGACCTCAGACACTCAGGTATTTAAAACCCTGATCGCCTCCCCTAAAAAAATTGAAAAAAAAAAATTTTTAAACCAGTATTTGAATCCCACATCAGCTGCTTATTCTGTGTAGGAGCCAACTTCACTTCCCTGGGCCTTGGTTTCCTCATCTATAAGTAACCAAGAGTTTATAGAACATACATAGTGCTGTTCTGTCTGTTTCTAGTAACCACGCTCCTCTGGCACAGTGGCTAAGTGCAATGGGATCAGAGTCGAGAAGATCTGAACTCAAATTTTACCTCCAACATTTATTAGTTCTTTGAACCCAAGCAAGTCACTTAATTATTGTGTGCCTTAGCTACTTCAGTTGTAAAGTAGGAATGATAAGAGTGCAAATTTCACAGGTTGTTGTGAGAATCAAATGAAATAACATGTGTAAAGTAGTTAGCATAATACCTAGCACACAGTCCAGGCTGACTAAATGCTTATTCCCTGCTCCCTCTTCCCTTTATTGCTTGGGTGCTTTGAGGATGGCAAAGCCCTTGGCTACTTCCAGGTGGCCCTCTGTGATTCAGCATAGAAGACATTCTGAGCATGACCAAGCAAATTCTTCACAAAGCTAGTGTTCCTGGATGCCCTTTCCCCATTGATGACTTCACCTCCCTCCATCCAAAAGCTCAGTCCACCATCTTTAGCCCTCTGCTCTTTCCATTTTACATTCATTCATCTACTTCTTGTGTATTCAACTATTACCTCAACTATTACTGAGAATTCCCAAATCTTTACGTTTAATTCTGACCTCTCCTCAGACACCTTTAGTCATGCATGTCTTTTCCATCTGACCCATCACTTCTACCTTTTCACCATGGGGAAATTGGGCTCCATCCCTTGAACCTCCCTGGTCTGATAGTGCTCTGCCTGTGCCTCCATAGCATTCCTTGGACATATCCAACCATGCCACAACCCCTTCCACCTCATCTTTATGTGTTATTTTCCCCCAGTAGAAATTCTTGAGGGTAAGGATTATCTTAATATTGTCCGTAGGATTTAGTAAGTGCTTAATACTTTATTTCTGCTCATACATTCATTAATCCCACACAAATGGAAAAGACAACAGGGAACCATTGAGAACCTGATATTCCCTTGGGTGGTAGACAATCACTCCAGGCATCAGAATTAGGGAGTTTTTTCCTCTACCAGAAGACAGAACCTGTGTTAAGGACTTTCACGGAGTTTGAAGGGGAGAAACAAAAACTCCAGGAAAGAGCAGGAAAAGGGTCAAGAATTCAAGAATGGAGGGTATGCTACTCCTCAAAGGTGATGCTAAGACCCTCCCCCTCCTCTTGGTTGAACTGTAATAAGAGGGAAATTTTTCTGGTTACATACATTGATGATAGGGCTGAGAGCTCTTCGGAAGAGAGAGAACCCAACTAGACTTAAGGTATCCCAACTGGTACCAAGAATGCCCAGAGTGGGTCCCTTCATAGCCACCAGATGACATCTTTCTAAAATTGACTAAAAGAAATGGAAATAATAGAAAATGGTTGCAGAGGACATTAGAGAAAAGGAAGCAAGGGTTGACTGGATCACTTTCCTAGTTAAAGAGGAAAGCTCATCATGCAGCTACTGGAGGCACTCAATGTGGAATTTTGTCAGACTTGAAGGTACTAAAATTCACTTTAAGTTCTTTGACTGTTCTTTCTCTACATAGTAAATGTTTGGAAACATTATAGCTAGTGTGCTTGAAAGCATAAGATTTATATCCCAGTCAAGAGATTTGTATATAAACAGGGAAAATAGTGCCACTGACAGAAATAATGAAGTCAAGAAGCAGCCTCAGACATTTAATAGCTAGGTGATCCTGGGTAAGTCCCTTACTCCAGCTGCCTTCCAAAAATAAAGTAAAATAAAAAATAATGAAGTCAAAGTCAAGAGTGACTTTATCAGAAAGGATAACAAAGATAGCTTGGGAAATGATGTTTCATGTATACACATCTTATCAACTAGTTTGTAAGCACCTTAAAGACAAAGAACAGGTCCTTTATATCCTGAATGTCAACTACAGGGCAAAAAATAGCAATCAGGTGACTATTCTTGGAGAAATACCCGAGGCTAACAAGGATGCTAAGGAGGGCTATAGCAGTCTATAGCATTTGAGAGGCAGTATGGCATGGTAGAAAGAGCATAGACTCTAAAGACAGAAGACCAGAGTTTAAATCTTGGCTCTGCCATATCTGCCTCTATGACCATGGGCAAACCATTAAACCTCGATGGACTTCAGTTTCATCCTACGTAAAAAAAAAAAAAATCCAGGAGTTGGACTAGCTAAACTTTAGGTCCCTTCTAACTCTAATCTATGACCCTTTGGTACCATTTTGGGCATACAGACCCCAGCTTCCATGAATTCAATTATCATTGCTATGTTAATAATTTTCAGATCTATTTGCCCAGCCCTATACTCTCTCTTGACCTCCAGCTACCAATTACATATCTCAAACTGGATGTCCAATGGATATCTTAAACTCAACATGCCCAAAAGTGAACTCATGACCTTTCTTCTCAATCTCTTCCTTCTTCTAAACTCCTTCATCATTGTCAAGGGTACCAAAATACTCCCAGTCACCCAGGACTACAACTCCTGGTACCATCCTCAACTCCTCATTCTCTCTCACCACCCTCCATTCAATCCATAGTCAAGCCTCATTGATGACATCTTCATGAGATCTCTTACAATATACTTCCTTCTCTACAATGAAATGCTACATCCCAAGGTCCTCATCGCCTCACACCTGGATTACTGTATAGCCTAATGGTTTATTTCCCTGTCTCAAGTCTCTCCCCATTCCAGTTAGCTATCAAAGTGATCCTCCTAAAGTGTAAGTCTGGCCATATCATGTACCTATTCAATAAACTTCAGTGGCTCCCTATTACTCTCGGGCTTGAACATAAAATCTTCTGGCTTTTAAATCCATCAAAACCTATCTCCTTCCTATCTCTCCAGTCTTCTTACATTTTACTCCACTCTATTTATTCTGTGATCCAGTAAAACTGGCCTCCTCACTGTTTCTTGAACTCCATCTCCTTATAGTTTGCATTTTCTCTGACTATACCTCGTGCCTAGAATATTTCCCTGACTTTCTTCGAGTCCTAGCTAAAATGCCAAGAAGCCTTTCCTTCCTAGCACTTTCCTTCTATGATTATCTCCCATCTACCCTGTTTATATCTTATTTTAGCATAGTTGTTTTCATGTTGTTTACCCCCGCTAGACCATGAGCTCCTTGAAAACAAGGAATGATTTTTGGGGGTAGGGGAGTGTGGGGGTTGGGGAGAAGCTGCCTTTCTTTTTATTCCCAGAACTTAACAAAGTATCTGGTTCATTGTAACTACTTAATAACATTTACTGACTGACAGACTAGAAGCGAGCTAAAACTTAGAATTCTAAAGCAAAAATATTTAGTAGGCAAAATGGCCTTGGTAGCAACATGGACACATAACAGCAACACATAAAAATGGATGCATCCCTGTAAAGATCTTCAGGTTAGTAGCTTAGCGCCAGGCCAGGCATTATGTCTTACCATGCAGGCAAGTGAAATTCTTCAAGGCTTAAGCCCTCAGGGATAATGGTCTCTAGACCTCTAGACATAGAGGAAGTATGCCCTTCCAGGGAGGAAGTATACTTCTCCCTCACCTCACCTTCGGACAAAACTCTGGTGAGCTCTAAATAGAAAGAAAAGCTATATGTAATGAAAGATCAGTGACTGGAATCCTTTAAAAATATGACCCAGGAAATGTTCTGGACAGACAAGAAGGGGGATCATTTTTAAAAATATAATGTTTAACAGCATGAGCTCAGCAGATAGTTATTTTACAGAAAGGTTTCACTAAGTTCAGTGCCTTACACATAGTAGGAATTTAATGAATATACAGCTCGGTCCTAATTCAAGCTAATAATGAATCTTCTGAAGTAGTCACATTATTTGAATTCGCACTGCATATTTCCATTGAGCTGGAACGAATTATCATATTTTATGTAATTATAAATTCAAATAGTATGAACTCAAATGGGATTCATTATTCGTACTAATCGGGATCTAGCTGTATGTCAGATTGATTAGACTGCTACAAAGTGATGAAAATTTATCTGCACCAAGTTCTGCTACATTCATAAACCACCCATGGAAGCAAAGAATTAGCTCTAAGGGACCACTTAACAAGATAATTTAAACCTTTTCTAATCTAATTCTTTTTATAGGTCATATATCCTTAGAACATTGTATGCTTTTCCCCCTCATTTATTTTTCTTTTGTTCAACTGAAAAGTTTGGAGTCAGCTAAATTTGACACCTCCTGTGAAATTCCAAAGGTTCAAAAAGTAATGCAATTTAAAGCCAAGGGTATTTTTTAGAAATATACCCCAGAGATCATTATGAACTTCTCTTTAATAAGAAAAAGAGGGATATAGGGGATTTGAGAAATGTAGGTCCAGTATCATATCTCCTTGATAAAGTTATCACTTATTACAATGACAAATACGTCTTGGTTACTGTTTATATTTCCACCAACTAGCTACAGTTCAAAGAACTTGCTCCAGAAATGGAGACTATATATATGTGACTTTTAAGAACAGGACACTGGCCAGGATGTTAGTTGTTTTAAAAAGAGAGAGTATTATATCCAAGTGTGTGATAACATACAGGACAAGACCAATTAGAACTCCATAGGCAGAATTGTGGATGCAGTGGGGTCATTTCTATTTGCAGCTGGATTTTTGCTGCTTACCCTTCTCTTAAGCATGCACATTCATCTCTTCCAAAAGAATATCTTAGTTTTATCCTATTGTTTAACTTCCAGGGCTCCGCTCATTTAGCCAGCAGGAGATCCTTTGATGCTTCTCCAGTTATGGAGGAGGGAGAGGGATAGAAAGAGTGAGACAGGGAAGGACAAAGAAAGTTGTCATTCACAGGATCTGAACTCTAGAATGTTTATATGTTGTAATCATTGGGATGATTAAATAGCATGTAAGTCTTCTGCTAGGCCTTTTTCCTGCCTCCAGGACCTCAGAGCTCTCTATTTTCTCCTCTCAAGAAGCCAAAGATATTGCACTGACTCGATTATGAGCCCAAGTAAAATGAAATTAAAATCAAGTAAAACAAAGAAAGGAAGAGAAAGATAAAATATAATAAATACAAACAATCCTGGGAGCTTAGGAATTTCACAGGGAAGTAGACCTTTTACCTAATTTACTCCATACATTTTTTTTCATTCTGCACTCATTTCTGGCAAAGTATTTGTCTACCAGGAACATAGTTTGAACACTATAATGAAATCCTTCAAGCATTCTCAATCACATATTGTCAACAAAGGAAAGGCTTAATTTTCATGTTTGATGGTTCTAAAACATTAGTTTTAGCTTATGCTCTTTCTTGCCTTTGTTAGTGTTGGACAGAAAGCAAAAGAATTCCTCTACTAAAGCAGATGAAGTTTTTAAAGAATTCAAGAAATTAATTTATTCAAAAGCAAGATAATTTACTTCAAATTCTCTCAACTTTATCATCTCCTGTTGATAAAATTCAAACATTTAACCTTAACCTTGCACCCCACCTCCACTTCCCTGTCACCAGCAGGTTCCAGGACAACAGACCTACTTTTTTCCATTAGCTTTCTAACCTGATAGAAAACACAAAGCAATTTCCAGGAAGAACCTAATTTTTCCAGGAGATTTCAGTAAGTATTTATAGAAGCACGGTAGGTGTTAGATTGGCAACCTAAAGCAGTAGAATGGGAACAAAGGTGGCTGGGCTGAACACCCTATCATAACTATCTTCTCTTATAAATGTAAATCTTTTATGTGACTCAAAACACAATTCAAACCACCCACCTAAAACTAATGCACAAAAAAAAAGGAACATCAATTACATTTTGGTAAAGACCTTTCCAATACATCCCAGTGAAACAATTCCATACACAAACACTAATGTTTTTTAGCCTGATTAGTGTTTCATTTTCATGTCTATCCTCATGCCCACCCCAACATGAATAGAACCTGACATGAAATACAAATTGAGCAATGGATGGTCATGTCCAGTATTTCATAATCTTCATAATACAACACACCATGTTTTTACTTTGGTGAGGGGAAGCAGTTCACACAGGTATGTGTGAAGATAGCAGGGAGAAAGTGCAAAGAAGGAACACAGGATGCTAGATTATAATCTGACCTTTGGTCGGCTCAGGCCCAAGGCATTTTAACAGTTAATTTCATCCCATACCTTATATGGAAGTCTAGGTGAGAAGGAAACTAAACATAGAAGTATAGACTAGGAAATGATATTTCAATCTACAAAGGGGGAAAATTAAATATATCTTCCTTGAAAATGACACATTTATGCTCATTGCCATTTATATTGCTTTATGTGATTGAAATGAAGTGAGAAGCCAGGACTACCACTTCT
This sequence comes from Bettongia penicillata ogilbyi, assembly GCA_023548195.1. Lineage (NCBI taxonomy): Eukaryota > Metazoa > Chordata > Mammalia > Diprotodontia > Potoroidae > Bettongia > Bettongia penicillata. Next base: position 1,109,615 of record JAJHZJ010000559.1, on the reverse strand, counting down.
TTGTATTTAAAAAGAACTAGAGCATTCTTGAATGAGCTTTTCTTTTCTATTCTCACTATAAATATTGTTTTCTCATCTTTCCAGTGCACACTTCTCTTGTCTTTTATCTCATCCTTCTGTTGTGGTATCATAGGCTGAGTCTATGCCTGTTATCAAACCATGTTGCCCAATCTGAACTAAAGTGTTTTTAATTCTTTTATATGGAGGTGGAGCCAAGATGGCAGAATAGAAAGACACATACTCTAGCACTTCCCCCATAGCCCACAAAATATCTGTAAAAATGACTCTCAACAAATTCTAGAGCAGTAGAAGCCACAGAATGACAGAGTGAAAGAAATTTCCAGCCAAAGGTAACCTGGAAGACTGACAGGAAAGGTCAATCCCACAGGATACTGAGTGGAGCAGACCCCAACCCTGGTCATGTAGCATGAGGAGGAACAGGACCACAACAAGCCTCTGGGGCAGAATCCCCAGCAGAGAGGGTCCCAGATTCCTCACCCCACAAGCAACAAAGAAAGCTTCAAAGGTCAGTGTGGGAGGGCTTTCTGGGCTAGAGGGGAGCAGGGTCCCCCCAGCACTGGCCTTAGTTGGTGGCAGAGGTGGCAGCAGCAGCAGGAGGCAGGCAGCCACAGTGGCCACAGAAGCAGCATAAGTCCATTGTCCAAGCAGTTCAGCTTAAAGCCTCTGGGGGAACTGAGTAGGGGATCTGAACCTCAGCCCTCAGTGGTGGCCCTATCCCTGCCTAAAGCCCCTGGGGGAATTGAACAGTTGATCTGAATCTCAGCTCTGAGCACAGTACTGGGGGAAGGAGGAGCACTAGGACCTTCCTCTTGACAAAGAATTCAGAAGTCAAATAACTGGCTGAGAAAATGCCAAAAAAAAGAGGGGGGGGGAAGACCATAGAAGGTCACTTTCTTGGTGAACAGGTATCTCCTTCCATCCTTTTGGATGAGGAAGAACAATGCATACTGTCAGAGGAAGTCAAGGCTTCTGCCTCCAGTACCTCCAAAATGAATATGAAATGGGCTCAGGCCATAGAAGAGCTTGAAAATTGAGTCAGCAGCTTGCTAAAGGAGAACCAAAAAATACTGAAGAAAATAACACCGTTAAAAATAGGCTAATTCAATTGGAAAAAGAGGTCCAAAAAGTCAATGAGGAGAAGAAGGCTTTAGAAAGCAGAATTAGCCAAATGGAAAATGAATTTCAAAAGCTCATTGAACAAATGAGAGTGGAGTTCAGGGAAGCTATTGACTATATGATAAACCAAGAAGTTACAAAACAAAACCAAAAGACTGAAAAAATAGAAAATAACGTGAAACATCTCATTGGAAAAACAGCTGACCTGGAAAATAGGTCAAGCAGAGACAATTTAAAAATTATGGGGCTACCTAAAAGCTATGATCAAAGAAAGAGCCTTGACATTATCTTTCATGAAACTATCAAGGAAAACTGCCCTGATATTCTAGAACCAGAGGGCAAAATAAATATTGAAAGAATACACCAATCACCTCCTGAAAGAGACCCAAAAAGAGAAACTCCTAGGAATATTGTAGCCAAATTTCAGAGTTCCCAGGTCAAGGAGAAAATATTGCAAGCAGCTAGAAAGAAACAATTTGAGTATTGTGGAAATACAATCAGGATAACACAGGATCTGGCAGCTTCTACATTAAGGGATTGAAGGACTTGGAATAGGATATTCCAGAAGTCAAAGGAACTGGGATTAAAACCAAGAATCACCTACCCAGCAAAACTGAGTATAATACTTCAATGGAAAAAAAATGGTTATTCAATAATATGGAGGATTTTCAAGCATTTATGATGAAAAGACCAGAACTGAATAGAAAATTTGACTTTCAAACACAAGAATCAAGAGAAGCATGAAAAGGTAAACAGGAAAGATAAATCATAAAGGACTTTCTAAAGCTGAACTGTTTACATTCCTATATGGAAAGATAACATTTGTAACTCTTGAGACTTTTCTCAGTATTTGGGTAGGTGGAGGGATTGTACACACACACACACACACACATAAACAGAGTATACAGGTTGAGTTGAATAAGAATAGATGATATCCATTAAAAAAATTAAATTAAGGAGTGAGTGAGAGAGGAAAATAAGAGAATATTGAGAGGAGAAAGGGAGAAATGGAATGGGGCAGACTATCACTCATTAAAGAGATAAGAAAAATATTTTTCAATGGAGGAGAAAAGGGAGGAGGTGAGATGGCAAAAGTGAAGTTTACTCTCTTCACATATGGCTTAGGGAGAGAATAACATGCTCACTAAATTTGGTATGAAAATCTATCCTACACTACTACAAAGTAGGGAAGAAGGGGATAAGTGGGGTGTGGGGGATAATAGAAGGGAGAGCAAATCAGAGAAGGGAGTAACTAGAAGTAAACACTTTTGGGAAGGGACAAGGTCAAATGAGAGAATAGAAAAAAGTGGGGACAAGGTGGAATGGAGGACAATATATTTAGTCTTACACAGCATGGCTATTTTGGAAGTCTTTTGCAAAACCACACATATATAGCCTGTATTGAATTGCTTACCTTCTCAGTGGGGATGGGTGGGAAGGGAAGGAGGAATAGAAGTTGAAATTCAAAGTATTAGAAACAAATGTTGAGAATTATCATTGCATATAACTGGGAAATAAGAAATACAGGTAATAGGATATAGAAATTTGTCTTGCCCTACAAGAAAAAAAGAGAAGATGGGGATAAGGGAAAGGTGGGGTGTGATAGAAGGGAAGGTACATTAAGGGAAGGGGTAATCAAAATGCAAGGTGTTATGGGGTGGAGGAAGAGGAGAGATGGAGAGAAAAATTAGAACTCAAAATTTTGTGGAAATGAATGTCAAAATCTAAAACTAAATGAATAAAACTATTTTTAAAAATACAAAAAATAAAAAATTATTTTATGTGCTGTGTGTTTATATGCCATAAAAGTGTTCAAAATAGGACAAATATCACTAAATGTCTGGGTTTTTTTTAATGAAACACTTAGCAAAGTGTTGAGATCTTCCCCAGCATATGGAATAGGATTGCAATAGCAGTTAATCCATGAGACTTATCAGAATAGTTCACCATCTGCAAAGTGGTTTTCTAGATGCAAAGGTTTTCTAGATGATAGAGTGGAAGCATTCTGAAATAGAAATGGAGAAAGGTGAAGGGAATTTTCGAAACTACTCCAGTGATAAGACCTGTAAACCATATGCATTACTTTTTAAGCTGCTAAAATATCAGGCACATTAAAAAATGAAGGACTTAAGTAATTAAATCACTAGTTCAAAAGAGAATAACTTCTGTGAATCATAGATGGTAGCAAAAGAGAACATTTTCTGGATAATTTTGCTTAGTTTAGCTTCAACTATCTGAATAGTTGCTTCAGTTCTCTCATTTCTTTTTTATTATTGTCAAGGACAGACTGGCCAATGAAAGCCCAGTCCTAAGAAACATGCATATTGTGTTTTATCTGATATAGTTCCCCCAAGTCTTAGGAAAGGGTAAGTCTGCTTCTAAAAGTTTGTGATGCTATGGAATGGAGAGGCTTGGCTTTCCACTATAGAGCAGGTACAATTAATTATTCTCAGACTGCTATCTAGTTACTGAATGATAAGGAAAACATCTTTTGATTGATTGCTGATCTGGAATAGAGAAGCCACATAAAAAAGGCCTTACTGGAAAGTAAGCTTGGTCTTTTATTTTCCTGTTCACCTTGAGATAGATTTTCAAAGGGCCTCAGAGTCCTTTCCCCCATCAGGCAGAACTGTAAGTATGTAACATCCTGGGCAAGTTTATATGTGGGATGGAGTCATTTCCTGTTTATATCTTCTTTTCTCTGTTACAGGGCTTTGTATGACTTTGAAAGATCAGAAGATCTCAAATTCAAAGACAGTAGTCCATGCCAGAATTTTCCAGCAACCAAAACCATTGTATTTGTACAGTCCTAAGTATCTACCTGCTTGACCCAGCATGGCAGCAAATTGATAGAACAGCTGAAATACCACATCCTAAAGACAAAGGAATCCTTCTGCTGGGTTACATTTGCAAATGAATTTGGTGGGGCAAATTCTTTGTAGCCAATGCTTTGAGTTTGAGTCCTCTTTTCAGGTGGAGCTAGAAGGAAGAGCATGGCCCCTGACACTGGTTTTAATGATATTAACTGGTGACTGATATCTGAGAGAACACCCTGGAATGTGGGCTTGGATAATAGTCTCAGAAAAAAAAAATTCAAAGCCCCTTAGTGTTACCTCTAGAACCTTGAGGGGAATCTGTACTTTGAGGATTTGCCAGTGTGAAAATGAGTTAGGATTAAGACTCCAGAGTTTATACAGTGGCTACATAATAATTTTATAAATGATACATATGTTTTGGGAGGATTTATGGTACATAATTGTTATTTCATCTCTGTAAGAAGCTCCCCTATGAGGAAACTCCCTATATCAATGAAGATTAGCACCTTCTCCCCAATTCATAATCTCAAAGAGTTGCCTGGGGGCGCTGAGAGGTTAAGTGAGTTGCTCTAAATTGAATTTCCTCAGCTTCTTATCTTTAAATGAGGTGGTTGATAACCTGGAGGGCATCAAGGGGAGAGCAATAAGGGTCTTAAGATGAAGCCATATGAGTTTAACTGAAGGAACTGGAAATGTTTAGTCTAAAGAAAAGAAAACTTCAAGGGGGTGGGGAACTATCTGTCTTCAAGCACTTGAAAGGCTCTCACGTAGGAAAAGGGATTAAATTTGATCTGTTTGGTCTCAGAGAACAGAATTAGTAGCAAAGGTGAAAGTCACTGAGAGGCAGATTCGAGTTTGATGTAAGGAAAAACTTCTTAATGATTACAGCAATCCAGAACTGAAATGGGCTTCCCTGGGAAACAGTGGTTTTTCCCTCATAGAGATTCTCAAGTAAGTAGATGAAGTTGGATACTCATAAAGACAATTATTCAGATACTAAAACAGAGTTATCAAACATGTAGCCAGCAATATTCTTGAGTATGTGGAGCTGAAGTGAATTAAAACATAATTGGAAAAAATTTAATAAAATAAATAAAAATTCAACAAAATATAGATAATTTTACATCTTAAAACTAATTTACTATGTGATCTACAGGGATCCTTACATACAGATTAATGCCACCTATTTCTATTTGAGTTTGGCACCACTGGATTAGGTGATCTCTGAGGCCCTTTCCAGTTTTGATAGTGTATCATTCTGTGATTAGATAGTTTCACATGATCCCATCTGGTTCTAAAATTCTTTGATTCTCACCAAAGTTAGCGTAGAACAAGGAAACCTCTTGAATTTTGACCCTTGATTGAACTCCATCCTGGAGTTGGCCTTTAGGAGTCAAGACTCTGAACACTATATAAATTGAGTGGGATGCACAGCTATAGCTTGTCAAGTTTTAATCCCACACATTATGGATAAAAATTAAATTAAGGTGGTAACCAAGTGTAGGAGTATAATTGGAAAAGAGGGGAGAAGAGGAAGGATAAAAATAGAAATGTGAAAGTCAAGAAGAACAATTTAACAAAAAAATCATTGAATGAGAGATATCACTAAATAATTTGTACCTTTTTACTTAGTGATCCCAGGACTAACTGAAAAAGTCAAGTCAAAAAGAAAGGATACAAGGACACCTAAGTATATGTGTGTGCACGAAATACTCATAATACCGAGGTAGCCAAAAAATTTGGGAATAATATGGATTTCCATTTACTGGGAAATGACTAAGCAATTATGGTATATGAAGGTAATAGAATATTATTGTAACATATTAGAAATCCAGAGATCCACAGGAAGAGTTTCATGAACTGATACAAAGTATAGAAAACAAAATGAAAAGAATGGTATATTCAGTGACTTTAATGATATAAGTGGTAACAACTCTAAAAAAAAAACAAGCTAAATCTGATAAATTGTAATCTTGGTCTTAGAAAAATATAAAGGGAAACATGCTCTCCTCTCAGTAGGGAGGTAGGGACTATGAATGTGAATTGTAATCTACACTGTCAGACTTGCTAACAGCACTCTGCTTAAATGATTTTCTTGGTTATAAGAAAAAGTTTAATAGCAAAGGAAGAGAAAATGATTAATATAGAAACAAGAGGCAACAATAATATAAATAAAAAATCTAGAAACAATTTCTATACTTCTGATGAGGCATGAAAGAAAGGCATGTTAAAAATAGAAGATAGGATATTCTTGGGCCTGAAAAGATATCAATAAGATGTAGGGTTTTGGTGGTGGTGTTTTGTTAAAGAAGATTTTCTCAGATGAGTCACCTCAATTCCTTGTCAGCGAGTTCCCAGGAATAAGGGGAAAAAGCTGATTAATCTTTCTTTAGTCTATGCAACATGAGATCATGTGCCATGAGACACAAGTACAGATTCCCCAAAGGATGTTCTTCTGAAGAAAGGCTTGACTTGCTCTGTTCTCCATCACACGCCTTCTCCAGAAACCCATGGGAAGTCCTGATCTGAGATGCTGCTCTCATAGATGATCACACCGCAACAAAGCTGAGAAGAAAGGCAGTCCGATGTTTCATCCCTCCAAGGACTGTGGGAGCTGAAGTCACTTGAATTTTCCTTTAACACCCAAATCATCCTAATCCTCTGTTTCCTTCTTTGCTCCACAGAAACTGCTGTTTGACCATGTGTTGGCCTGATAATGATGTATAGGCTTTGGAACTTCCGAGGAGACAAAAAAGTCACCGAAACCAGAGTTGGCTCATAAAGAGAATGTGGTCTCCATATATCCTAGTTGTTGTTGCTTCTGTTTGCAACAAAAAGTACTAAACCACCCAACATCACAGGCTGAATTTTCAGCATTTAGTGTAAGCTAAAGAAAGTTTAAAAATCTGAGTGTCAATTGTCATCCCTGCCACAATACCCTCACCTATAAACAAACACTCTCCTGACTGTCTCCCAGAACACTATTTCAGGTAAGTATCAGTCATGATTCTTCTTCAATTCAACTGCATCCCTACTGACTCCTTCATAGTGTCTTTGTGTCTTTGCCAATTGCCTTCTTCACTCTACTCACCCTCGTTAGTTCTAGCACATGATCCATGATCAAATCAACTCTGTCATACTTTCTTGAATAAGGTACATGTCAATCTCATCCTCTATGGCCCCATTCACCATCCCAATAACTTTCCGCTTCAAAGCATCCCTCTCTGGACACATCACTCATTGTTGGAGACATCATATGTGATTCTCCTATGTGTGTATGAAGAAAAACCTGAGAAGCTGCTAAAATTAGTTTGAAACTTCCTCCGTTAGAATGAAAGACCCTTGGGGGCAAGAGATTGTCTTTGCTTTGGTCTTTGTGCCCCTGGTGCTCAGCATGGTGCTTGATACATGGTCAGTACTTAATAAATTATTTTCATTCAATCACAAAATAGTTCATGGTCAAAAATAAATGTATCTCCCTTGTTCTGCCTACTTCTTTTTGACAAGGGAGCAAGTAGAAGTGGTTGACAAGAAAGGATAGAGATTGAGAGATATAAAAAGATTGAGAAAGCATGTCACTGAGTGTTGAAATTTTCCTTCCCCAAGAACAGAGAAGAGGAAAAGTAAGGAAGAAGGAAAACAAGATATCAGTTTTGGACAAAAGACTTTCTCTTTGTGCCTGGCCTGCCCTCAATCAATCAGCAAAAAAAAAAACAGCTGAAGCCTTTTGCTGTGCAGCCAAAGACCAGAAAAGAAGTAACAAGCAAGACTGGAAGTTACTAGCAGCAACAGAACTGTGGGCAAAAAAGAAGGAACATTGAGAAGTTGCCTCCTCATTGCCCAAATGACTTGACTGTGTCTTTCCAGAAGGCCATGAGTCTGAAAGTCAATGAGAGATGTTTAGGCTTTGAGTGAAAAAATTTGCAGGACATTTACTAAATTCATATTCAGAAAACTTGCAGATCCCAGTGGAAGTGATTGAGTTTAGACATATGAGCTGTCTGGAAGCGCTTGGGTTTTGTATGTGCATATACACTGGCTGCTGTTGGCCTGTGTCTGGGAAAGGCTGTATGTAATCCACTTAGTAGTTACGTTACTGAATTTTAATCATATTCCTCTTATTCCTTTAGTCTTCAGTAAATACTGCCTAAAGTTAAGCCACATTCTAGTCATTGGGATTTATTGATATATCAGGAACATATCAGGAGGACAGAAGAAGAGACTTTTCCAAGGGAATGGGAGTTCTAGCCAAGATGCTGATAGGACATAGCTACAATGACTGAAATGTCACAGATTAAGAAAGCAAACAGCTACTACCCTACACATAAGGGTAGAGAGATCGTAGCGTTCATTCACTGGCGATTGTTATTCACCCCAAGTTCTTGCTGTTGAGTAAAGGAAGCACAGGATTACCAGAATCTGGGACCTTATCACTGAAGGCTCAAGTAGCCAAACAGAGCACCTCTCAGTGGTTAAATGAACCATCAGGTAGCCATAGATGTATTCAGAGCTTCAAAGCATTGTACTAGGTAGGCACTATGAAAAAATACAAAGAAATAGAAAACATGATCACTGCTGGGTGGCAGGAGAGGTGGGAGGGAGATTAAAAAATATATTTCTAAAAAAAAAATCATAAAAATTTTCTAACTTCTTTTCTGGCATCACCTAAATGAATCATCCATTACTATTTCCTAGAGGTTCATTTCCTTAGTTATTGTGCTAGTTCTAACATCATTATGAAAATGTGTCTGCAATAAAAGTGTTATTTAACAACCACAGAAGCAGTCTTCTTTTTACTAGAAGGAAATCTATAATTGTAGGGTGTCCCTGCCCTGGCCCTTTAAGAGAAAACACTATGTTTCCCTTGTGATTTCATCTGGTAGGGAGGAAAGCGGAAATTTTGTGAACTTGGAGAGGACTCAACAGGCTTGCCAGGTTCAATAAAGACTTGAGTGTGTCGCTCCCTTGTTTAAGCCTAAGATTTCAATGAACTCTGAAGACCTAGCAAAGAGAGGTGATTTGGTGATATTTTGCAAGTGTGCAAATAACATCACTGAAGTCAGGGGATAACACACACCAAAGCTATAAACTCAGTAACTGGGAACCAGGGAAAAAATACCTCTTAGGGTTCATCTTATCATACCCAAGAAGTTTTTCTTTTCATCACATCAATATCGTTATCTTCTCTGTTGTATATCACTATTGTGACAACCTTAGGGAAACATTACCTACATATTTAGGAGACAATTTCAGGTAGAATAATAAAGGATTTGAGATGTAGAAATTTTTTCTGAGCCTAGATTGAAAAAGCTGAAAAATGTCTTTTCTTGGAAGAACCTAGTACTTCCTTTGTCCATTTCACTAGGATGTGCTCCAATGTCTCTCTGCTAGGCATGCATAGAAACTCTAGTTCATAGGTTCTGAAAGTGGGTGATACTGCCCTCTGAGGGGTGCTGGGATGATCCACAGGGGCAGTAGTAGCCTCAGGTAAAATTGGGGGACATTAAATTAAGATAAAAGGGCAGTAGAAGCATAAAGAAAGAAGATTTAAAATTTGGAAAAACTGTTCATACATGTTTCATCTATTGTGTAACAGAATTGAAGTCATAGTGATTACATTATTTTCCAAATAAACACACAAAATGCAAGTCTTAACAAGCAAGTGTTTGCAGGTGAGCATGTTGTGCATTGACCAGAAGTTCAGTATGCACTGGAATATGTGTGTGGAATACATATGTTAATTACTTGCCTCCAGTACAGTACTATATGGTTACATGACACAATGTTGTTTCATCGAAATTTCAATGCTGGAACAAAAAACACAAATTTACGATAAATGACTAAATTTAGGATGCATCTTTTTCAATTTAATTTTTTGAAATGATGCAAATTTCAAAAAAAACCTATTAAATGGTTTAAAAAAGCAGATTTCAGGAGGGATGTTGAGTAATTTTTTTAAAGGGGGAAGTAGGCCAAAGAAGTTGGGGAAACTCTACTCTAACAGTTTATGAGAAAAAGAAAACCAGGGGCAAGGTGCAGTGTCACATCCTACCAGCAGGCAAGAGGAAGTCTAATTGCTAACTTCAATAGACTTTGGGAGAGGGGTGGAATTGTCCCAGACTCAGAGACTGACAGGTGCTCTCAGCATTGAAGAGTGAGCCTTACCACCAAAATCAGAGAAAGATGTAAAATAAATTCCACAGCACCAAACTGCAAATGGAACCAGAAAATATTATAGAGGACATCAAGGTGGGGGAGCCCAACCAAATCAACAATCAATTGAACATCCAAGGCGAGGCTTAAGTGACAGTCAGAAACAAGCCCAAGGAAGAATACCAAATAAGCAATTCATCCCAGAGCCACAAGGTGAAAGTAGATATGACCCTTACCTTCAAGTTGCTCACAATCTAGTAAAGGAGATAAGATATGCACAAGTACAGTAAGAATGGTTTTAAGGCTATAAGCATAAAAATGAAGTTCAAAGGAAATATTACAAGAGATTCAAGGTACATATTGCCAGGAGGCTCAGCAAGTTTCATGAGTGGCACCTGAATTGGACTCTAAAGAAGAAAAAAGGTTTCAATAAGCAGAAATGGTAGATTTGGAAGGCCAGTGTATTCCAGATTTGGAAACTATTGAGAACACATGAAGAAGGGTAGGATGAGGTTAAGGGACTTGGAATTGTCCAGTTTGGCTGAAAAATACAATCCAGAAAGGAGAGTATGGGAGATAGAGGGCAGCTAGGGGGTACAATGGATATAGCACTGGCTCTGGAGTTAGGAGGACTTGAGTTCAAATCCATCCTCAATCCCTTACTAGCTGTTTGCCTCAGCTCCTCATCTGTAAAATTAGCTGGAGAAGAAATGGTAAGCCACTCTAGTATCTCTGCCAAGAAAACCCGAAATGGGGTCAGGGAGAATTGGGCATGACTGAAATGACTCAACCACATGGGAGATAAAGCTAGGAAAGTAGGTTATTAGATGACCTTGAATGCCAAGCTACAATATTTATACAATGAGGAATTAATGAAGGTATTTTTTGAGGGTTTGTTTTTTTGAGGAGGAAGGTCATCAAAGTGATACAGTATAAGAGGCAGTTTGGTATGGTATAACGGAAAGACAACTTACTAGATCAAAGAACCGGGTTCAAATTCTAGCTCTACCATTCATTTTCTTTGTACCCTTTGGCAAGTCATTTAACCTCTTGGCCTCAGTTTCTTCATCAGTAAAATTAGGATTTTTGACTCAGTGATCTCCAAGGCCTCTTATGACTCTAAATCTACACTGCTATGATCCTGAGAATACTTCGTGAGCAGCGGAAAGGATGGAATTGAACAAAGAGATTGGAGGCAGGTGGTAGCAGTAGGAACATAGAGGACTAGCCAGATTAAAGACAGATCGCAGAAATGGTCCAGATAGGACTTGGCAATTGACTGAATGGAAACTATCGATTCAGAACTTGGTGAGGTTGAGGACAAGGGAGGAGTTAAAGATAGATAGCTCTGACATTTAGAGTTTGATGGGGAGACCAGTGGTGCCATCAACAAAAACAGGGCTTACTGTTTTTCACAAAGTTAAGGATAAACATGTGTGTGCCCTTCATGGCCCTTCCTGCTTCTTAGAGTTTGCCAGGAGACAGCCAGATGTGCCACCCTTGAAGACAAACTGTGCCCTCCCAAGCACAGTGGACTTAGGCATGACATGTATTAGCTCATTATCAAAGTACTGACCCCACCCTGAAATCGATGACTGCTCAATAGCAAACTGTGAACAATAGTAAGCTGAAAATATGCTAATTCTTCAGCCTCCACTTGTTACAAGCAGTGTTTCCAGCCTGCCACAACAACCTGCTTTTAATGTGATGCTGGCCCTAAGAATAAGCCAAAGCCTGATAGCCTGTTATACAGTATTTTCTCTTTCTCTCTTTGAAACTTTTCTTTGGTTTCCCGTATTCCCTGGGGTCCCGTTCTCTAACAACTCCCATCCGTAGGCCAGTTTTTCATGTTGCATTACTCAACACAGAGCTAACTTTTCATCCTGCATCCTCCTTATCCTGAGCCAGATTCCCATCCTTCATTATTCAGAGAGACAGTTCCCACTGAGTGATGCAAGATGGGAAATTTGTCCTTGCTCCTTAACAATTCCCTCATCTCCCTTTCTCATTCTCAATGCGATGCCTCCTTTAGCACCACCCTTCCGGCTTTGAGCAGATTTGTCTGCTGCGTTCCCTTCTCTTTTTCCATCTTTCCCTCAAAATCACTCTCCTAACAGGATCTAGGATCACAGATTTAGAGCTGGAAGGGAGTATTTTTTCATTTTACAAATGAGGAAACTGAGGCTCAGAGAGGCAAAGGTTTTGACAAGGTCAAAAGGGTAGTAGCACAGGTAGAATCCAAACCAAAGTCCTCCAGCTCCAAATTCTGCCGTGCTTTATATAGTGCCCTCTCTCTATTACCAGAGTTGTACTTTGTCCAACTCCATTCCAAAAGCACTGACTAACTTTTGGATAGTCACTAGTTAATACTGAATAGTGACTGCATAAACCTCTACATTTGCCTTTTTTTGTTTCAGCTTAGAAGCTGGTTGGGTGGATGTCAAGCAGTCAGTGCATCTACTTATCTTACCCTTCCTGCTTCCAGGCTCTGAAACTACAGGACAAAGCCTTCGGACGAAATAAGACACATGGCCATGGGGAAAGGGGAGGGATTAGAAACTGTAATTCAATCTAATATTTGAGGCTTGGCAAGTGTACCTATGGGATTTCATGAAAACCCCTGAATCTTTTTCATTTCAGAGCAATTAACCAGATCCCAGCATCGTTGGCTCCAGTGAGCCGCTTAGCTCTCTGTTTTATTACCCATTTCCTTTCCCCCTCGCCAGCACTAGCTCCCATCCTCACACTTGAAATAAAAAACCCACACTGTTATGGTGCCGCCAGCCGGTGCAGTGCCGAGCAAACGCAGAGCCGGCAGAAATGAGGCGCACACTTGGATTCTGAGGCCGTTGTGTTCAGTCATTTATGTGTGGCATAATTAAAAACATCCAGCAGTAATTCAATAGTTCCCACCAAGTACAGACATAAAGTCTAGCAATTTTTCCCTCTGCATACTTAACCCTTATGAGAGGGAGGGAAGGGTCAGTAGAGAGGAGAGAAATCTCTTTTATTTACAGCTCCAGGGGTTATTTTTTTTGCCCCCTCTCTTGGAGAAAAATGCAAACTTTGGAAGCCTGACCGGAGAGGAATCATATTCCAAAAGCTTTTGTTTGGTTCTATGGGTGGTGGGACTGGGTGGGGAAATTCACATGGTGTAACATCTGCAGCTCAGACCCATTGACACACCAAAAATGGGGCCAGATTAAGTAAGAAATATATTACACCCTCCTAAAGATTTTAACTGCATGTCTTCATTTCCAAGCCAAAAAAAAAATCCTTCATCTATCTGTAGGATTACAAAGCAACTGTATTAGAGGCAGTTGAATTATCTAAAGCATGGAATTCCATTATCATTATTATTAGATGATGAAAATAAATTTAGAATGAAAAGCAGGTTAGAATAGCCAAAGTCAGAGTTGTTTTTGATTACTGCTGAATGTGGGTCTGCTGGAAGAAAAACTAGAGGGCTCTACTGTCCCCAGAAAAAAGAAGTGATGTTCTGGTGACCTGGTGGTTTTGCTCGAACTAGACATTGATTAGTTAACATGTCATGTTCTTTCCCACTTTTGTGTTTTGGTTCCCACTTCCTGGAAAGTCCTTGAGGTCATCCTATCTTCCCTCTGTCAAGCCCTCCAAATCTTTGAAGGTTTAATTCAAGTTTCATCTGCTTTAAAGCCCCTTTAGCCCACCCTGATATCACCTTCATCTCAAATCCAATAGCACAGAGCATCTGAAATTCTCTGTTTGGTCACTTAATCATGTATTGTCTTAAAGTGTTAGTTCACTATTTCATAAACGTCTGTATAATCTCCCTGAGACATAGCATGATAGTGGATAGAAAGCTAGCTTCAAAGATTGATCTGAATTCAAATCCTGCCTCTGACATACTGACTTATGACATTAACTAAATCATTTAATCTCTCAATGTTCTAAGCAATTCCCTAAGATTGTAAGCTGCAGAGAAAATGCTGACCTGCATTGGAAGAAGGGGTTTCCTTACCTGGTATTTCCATAGATGAGTGAAATCATATGTCTAACCCTTCTTCCTGTCCTATAGTGTCTCCTTAATGGGTTTGTATCCATGCCACAAGTCATGAATAAAGCACTGGAAGTGGAGTCAGGAAGACTGGTTCAAATTCTACCTGAGTCCCTTACTAGTGGTGTGGCCCTGGACAAATTCCTTAATTTCCTTGAGTCTCAATTTCTTTAGCTGTAAAATAAAGATAATAACAGTAGCAGCCATCTCAAATTTTTGTTAGGCTCAGTGAGATAAAGGTATAAAGTGAATTTTAAACTGTAAAGTGGTATATGAATATAAACTATTACGTTATGGTTCATAGGCTGGCACTACATCAGATATTTCCTCTTCATCTCTCATAGTGCCTAGAAGGTGGTAGGTGCATACTAGGTTTTTAAGAAATACTTTTGAATTAAATGGAAAATTTGTATTTTCACATGAGAAATTCCTCACTATTCTCTGAAGGATAGGGACCTCCAATTGCATTGATTACCTTCCTTGCTGATACTACTAGAAAGATGTTTTAAAGCAAACTCCCTACAAAAGAGAGAAACTAAGTGAGTTCCTGTGAAATATAATGGCTGAGGGATAGTGTGCAGTCCTGACATACAAAAGGAGTGGATTGATGTGGTCTACTACAACTTTACAAGATGTTCTCTACCAACCAGCTCTTGTCAAAGCAGAAGGGAACATTCTCCTTCAGAAATGTAATGTGAAAATAGTTTACAGGAAAGGGGCTTTTGACCATGTATTTACCTTTGTATTTGCTACATATACATATATGTATATTATATATGTGTGTGTATTTATGCATACATATATACACATATGTAAGTGGGTCTATGTATATATGTATGTATATCTATATGATTTACAATATATTTGGTCTTGATGATATTGATGGTGATGATGATGATGCCAATGACAATTATGATGATGATGAAAAATGGAAGAACAGCGTAGTAAAATCAGTAAGACACACAATCTCCTTTTAAAAGAAGCTATTGGAAGAATAAGGAGTCAGTGTCATTACAAGTGATTATCAGAGGCAGTCTGGGACTATGTATATACAAATGACTACTCTTTTAACAAGCCACGTGGATCAATTCACAATGGAGTTGGCCACGGGGATTAGTAGCCATCATCAAGACAGCTGAAAGGAACTGGTCAGCTAGGCACAATCTGATTCAGGAATCATGTACAGACATGAATTGAATTCAAGGACTGGGCAAGTGAGGAAATAGTGTGCTCTAAAAAACATCTGTTCTCTTACTGGAAATAATTGTTTAATTACTCAAATGAGTGATAATGCCTCCATAGTTTTTCATCTTCCACCTCAGGTGAATGAATGAATGAAATTAATAAAAACTCATTTGGACACTTAGGTGCAAAGAACTATTAAGTGCCTGAGGTAAAAATAGGAAAATAAAGCAATCTTTGCTCTCAAGACAGTCACATGATAATAGGAGGAAACAATACGTAGAGGAGAATTTAGCAGCAAGGTACATGGAAAGGCCTGGTCTAGCCAGAGAAGGTCATCATCAGCATTTTGCCACTGGTGAAATAAGGCTTGGAAAGGTTAAATGCCTTACCCACTGTCACAGAGCTAATCATCCAAAGAGTTAGGACTTGAACCCAGGTTGTCTGATGCTAAGTCCATTGTTCTTTTTATTATAATGTGCTGCTTCTCTTATATATACATCATAAACATAGCATTCATTTAAATCCAAATCCATAAGTAATTCCACAGCCTCCCATGAACCTAGCAAAGGAATGCAAGCATTACCAAACAAGTGAAAGACATTTTCCTTGCCTTCGAGAATCTCACTCTGGTTTCAGACTCAAGCTAGTTTGTATAGTACTATTATAAATCCTAAAGGAATTTAGAGAGGAAGAACAGCCCTATGATATGTGGATTCCTCCATGATAGCTTCATGGAGGAGATGAAACTTAAGTAGAGCCTTATACTTGAGGAAGTATAGATTTTGAATGTGCAAGAGGACTGGGGACTGGGAAGGAAATATTCTTAGAGAAGATTATCAATATCACAGAGTCAAAAATGAGCATGCTATGTCTAGAGAATGGTAAAGAGTCCATGTGTATTTATTTATATACATGTGCATATAATGGTAAAGAGGATATGTGTAATATTTATCTCTACATATATATACACACACATACATATATTTATAAACACACAATACAAGACAGTTAGCTTCATGGGAGTAAGGGCTTTGTCTTAAACAGTGTCTCTCCCAAGTCCTAATGCAATACACAATGGGAACTTAATATTTGTTGAATTGAATATACACATCCATTAAATGGTGCTACTAACTAATGGCTGAAGTCAATAAATAGGACAGAATGTTTCTGGGTCAATAGTTTTCATCTCTATGCAAACTGTTCCTATAGATGGGAAAAAAATTTGTCTTACATGATGTGATGCAATTTGAGGCATCTTCTTTGCCTAAAATTTTCTCCTATCAATCACTCTTGTTCTCTACCTGACTGAAATGCCTAACATTGCTCCATTGGCTGGTTAGTGTGAAAGTTAATTTTATGTGAAAATAATACACATTGCTCATTGTATTGCAGTATTGTTTCATTGGTTATTACTTAAATGAACTGGGATAACTGGCATTTGGAAAACATTAACATTAGAAGAATTTCTCTGCATTAAATAAAGATGGGGCCATTTTCTCCGGGAAGCAACTATTAAAATAGCATGATACATCATAATCTTCAAGAACACTGAAAGAGAGATGTTTCTTCTAGTCATCTCCTCTTAACATATTGTCATGAAGTAGTCTATCAAATTAACTGGCTGCCACCTTGAAAAGAACAGAAAGCCCAGGACTAAAGATGTAGAACAAGTCTTAATAAGGGAAACAAGAACCTAGGTTTGTGGATTAGTTGGTGGTTGGCTGTACTTCGTTCTCAAAAGGTACCAAAATGACATCACTATGGAGTCAAGTTTCAATGTCTCTGACTGTGGCTGATCAGACCAATACAATCCCAGCATGCTCTACCACAGGTCAGGCACAAATAGTCTGTGTGAACATCTAGGGTGGATACTCTAAATTTGTGTATCCTGCCCTTCCTTTGAGCTGTTTCAATTCTACTTTGCTCATAGAACAAAGCACCCTTTGTGATGTGGGCATACCTGCTGAGCAGTCCTGTGCTGGTGTCTCCCATGTCACATAATCAATTACAAAGTTCTTAAGTGAGACCTTGAGAGTGTCCTTGTATTACTTCTTCTGATCACCATGTGAACACTTGCCTTGTGTGAGTTCTCTACAAAATGGACTTTTTGGCAAGTATACATTTTGCATTTGAACAATGTAGCCAGCCCATCAGAGTTGTGCTCTCTGAAAATGCTTGGCAGTTTAATTCAAGTACAGACCTCAGCATCTGGTACCTTATCTTGCCAGGTGATCTTCAGAATCTTCCTAAGACAATTCAAATGGAAACAATTCTTTCTCGGTGTGGCAATGCTAGACTGTCCAGGTTTCACAGGCACACAACAATGAGGTGAGGAAAACAGCTGAGCAACATACTAGGGACTTTTGATTAAAAGTCCTCAAATGTCCTTTCTGTCTCTAAATATATGGTCTTATCATCCTCTGCCCTCACTGGCCACAGGGTTAGTTAAGATCAGGACATCCCTCTCTGGACAAGATATCTGGGATAGGAGGATGGGGCTGTTGCTAATAGATCAGTGCCAGACACACCATCCACTTCACAATGTTGTCTAGGGCCACTGTCCTTTCCTATATTTGATTGTTCTTTTTAAACTCAGAGCCACCAAACAACAAATTAGACCAGCTGAAGTTGCTTTGATTTGATTTGGTTTTTTACTCCTTCTGGTTCCTCCATTCCATCTAGGGTAGGTGAATTATAAGCTAAGCAGGAGGGAAATGGTCAAAATGAAGAGAAATAGATATTAATTGAGATGTAGGAAGGCAGGGGAAGCTAATGGACTGGATTAACCCACAAACTAAGTGTTTATTATTGTCCTGGTGACAATGCTTGGCACTGACTGCACAGTTTACTGCATTCAAGGCTCTCAGATGACTATTTCTTTAGTGACTTAAGTCACTAAAATGTTGTTTGGCCCCCTACATCCAATCACAAAGGGAGGCTGGGGTGGGGGGGAGGACTAAGTTACTTGCCTGAGTCATTGTTAGTGCCAAAAGTCGAAGCAAGGTAGAACCTGCTTCTTAGGTCTCTTATTCTTCCACTAGCGTGTACTCTAGATCTACGAAAACTAATCACATCAAAGAAAGAAAGCAGGGAAGGAGGGAGAGGAGGAAGGAAAGAAAGGAAGGAGAAAAAGAAGGGAAGAGATAAAGAAATAGAAAAAGAGAAAGAAAGAGAGAGAGAAAGAAAGAAAGAGAGAGAGAAAGAAAGAAAGAAAGAGAGAGAGAGAGAGAGAGAAAGAAAGAAAGAGAGAAAGAAAGAAAGAAAGAAAGAAAGAAAGAAAGAAAGAAAGAAAGAAAGAAAGAAAGAAAGAAAGAAAGAAAGAAAGAAAGAAAGAAAGAAAGAAAGAAAGAAAAAGAAAGAAAGAAAGAGGAAGGCATAAGGAGAGAAAGTATTTGGCCTATACTACATAGCTCTTACACATTCATTTTGCATATTCAATGCATTTGTAGATGCATATGAGAAACACATGTTCTACCCTATGGGAAGAAAAAGTTGGCATGATCAGATGACTCTGATAACCCAAACTTTTCTTAAAAATCAGAATGTATTTTTCCACACATTCAAGAAAGGCATTTTGTTGTGAAATGTGCTTCAGCAGGGAGCATTTGGGGTCCTGTCTTGAGCAAGAACTACCCCCACTATAGCATTTGGGAAATTGAGAAACTCCAAAGTTGGAGAATGGGCTAAAACTGAGTTGGGAATTGGAATATTTTCCCCCCACTTTCTTGAGCATCAAGTATTATGAGAAAACACCATGTGGAATGAGCCATCTGTCTCTGGTTTGGTTTTCATTGTGTCACCATCAGCAGCAATTAGCTTAAGCTGAAAATCAGCAAACTATGCTGTGCTCACAGCCATGCTAATTGTTACAGGCAAAAGTGGCCTGATCACCTGAGCAGTGTGTTTGCCATGGTTTGTTAGTGTTTTATCTTATTTTCCCTTGCTTCTCCTCTCATGCAGCAAAGGCATGATCTACAGGGACAGTCTCTGCCTGAGGAGGACTTTCCCTTGATTCCATAAGGATATGAATGGTTCAGCCAGGGCAAGTCTCTAGGAATGAGGAAGTGAGAGCATGTCATTCTAACCTCCCATCCATGGCTTTGATTTTCCAAGTGATGTGCGAGGGAAGTTCTCTTGCTGGACTCCTGCTGTCCCCTCGAGCCCTGGACTCGTGCTGTCTATACAAGGGTTTTCAGTGATACACCCACCTCCCATTTTCCCCTCTGGTCTCAGCCACCCCCACTCAATCCCATCCAGCCTGTTACTCAGCCTTTTTACCACTCCAGGCTGTACATTTCTAGGGGATTACTGTTCTACTCCGGTGGTTAAAGTCATTCAACCTTTGGCCTTATGCCTTATAACTCCACCCGAGGCATGCAATAATTGCTTAGAAATGCACTGCCTGTCATGTCAGATTGCTTAATTGCCATCTAACTTTACTTTACTGATATGTGTCTGCTTTTCATAGGGAGGATATCTCTTTTCACAGTGCCCTCTCATGGCTGGGAGGTCACAAGCACATATGGACTTTGGTCGTTAATGTATAGTCTTAATTAGCAGCAGGGTGCCTGCTTTTAAAAAGACTCAAATACTTTTCCCCAGGGTTTCTATTTTTCTGTGCCCAGATAAAAATAAGCTTCCCATTTCCATCCTCTTTTTCCCTTCAATGCTTTATGGTTTTCTAACTTCTTTGCCTCAAAACATGTAGGATCTGATGTTCTTTTACAACTAGACTAAAAGCCTTTATTTCTAATTTTATAATAAAAGGCTCATGGTATCTACAATGTTGGGGTCACATGGAAGTGGGTTCAAATCCCACCTCTCACACTTTTTTCCTTGTTTCTGCTTTTTATCCCCCTTTCAGTAAATTTTAATTAAAAACCTATGTGTTAGACACTGTGATGGATCCTAGAAATATTAAAGACAGTCAAATGTTCCTGTGGGGCATCTCCGAGGAGTAAAATCTGGGTAACCATAGGCCTTACTTCCCCTCTCTAGGGTTGTTATGGCACTTAAATAAGATAATGTTTTTGCAAACACTACTATCATTATTAATCAGTTTATAACAAAATATTTAAAAGGACATTTGCCTAACATTGGCCTAAACCTGCCTCCCCAAAGCAAATTTTTCCCTTTGAACTTGACTGCTAGCATAAAGAGAAAGAGGACATCACCCCTTTGAGGTGGTAGGTAGTAAAAGTACTATAATTCCCATTTTACATATGGGGAAACTAAGGTTCAGGGAATTTAAGTAACTTGCCATTTTATACAGCTAATAAATAGCAGGATCATAAGATCACAGAACTAGACTTGGAAAGCTCGGCTTGATTGATTCATCGACCCCCTTCTTTTACAGATGAGAAAACTGAGATAGAAGGCTCTGAAGTGATTTGCTCAAGGTCACCCAAGTAATAAACGTAAGAGGCAGGATTTGAACCTAAGTCATCTAGAGCCAATATTCTTTCCAGTCTATTCACTCTGTGGCTTCTCTACAACTGGGGTTGTTACTCATGTCTTTTGACTCCACTGTTCATTCCATTCATAATCATATGCTGAATTCCTGTTAAGCAACAGCAGGCACTATGGTCCTGGGGTCGATAATTTGTTGTATTCCTCCTTTCTCTTCAGGGCTTCCTTTCACATCTGCATACCTCCCTTGCACTCCCAATACACACACACACACACACACACACACACACACACACACTCCCCAGTAGGACATAAATAGTGGCACACAGCAGATAAAATGCTACAAATACTCCATCCTTTCTCTAAGCAGCATGGGGAGAAGAAGAGTAAGCCCTTGCTTTAGTATGAGTCCTGAAGTTTCCTCCAGCTAGCTTCAGCTCAGATAGAAGTACTGCAGTATAATACACAAAACCCACAATACGGAATTCCGATTGATACTGATGAAAGCAAAACAAAACAAAAACTTAGACTCTACAGGGAGATTAAATGCATAATTCCCTCAATAAAAACCCCTAATAACTATTCATAAATACATTCTCTTTTTAGGGTCTGGAACCAGAACTTTCAAACAGTTGTCCCAGAGAATCAGTCACAATTTGGAAGAAATAGCCCTAGCTTAAAATCATCCCACCTCTGCCTCCAACTAGTTATGTGGCCCTGGGAAAGTCACATTATTTCACTTTTCTAGACTTCAGTTTTCCAATCTTTGAAATGAAGGGGTTGTACTGGATGATCTCTAAGGAGCCTTTAAACTCTGAAATTATATAAAGCTCTTTTTCCACTCTATCTTCAATAAGGAAAACTCGAAACAGAGAGTGATGTGGCTTTCCCAAATCAATGATCTACCTCAATGAAAAGAAAAACAATACTTCATTACAAACTTATTTTAAAATAAAGATGATTCTTGTCAGGAATATGTCCAATATTTTGAAGTCTGAATTAGGAAGTAATTTGTCAGTTATTTGATGCAATAGAACAAATATTTACTAAATGCTCACTATATGCAATGCGCTGAGGATACAGCAATATAAAATATAATAAAATAATTAAAATATGATAATATGGCCCATAGTAGACACATAAAATTTTAATTGACTGATTGATGATATATTTCATTTGATCCTTACAATGACCTTGTGAAGTAGGGAGTATTAAATAAGGAATTTGAGTTTCAGAGAAGTTAAACAATTGATGCAAGGTCACACAAGTACATAAGTGGGAGAAACAGAGCTCAAAATCTATTTTGATTCCAGGGCTCTTTGTCTATGGAAATACACATTTCCTTAACAGATTTCACCTCACCTATTCTCTTCCACATTTTGCCATCTAGATAAACTGATCTTCTTTCTATTTTTCACACGCTACATATCATTACCTATCTCTTTGTCTTTGTCTTGGCGATCCCTCTTGCCTAGAATGCACAACTCTTTACCTATGCCTTGTATACTATCTCTTTTCCTTCAAGGTATCAAATCAAATTTGACTTTAACATCAAGCCTGTACAGAACTCCCCAGTTACTAATGTCCTCCTTCCCTAAATGGATTTATCTACTTTGTCTTTATTTTCTTCATATTTGTTCTGTATATATTTACACAGGGGTGGAATTTAACCCTCCATCTCAATTATTAAGATATTATATGCCCTGATACCTTTATAAGGTGACAAAACTTCTCTGATTGAAATACAGAGCTAAGCAGACAACAGGCATGATGTGCAATATGAGAGAGACAGAAACAGAGATAGAGAGAGACACAGAGAGGAAGGGAAGAAGGGAGGAAGGGAAGGAGGGAGAGAGGGAGATTTCTGCAGCACAAACTTCTTTAAGTGAATCAATAAGTGGGAAAATATGATTGGCTATGCAAACAAACAATCCATGCCTCTGGGAGCTTTAAATAGCAGAGGAACATCAGAATTTACTCAGTCCAGACGGGTCTAACCCAGCAGTGGAAAATGTCAGTTTGACAGTTGACTCTAGTTAAGGCCAAGTCCCTGAGAGGGAACCACAATTTGACAGAAAAATAATCCGCTCTCTTTCTCTCTTGCTCCCTCTTCCTTATCACACCATCACATACAACCAGGAGCAAGGAAGATAACCTAAGACCACAGCCACAGAAGGATAGCTACCTGAGGGAAGAAGCAGCGTCAAAGAGTGTGATCACTTATGGCAGAGAGAATTCTATTGTATAGACTCTAGAAAAGGACAGATTCTCTGAGCCTAGCTGAAAGTTACTCCTAAGAGAAATTTCCTGAGGACTCTCCAAAGGAAGAAAATCCACCTTCACCCCTGTACCAATATTTGTGAGGAACTCCTTTGCCACTTGAGTTCCCTATATGTATGCCTCACTACCATTGTAAATTATGTTTGAGCCGATTCTCCTCAGAAACCTGTGTGTTCCAGGGAAGGTGCACCCCCAGTTTGGGAAGAATGTTTTTAACCAACTATTCTTGAAATATCAATTTAGTAAATAACCTTGATAAAAGAAATTCAGCCTGCACTGGGCAGTGCAGAGCCTACTGGCTGATAATCAATAAAAGCACCCTGGTGAGAGTTTATAACTCACAGAACTAGAAACCCAGGGTTAGATCCCTCCTACAACCCTAAGGGGAAGAGTAGTAACTTCTGCCTTCTGGGAAATCCCATCTTGAGAGTTCAAATGAAAGTTGGATAGTAGCCCCAGAGAAAGTACAATAATCAAATATGGATTTATTGTCTCCCTCCCTCCCCTTTCCCATTAGAATGTAAGCACCTTGAGAGTAGCAATTGTTCCATTCTATATATTTATATCACCAGCATCTTGCTGAGGCTAAGCACACAGTAACTACTTAATAAAGATTTGTTGAGTGACATCCAAAATGTACTTTGTCTGAAAGCTGAACTAATCAGCCAGCTGAAGTGTTAAACCTGAATGAGTGATAACAGTTTTAAAAAAGCCAATGACAATGAAAAGTTTCTTTGAGCACAATGTATCTCTCTATAATGTTGTTACAAGGGGGTCTATTCAGGAGCAAGGGAGCCAGTATCAAAAAGGATTTTTTTTAAAAAAAGTAGCTTTGGCTTTCAAAGAAGCAGATTTCTTTGTGTCTTTGATCCCATATATAAACACAGCCACAAAAGACATTTGAAACAGAACGTTGCTATTTTTTAGGAAACCTAGACTTAACTAATGCTTCAGTAAATAATATAAAGAAACATAGTATAATGCCTGGCATTAAGTATTGCAACATGGAGGACAAAGGCTTGTGATTCTAGATATATCAGCTTATAAATAATGAAGGGATGGGTTAAACCAGCTTTTCAGCCTCTGCTGAGAAGGAAAATTCTATTCTTCTTGTTCCCCTACTTCGTGTATTGTTCAGTGAAAATTCAATCAGATATAGAGAAGGTCTAAAACTCAGAATTATTCAGTTATAAGATGTTAGATACAGAAGGAGCCTGAACAATCATAAAATCTTAGATATAGAGCTTGAAGGGAACTGAGAGGTCATTGAATATGTGACACCTTCATTATGATATATGGGGGGGGAACAACCACTAAGACCCACTGAAGTTATGAGACTCAGCCAAGATCACAAAGCTAATCAGTATCCAGGGTAGAATTCAAAACCAGGTGTTCCTGATTCCAGGACTAGCCTGCTACTCACTATCCTACTATCCCATATGAGGCTTACAGAATTTTGTCAGCCTCATTTGAGCACAGCCAGGAATAAAGAGATCATTTTGGCTAGGAAGTGCCTTTTGTATACACACACAGCAACTCAACAGCCAATTAAAAGGAGCTACTTCCCCACACAGTAAAGGAACAGGAAACAATCATGGAATACCTGTGTATGCTTCAAAGTGGAGATCTGGGCCCTCCATTGCAGATGCAAAGAAGCAGTCTCACCAAATATCCACATGAGGGGATTATATTAGGCCAAGCACAATGTGTGTATTACTGAGAAATAAGTCCTCATTGGCTGGTAGCAGGTTACATTTGGTATTCATTAAGTTCAAAAGTAAATTTTTAATTGTTTTTAAAAGAAAACCCTGGGCCCAAGTTGCATTCTTGATCTCGACTGAATGGCTGCCTGGTATTACTGTCCATGGTCTCTATGCCTGTTTGCTGTGATCCAGTTTTTCACATCTTTCATCCTTGCAATTGCAATTCCACTCCATCACCCTGTCATGAGTAAAAAAAAAAAAAATTGTTTGGGGTAGTTTGAATGTGATACTGGCCTGAGGATTCCCTATTGACTACGTCAATAGGGAGACAGTAGCATAATGGATAGAGCACAAGACTTCTATTCAGAAAGCCTTGGGTGCAAATACTGCAGTAGATATCTGTTGTGCAGACCTTAGGAAAGTCAATTAACTTCAATCAGTCTCAGTTTCCTCATCTGTAAAATGGGGGCAATAATAGCACCTACTTGACAAGGCTATTGGGAGAATCAAATGAAACAATATATTTATAGTGCTTTGTAAGCCCTAAAACACTATAAGAAACCTAGCTGTTATTACTAGATGATTTTTATTGTGTGGCATTGAAAACAATTAGGGCTTTTTCCCTCTCTAATAAGTAACTGAGTTATTAAGTAAATTGAGTGATTAAGTAAATAAGTGAAAGGACTAATTGCATATATTGACTAATGTAAATAAACACAATTTCCTTACCCATCATTAAGGTTCTTGTCTTTCTTTGTAAGGTATATTCTTAGTTTTAGCTGATCTTCACATAATGGGTATTAGTACTTGATAAGTCAACAAAAGAATTCCAGGTAATTTCAACCAATTTGCCATCTTTGAACATTTTTTTTTTAGGGACCCAGAATTTGTAATGATAAAAATAATTCGTCCTTTGCTTATTTTGGCTTTGTGGCATTCAGTGCTCCAACTTGGTCCTTTCTACTTTAGATATTAGAAGTAACGAACTTGATAGAGACAATATCTTGGGAAGGAGGCACCCAGCCTTTTTCTTTTTTTCTTGACTTAGACATTTTTTTCTTTTCTTTTCTGGTTATTTTGTCAGTGATTCTGAAACTGATACAGCTTTGACCACTGTATCCAACAATAATTTCTCCTATTCACATCACTTATTGCCTGAGTTATTTATTTGGAACTTATCACACATTTATATTGTTAACTGCAAATTATTAATTATTGAAATATTAATATTGTTAGTTATATGAACTTAATCAACAAGAATATTTACATGTATTTGTTATGCACTATCCTAGTCCCTTGGGGATAGAGACAAAAAAAAAATAGCCCATGCCTTTAAAAAACTTACATTCTGCTGGATCTGTGAATCTTATTTCCATGGTTACATTATAAACCTATTAAGACTAGGGTGGATTGTGCATGTTAAATTTTGTATCTCCTCACATTTCTTCAAATAGTGTCTTATTTACTATGGTTAATTAGCACTGACAGAATCCTTTTTCAATGGCTCATTGTATCATGACCTGGTCATTGAATGCTATGCTATCATAGTAGACAAGCTAGAAAGATTTAGAATCCAGTCCCAGTGGTGGACTAGAATTTGTCTGTTGTCTAAGAGCTAGCCTAGCTAAGTTTAGAGACGTTCATCAACATTTGGTCAGATTTTTTTTTGGTTATGGGTTATTGTTGGGGAGGGAGGATTGTTTTTTGCTCCCAGCAATTCTCAAAGACCATCTACTGAACTGAAAAAGGGTTGGATCTGCAGCAATGTCAGGAGTGCCAAGTCTAAAGAAATTTCAGATCCTTGAAGTACAATCCATAGTGTTCTACTCTAAGTGGTTGGTGGAATTTATTCTTCACATCTGACTTTTGTGTGAGCTTTGGCTGTTCTATTAAGATGTCTCTGAATTCTTTAGGAAATTCTATTTATTATTTATCAGTTGAACAAACATTTAGTAATCATATCTTATGTGATTAAGACCCTGTGATATGTGCCATGGGAGGTAGGAAGATGAATAGATATGTCCCACCCAACACAGACTGTGAAGGAGATTGCCATTTATTAGGGTAGGTGAAATATATATTCAAATAAATACAATATGATAATTGTTACAACAGAGGTACAAATTCAATTCAGCAAGCATTTATTGAGTACCTACTATGTGAGCATTAATCAAGAACTGCTAAATAATTCTGGCACTGAAGGAACATACACTGTATCAGAGTAAATAACACTGTTCTAGATTGGGCCTGCTTTGGACCAGTATCCTGAAAATTTAAATATGATATCAGAACAAAATGAGATATTTACAGGTCATTCAATAGTTAACAAAAAGAGATTTACTTAGTCATGGCTAGAAAAGGATATTCAACAAGGGTAGGCATTGAGAACCTCTTGAGTTGATCCAACTGAGCAAAACCCTCATCTTATTCCACCTGCCAAGCATCTCATCATTTCTTCAGCTCTTGGATATGACTGCTATGTATTCAGGTTGTTAGGAAGTAACCTCTAGAGTCTGAGCTTTTAGTCTCCTAAGTCAACTAAGTATCAAGGAAGATCTTAATACTTTTTAAGGAAAATGTAGCCGAACTCTCTTGAAAGAAGGGTTAGGATATTGTCCTTACCACATGCATAGACACAGCTGGGTAGATGCAACATATATATCAACATTTTGGGGGGCTTGGGCAAAGGGAATACCAGTAACTGGAGGAACAGAATAGGGTTTTTGTAGAGGCTAACATCTGAACTGAGTTTTGAAGGAAGCTAAGGACTCTGAGACAGAATTAGGGAAGGAGCTAATTCCTATATAGTTTCAGAAGAGAAAGAGATTGATCCTAGCTGAAGTAATGAAGGAAGGCTTCATGGAGAAGAAGGCATCAAACAAAGATAGGATTTCAATAGGCAGAAAGAGAAAAGTAGTTCAAGAAGGAGGAGCTAAAATGATCCCCTAGAAATATAGATTTAGACTTGAAAGGTCCCTTAGAGCTCAACTAGTTCAACTGACTCATTTTGCAGATAAGAAAACTCATTAACAGACTGGTTAAATGGCTTGCCCTCAGTTACACAGAGTAAGAATCTGAATCAGGTCTTGAATCCAGGACCTTTGACTCCAATATCCCAGGCTTCTTTCCCTGTTCTCTGATGCTGAGATTCAGCCTAGGTAACTGGGAGACTAGTAGCGCATTAACAAAATGAAGGCTTCCTTTTTTTTTCTCTTACATGAGCCCAAAACTAGGAAAAGGACTTTTCAGCATTCAAAAAAAAAAACATTCATTTCAATACTTTGTCATAGGATAGAAGATGAGGTTGGACTTCTAAAGATCAAAATCCTTTAGGTTATAGGATGTAGTGCTAGAAGAGTCTTTTCATCCTTGGCCATAACAAACTGAGGCCAAGAGTAATGAAATAATTTGCCTAAAATCATACAGGCCCTCAGTGACTGATCCAGGATTAAAATCCAGGTCCTTGGACTCCAGATCCAGCATTTTCTTAACCAGAGCCCACTGAATTTCACAAGCAACTCTGCTTCCGTCTCACTGGCCAGTTGTGAAATGCTGGCATCCGATCTCCCCTTTTAGTAAGATAGGAGGTGATGCTGGAAAGTACAGCTCAGTGGGCAGCATGTCAAAAAGACACCACTTTCTCTAGCCTTTTCCCAGGCACAAACACTTCCCATGCCTCGATTTGGGGACTTTTTTTTCATTTTCCCATTGTGAGTAGGTGTAACTTACTGTCCAAAACTGGCATTGCCTCTTCTTTGGCAGCCTGAGCTCCTATTGGATCCAGGAACAGAGCTGTTGTTTGATGAGTGGCACGTCTGGGGATTGTTTGGAGAAGAGAGAGGAAAAGGGAGAAGTTCGAAACTGTCTCTGTTTTGGCCCAGAACCTGTCCTTGGGTAGAAATTGAATCTTCAGCAGGGTGTGGGGGTGAGAGGAGTATGAAATTATTGTGAAATGTACTTTTTTAAGTGATGGAACAGACAGAACTGGGCATTTGGGAGGGCAGGGTGCTATTTTTGCATTTAAAGCATTGAGTGACATTTTTGAAGAAGGCAATATGTATTAATCCTACCCAACAAGGAAAGTTGCCCTCTCCTCTTCTCTCCCATTTGCTTGTCCTCTTCTCTATAGTTTCATTTCTTGTACTATTATATGGCTACCAAGATGGTCAAACCAGCCCCACTACATACAACATTGCATGTGTTTTAAACTAGCCTTCAGACTTTGGGGCTTCCCTTGGATGATAAAATGATATTAGAAGCACCAGTCAGAGCTATGAGCTCTCTATGTTGTCCCTCTGAATTATGGGTGAAGGGAAATTGGCATATCTTGGGCCAGGCACTGGGCTAAGTGCTTTTTTATAAACAATATCTCATTTGATCCTCTCGACAACTCTGCAAGATGGATGCTATTATTATCCCCATTTACAGTTGAAGAAATTGAGACAAGTAGAAATTAAGTGATTTTGTTCAAGGTCACATAGCTGGTAAGTATCTGGAGGCCAGATTTGAATTTATAGCATCCTGACTCTAGGCTCAGTGCTCCATCCACTGCAGCACCATCTGCCTGATAAAGGTGAAAGAGACCTTAGAAGTTATGTGATCCAAGCTTGCATTCAGCATATGGACCTCCTTTATTCCTGACAAGTATTACACTCAAAAGAGCATTAACTCTGAAGACAGAGGACCTGGTTCAAATTCCAGCTCTGATACTTTTTACTTGTGTCACATTGAATAGATCACGTAACTTCTCTTAGCCTCAATTTTCATACCTATAAAAAGGATTAGGACAAGAAATCCTTTCCTGCTCTAGAGCAATGATTCTGTGATCCCCAGCAGCCAGCTAGTTTCTCCTCACGACCCTCAGTGATGGGGATCTCACTCTGCAATGTAACCCTTTCCATTTATGAAAATATCATATTGTTACAAGCCCTTCCCTCATACTGAGAAGAAAGATGCTGGTCTATAATTTTCAACCACTGGTCTTCCTCTTTCCCTCGATGCTCCTTCCTTTCCTTCTCTCACGCCATTTTTAATTTTAGTATATAAATCTGTGCTTTCTTTAGTGTGGAAAATTCCCAGTGTAGAAACCAACTCCGCAATTAAGAGTCATTTATAATCTACACCCAGGAAAAAACTATGGAATTTGAATGCAGATTGGAATCATATTATTTTCACTTTTAAAAATTTTTTCCCTTCTTGTGGTTTTGCCCTTTGTTCTGATTCTCCTTTCACAACATGACTAATGTGGAAATATGTTAATATGATTGTACATGTATAATCTATTTCAGATTGCTTGCCATCTTGGAGAGGGGGAGGTGAGGGAGGGAGGGAGAAAACATTTGGAACTTAAAATCTTATAAAAGTGATTGTTGAAAAAAATTTTAAGTAACAATAAAAATTAAATTAAAAAATACAAAAGAACCATTTGTAAATTTTAGTCTTAGAGGATTGCCTAAGGACATTGAGTATTGGAGATTTCCATAGGGTTGCTTAATCCATAGGCAGCTGGATAGCACAGCAAATAGAGTGCAAAACTTGGAGTCAGAAAGCCCTAAGAAAACCTGAGGCAGAATCTTGTCTCAGATGCTTACTGACTATGTGATCCTAGCCAAATAACTTAATTTCTGTCTGCCTCAGTTTCTTCATTTGTAAAATGGAAACAATAGTACCTACTTTGAAGGGTTGTTTTAAGGATAAAAATAATATATTCACCAAATGTTTTGCAAATCAGCTATGTAAAAGACCAGTTTATGTCCCAATCCTAAAGAAGGGTAATACCAAAGAATGTTCATATTACCAAATAATTGCACTCATTTTGTACATCATCAATTTTATGCTTAAGATTCTGCAAGTTAGGCTTCAGCAATATATGAACTGATAATTACCAGAAGAAGATGTGGGTTTTTGAAGAGGCAGGGGAACTAGAGACCAAATTGTCAACATTCACTGGATTATGGAGAAAGCAAGGGAGTTCCAGAAAAGCATGGACTCCTGCTTCATTGACTACACTAAAGCCTCTGACTTGTGTAATCACAACAAAATGTGGCAAGTCCTCAAAGGGTACCAGATCATCTTACTTGTCTCCTAAGGAAGCTGTACACAAGCCAAAAAGCAACAGTTAAAACAAGTAATTGCTTTAAGATTGGAAAAGTAGTATAATAAGACTCTATAGTGTCATCTTATTTATTTAACTGATCTGCAGAGTATATCATGCAAAATGCCAGGCTAGATGAATCAAAGCTGGAATTAAGATTGCTGGGAGGAATATCAACAATCTCTGATATGCAGATGATATACCACTCTGATGGCAGAAAGTGAAGAGGAATTGAGAAGCTTCTTGACAAGGGTGAAAGAGGAGAGTAAAAAAGTTGCCTCGAAGCCTAACATTAAAAAAACCCTAAGATCTTGGGAACTGGTCCCATCACTTTCTAGCAAATTAGAGGGAGAAGAAATAGAAGCAGTGACCAATTTTATATTCTTGACCTCAAAGATCACTGCAGATGGCAACTGCAGCCATGAGGTTAAAAGATAATTACTCCTTAGAAGGAAAACTATAGTAAACCTGAACAGCACACTAAAAAAGAGACATCACCTTGTTAACAAAGGTCCATATAGTCAAAGCTATGATTTTTCCAGTAGCAAGAGTTGCACAATAAGGAACTGTGGTGCTGGAGAAGACCTTTGAGGATTCCTTGGAGAGCAAGGAGATTAAATCAGTCATTACTTAAAGAAATTAATTGAGGATAATCATTGGAAGGACAAATGCCAAAGCTGAAACTTAAATACTTTGGCCACATAATGAGAAGACAAGACTCACTGGAAAAGATCTTGATGCTGGAAAAAGAAAAAGGGGCTGGCAAAGGATGAGATGGATAGATAGGGTCATGGAAGTATTGAACGTGAACTTGGACAAACTTTGGGAGAAAGTAGAGGATAGAAGGGTCTAGCATGCTAAGGTCCATGAGGTCACAAAGAGTCAGATACAACTGATTAACAAAAAATCCTAACTATGATTATTATTAATAATAATAAATATCAGAGACAGAATTTATACCCAGCTTATCCTAATTGCAAGGCTGACCCTCTATTCAGTATGCCCTACTCCCTCTCTGGAGCTTCAGAAAATAAATCTAATTCTTGTTACTAGAAGTCTTTTTTTTTTGAGTCAACAGTCAGAATTATCTTCTGGTTCAAAAGGTCATATGCCATGAACTTGCTTCCTCCATAGGGTACCTATCTTTCTGTATCTGTCTATGTCTGCATTTATGTTTGTCCTTGGTCTGTGTGTCTCTAGTAAAGGTTGGAAATATTGTCTCCTATTGGTCCCTTTTTTCCAATGATGTGATCAGTGGAAGGAGAGACTGAAAAGGGTATCATGAACTCTCTCCTCAAAAGTATTCTCTCTAGACAGTTTGGTTCAGACTGGAATCTTATACTTGAAATTGAAATATTCCAATACTGAGCTGGATCACACTTGATTGAACTTAGCAATGACCTGACTGCTTTAGGTTCAATGGGCATGACTGATCCTCTTAGCCAATCATATCACTTTCTTGATCCAAAGAGATCCATACTTCATAAAGAGATTTCAGGGTGTAAAACCATTCTATTATATAGGATAATTTGAATGATGGAAGAACACACATTATATATATATATATATATATATATATATATATATATATATATATATATACACACACATATACACATGTATGTATATATGTGTGTGTGTATATGATATATATGTATGTGTGATATATGTATGTGTGGTATATGTATATATATATATATTATCTCCTTTAAAAATCTGAGCCCCTTGAATATTCCCTATAAAACCAAGTTGGTTTCTTTAGATAACTACCACTACCCTTTCTTCCTTATTTAGGATTGTATCATCAGCATTTTGAGAAATTTCCATTCCTCTTGAGC
Source organism: Bettongia penicillata ogilbyi (assembly GCA_023548195.1). Taxonomy (NCBI): domain Eukaryota; kingdom Metazoa; phylum Chordata; class Mammalia; order Diprotodontia; family Potoroidae; genus Bettongia; species Bettongia penicillata. The sequence goes on along the minus strand of JAJHZJ010000559.1, from coordinate 1,076,964 downwards.
CACATGCATTTCAAATTTCTGACCATGGGAGGATACCTATCCATACTCTTACTTTTTAAAATATATGCTTCAGTATAAAGTATTAAAAAGACAATGTCACTTTCTCCTGTGTTCCAATAATTTTCCTTTCAACAACACTTCTTTCATATTGGTCTGTGTTCCTTAATAAATGAAACTATCAGTGAGGCAAATTAAGAGGATATACAATTTTCTGCTTTTAATAAAAGAGGGCATTTGGGATGCTTCCCAAAATTTGAAGCCTTAATTCCTGTTTGGTGTCGGTATTAGCAACTGAATTAAACAAACGTTCGGTGCTGAAGGTACAACAAAGATAACTAATAGAATTCTTTCCCTCAAGGAGCTTACCTTCTGTTAGAAGAGATAAGACATATACAAAAATAAGTATGATATAAAGTAGAATATGAAGGAGCAAAGTAGAAATATAAAAAGCACACCTCAGGAAAATTTGAGGAGGAAGGTACCACTTTTAGGCAGGGTACTGAGGGGCATTATCAGGGCAGATGTTATAGAGAGGTGTTATCTGATCTGGGCCTTCAAGGAAGAAAAGAATTTCAATAGGCATACATGAGGGAATGCATTTCAGGCAAGGGAAAAATCTGTGCATGTGTATGGGAATTGGAGGGGGCAGGATGAGATCAGAGAATAGCTAGTGGTCCAGTTTGGCTGAAATATGAACTGGGGAAAAAGAGAAATGTGAAATTAGAATAGAAAGGCAAAGTGGATCTAAATTGTGGAGGACTTTAAATGCCAGGCATTTTTATTTTCTCAAATAGGCAATAAGGAGAACATGAAAGGTTGGGTTTTAAAGTTTGGTTTTTTGTTTTGTTTTGGGCTTTTTTGTTTGGTTTCAGCAAAATGGTGACATATTTAGATCTGTGCACTAGGAACACAGTTTTGGCAGCTGGAACATTAATTTGGCAGCAAAGAGAGCAATGGAATCAGAAAGATAAATCACTTAATGATTATGTATTTGTTAAAGGCCTTCTAGGCACTGATAGGCATTATAGACAGGGATAGGATATGGAAGTTCATTGATGTAGGGAACTCCGTCTAGTATTGCAGTCTGGCACCTTCTCTGAAACTCACAGTCTTAGATAGTTGTCTAGAGCATTGAGAGGTTAAGACTTACGCAATTAAGTCACATAGGCGGTATATGTCAGGCAAAGGACCTGAACTCAGGTCTTCCTAGATCCAAGGCTAAATTTCTATCCACAAAGCTATGCTGCCTCTCTAGGCACTGCAGATACAAAAACAAAAAGAACTAGTCATAGAGCACCCTCAGGATGTTTACATTCAATCTGGGAAGATAACATGTACATGTAAAATTATATACATAACATATAAAGTAAATAAATACTATGTAATTGAGGGAAAGGGGAAATCCGAGCAGCTGGAGGGATCAGGAAAAAACAGGTGTAGATGGAATTTGAACTGACCTTTGGAGGAACCTAGAAGTAGAAGGAGAAAATGCATTACAGGAATGAAGAACCACCTATGCAAAGGCATGGAAGATAGAAATGGTATGATGCCACAGATGTACAATAGTAAGGTCAAATGAGCTGTACCATAGAGTACAATAATGAGAATATTGCATAATAATAATGGAAAGCAGGTTGAAATTAGGTTGTGAAGGATTTTATATATCAAAGAGAAGAATCTGTATTTGATCCTAGAGGTAATAGGGAGCTTCTGAAGAGTATTGAGATTGAGTGGTGTAGTTAAACCTATGCTTTAAGAATGTCAGTATGGCAGCTATCTGGAGGATGGATCAGAAAGGGGAGAGACTTCAGGCAAATTAGGATGTTACTACGGTTGCTCAAGTGGTGAGGGACTAAAATAGGTCAGTGACAGAACAAGTTAACAAGGAAGCATTGTCTGCATCTTCCAAATGTTCAGAGGATCTGTAATATGCTATCATCCGTTTGCTTGTTTCTTTTTCCTTTTATTTTCATTCAAATATTCTTCACTCCATGTTTACTCCCATTTTCACTAATGTCTGTACACACATCCTTTAACAAGCTGTCACTTTTTAAATATGCAATGTTTTTTTCCTCCCAACCTAGCCTATCTTTCCATTCTTGTACTCCAGTGATGATCACCATTCCAATAAGTCTTAATCATATCTATGAGATCATAGTTACCTCCTTGTATTAAAAATTCAAGCTCATTTTTTTTATTATTCACATTTGGTACATTTTTTAAATAGATATTGGAAGACATAAATATTGTCTTCAACTCTCTTCTCTATTATTTTCTACTGAGAATTCCTGGACATCTCCTCCACTGTTTTCCCTCTTTCTATGTCACACCTACAGTCTTTTTCACAGTTTTATCTGAGCCTTCTTCTTCTCTACCTCAAACCTTAGTTCAGAACTCTTTTGATCAGATTGGGGAATCTTCTGCCAAACATTCTTTCCAGTACTTTTAAGATAATCCCTCCTTTGACAACCAAACTATTGTTTGGTGATTGTAAACCTCCACAAAAATCCTCCTTTGAGGTCTCAACCTGGCATGGAGGTGGCCTTGAATTCTCAAAGTCTGTGCCAGTGCAACAAAAGACTGGCAGGACCTACCAAGTAGAAATGGTTTCAAATAGAGGTCCAGAAACAGACTGTGCCTGCTGTCCAAAGCCCACAATAGCTAAATTCCAATTTGCAATAGTATATTTAGTTCTGTGGCAGCTAGATGGTAGAGTGGATCATGCAGTGGACTTAGTCAGAAAGACCTGGGTTCCACCTCTTACTAACAGTGTGACCTTGGGAAAGTCATTTAAACTCTGTCTGCTTCAATGTATGCATCTGTTAAATAAGAATAATAATACATCTACTTCACAGGGATGTTATGAAGTTCAAATGAGGGTATCTTAATTGTTGTCATGTTTGTCCTTTATTCTCAAAGAGGACCATGACATCAAGATGATGACGTGACTTTCAGGTGACTTTGTTTTGAGTGAGGGAGGGCTGTGCAAGGTCACCAACCTCACTTTCTTCTCCTAAGCCATCTGGGTCCAGTGGTCAGATACTCATCAGGATGATTGGAGATGACCCAGGAGGCAATGGGAGACCCTGGCGCTTTCAGGCTAAGATCTTATCACAATCCCACTTTGAGTGAGATACACCCATTCAGTGAATATGCTTCTTTACGTTACTCCATGGATGGCCCCTTTAATTTAAAAAAAAAAAATCAAACTGGGAGGGGAAGATCCTCAGGGTTCCTGTGTGAAAGAGAAACAATTACTATTTAGTTATTACATTCACTTTGTGCTAGGTGGGTAGGAACTTTTTGTCCAGTCTATGAGCTCCAGAATAAATCCTCCTAGCACAGAATGTATGTAATAACTAGTAATAATGTAATTATTGTAATAATGTAATAAAGTAATGTACTAATCTCTTTTACCCAGGAACCCTGAGGATCTTCCCCTCCCAGTTTGATTTTTTTTAATTAAAGGAGCTATCCATGGTGTAACTTAAAGAAGCCTATTCGTTGAATAGGTGTATCTCACTCAAAGTGAGATTGAGATAAGACCTTAGTCTGAAAGGGTCAGGGTCTCACATTGCATCCTGCGTCATCTCCAATCATCCTGATGAATGAATATCAGGTCTCTGGACCCAGATGGCTCAAGAGAAGAAAGTGAGGTTGATGACCTTGCGCAACCCTCCCTCACTCAAATCAAAGTCAGCTGCAAGTCCTGTCATGATCTTGATGTCATGGTCCTCTTTGAGAAGGAAAGACAAATACAACAACCCATGAGTGAGTAGCAACTCCTCTCTTCTTCTTTCCTCTCCTTTCCTCTGGTGTTCTGCCCAGGGGAAGGTAAACTCAAAAGCTGCCTTTTTTCCTTTGGGTTTACTGGCTACATTTCTTGCTCAAAGATCAAGCCTTAAACACAATTTACTCTGGGTAGCTTTATAAACCTTGAAGTATTGTATAAATTTTAGCTATTATTTTTATTATTCCAAATGCTTCAATTTAAGAAGTATATTGATAAGTTAGAGAGTATTCAAAGGAAGATAACCAGGATGGTAAAGTGACTTGAGTCCATGAGATATGAGATTTAGTTGAAGAAATTTGGGATACATAGCCTGGAGAGGAGAGGACTCAAGGGAGACATGGCATCTCACTTCAAGTTTCTGAAGGGCTGTCCTGTGGAAGAGGAAACACATTTGCTCTATTTTGGCCCCAGAGGGTACACCAGAAGCAATGGATAGAAGTGTCAAAGATGACTGTAAAATTTTGCTAACATTCATAGCTATTAAAACTAGAATAGACTACCTTGGGAGGGGATGGAATCCCTGTCATTAGAGGTCTTCAAGAAAAGACAAGAGGACCCCTTGCTTTGTATACTGTAACCTTTTGGATTCATTTTGAGTTTTATTTGGAGGAGATTAGGAATTTTTAATCTTTTTGGAGACATGAACCCCTTTAGTGACATGGCAATCTATGCATCCCTTCTCAGAATAAGGTTGGTGGTTTTTAAAAATTCATAATGGAGAGAAATGCTAAATTTCAATTAGAAGATGAACTTCAGAAAAACCTGGAAAGACTTATATGAACTGATGCTGAGTGAAGTGAGCAGAACCAAGAAAATATTATATACAGTAACAGCCACAGTGTGCAAGGACTGATTTTGATGGACTTAGCCCTTCTCAGCAATGCAAGGACATAAAACCCTTTCAAAGGACTCATGATGCAAAATGCCATCTACATCCAGAGAAAGAACTATAGAGTCGGAATGCAGAATGAAGCAGACTATTTTCTCTTTTGTTTTGTTTTTCTCATGGTTTCTCCCATTCACTATGATTCTTCTATGCAACATGACTAATGTTTAATAGGAATGTATGTGTAGAACCCATAAAAAATTGCATGCCACCTTGGAGAGGGAGGGGGAGAAAATTTAAAACTTATGGAAGTGAATGTTGAAAACTGAAAACAAATTAATAAATTTGGGGGGGATTTCAGTTAGCTGTTAATGAAAATAAAGCTGTCATTTCTCCCATCTAAGTTCACGGAATCCCTGAAACTTATTCATGATGCCTTTGGGAAACCATGGACCCCAAGTTAAGAACCCGTGCACAAGATGGTCCTTTCTAGCTCCAAATTTCAATGACTGGTTATGATGTGATCAATTATGCAGGACCTTCTTTTGTACAGTATAACTCAGAAAACTAAATCCTGGTCATAACCTGTTACATATGCTCTCTTGTTCATTTCCCATATTCTCCCTCTCCTTCTAAAATCATGCCCTTCAACTGAAAGAAGAGATGAAAACACCACATGTGACCTTCAGATATTTCAGTTTCTTTAGAAAGTATTTCGAAGTTCATACATTCTAATCCATATCATTAATTCTCACTTATTTCATCAGCAAATATTTATTAAACACCTCTTTTGTACAAAAACCTAAATCCATCCTAAGAATTGGATAGCAATGAATGGGTTTCATCAGTCTTGGTAGGTTCTCCATCACATCTCAAATAGATACTCCAAGAAGACAGTACACTTCTGGTCATAGTCAAACTTGTCAGACCTACTTACACTAACTACCTCCATAGTCACCCAATTCCTGCCATCCACCCACCCCCAAAGGGAACACTTACACCTACTGATGTCTATAAGCTAATCCTCCTTATTTAGGTACATCACAGAGACTACTAATTCATTGAAATATATGGAACATATATAGTATAAAAATTTAGTTCTTTACCAGGGTCCTTATCTATAAAGTAGAAAAAATAATAATGCTTTCAATAATTACCATATGGAGGTGAGGGAAGACTCTTGAAAAGCTAGAAGCTCAGAAGCTCACTAGCTTGGGCTAGTGTGACACTGGGTAAGTCACTTAGCCCTGTTTGCCTCAGTTTCCTCATCTGTAAAATGAACAAGAGAAAGAAATGGCAAACCACTCCAGAATCTTTGCCAAGAAAACCCCAAATGGGGTCACAGAGAGTTGGATGTAACTGAAATAACAACAATTTTAAAACTGACAAAGTACTATTTCTCACAAATATCCCACCACCATTTTTCCCTTATCACTTTGGCTAAAAGACTGATGGTTATAGCTGTGGACTTTGGGTAAACAAATTGTAATTCCTGTTGCTTAGTTGAAGCATTTCCTTTTTTGAAAGTCATGTTTTTCCAAATTAAACCTTGAAAAGGAAAGCCAAAACAAGATCTCTGAAACTACTCTGAAAATGATTCCATAATTATTTAATTAGATTATAGACTGAAGATATGGTATAGAGGCATCTTTGGGGCAACTTCCCATGGAACTTTTTCATGTCCACTGACTCCATTTTTATTTGTTCCTAGAGACTGGCAATGAAGTGCTGCAGTGGATAGAGTGCAGGGACTGAATTCAGGAAGACTCATCTTCCTGAGTTCAGATCTGGTCTCAGAGACTTACTAGCTGTATGACCCTGAGCAAGTCACTTAACACTGTTTGCCTCAATTTCCCCATCTGTATAATGAGTTGGAGAAGGAAATGACAAACCACTTCAGTATCTTTACCAAGAAAACCCCAAATGGGGTGACAAAGAGTTGGACATAGCACTTAAAACAGATGGTGGATCTGCCTCTTTATTGGCTAACCAAGAATCAGGCACCTCTCATATTCTCAACATTCTTTTAAATTTTTTTTGCTTTTTTTTATTCTGAACTTAATCATCAACAAAAAACATTTCAAAATAAAAAGAACAGGTTAAAGGGTAATATATAAGGTACTATAAAATTCATGATTTTTAAAAAGAAATATATATTATATATGTGTGTATGATTGATATATAATATTTAACAAGGTAATATAATAAAATTGTACTCTTTATGTCACCTTCTTTACTTTTTCTTCTTAAAATTTTTAAAAATGTTATATTGATATGCTTACTAACCCACCTTTCCCCTATCTTGAGTATATGCCCTCCCTGCCACATAAAACCTATATATGATCAACAACAAATCAAGCAATGACTGTGAATGCTAGTCTGATTCTGTCTCTAGATGATCACTTCAAGAGAAGCTATGCTTCATCTTCAGGCTCTGGAAATCATGATTGGTTGCTGCTTTCATCAGAGTTCTGAGGTCTCTCAGAGTTGCTTCCCTGGTATTATTAGTACTATGGTCATTATGAAAATTGTTCCCTTGATTATGTTCATTTAACTCTGTATCAGCTCATACAAGTCTTTCATATTTATTTAAATATGTCATATTTTTTCATTTTTATGGCATAATAGTGCTCCATTGCATTTATATATTACAATTCATGTAGCCATTCCCCAACTGATAAGTACCTATCTTGTATCTAATTCTTTACTACAACAAAAAATTATAAACTATAGATATTCTTGTAGACATGACTTCTATCCCTCTGTACTTAACCTCCATGACACATGTGCTTAATAGAAGTATTATTGCTTCAAATATTATGTATAGTCAAATGATTTTGAGATATGTCATACTTCTTTTCCACTCTGAGAAGCGAGACTGGAGCATAGCAGAGTAAGCCAACATGAGGGAATGGAGAGAGAGGGGCAGGGAAACTGTGTCAATGTGCACTTTTATCTCTCCTGGGATCAGAAAATGATAATTTATAGCAAAAGCACATGGACTACATATGCTTGTCCAGATGGCCTGAAAGGGGAGTTTCTGGACCTCAGGTTCAAGGCCACCTGCTTTTTTGTTTCCTTTTCAGAACAAGTCAAACTAAAGACTTAATCATGTGGACTTCCCCAACTCAAAAGCAGATAGCAGCTGTGACACTGTGAGATTTCCTGTTGAAGCACATGGCAGAAGTCAACATACCTAATCATAACCTTACCCCTCAAGTTTAAGAGTTTTCCATAGATGCCTATTATCACCACTGTTATTCAATATTGTACTAGATATGTTAGCATTAGCAATAAGAGAAGAAAAAGGAATTGAAGACATTAGACTAGGCAATGAGGAAAGAAAACTTATCACTCTTTGCAGATGATATGATGGTATATTTAGAGAATCCTAGAAAATCAACTAAAAAAAATAATTAACAGGATATAAAATAAACCCTCATAAGTCACCAGAATTTCTATATATTACCAACAAAGCCCAGCAGCAAGAGAGAGAAAGAGAAATTCCATTTAAAATAACTGTAGACAATATAAAATATCTGGGAGTCCATTTGCAAAGACAAACATAGGAACTATATGAACACAATTACAAAACACTTTTCACACAAATAAAGTCATATCTAAACAATCAGAAAAATATCAATTGCTCACCAAGCTAATATAACAAAAATGATAATCCTAAATTTCAGTACCATACCAATCAAACTACCAAAAATTATTTTGTAGAACTAGAAAAAATAATAAAATTCATCTGGAAGGACAAAAGGTCAAGAATATCATGGGAATTGATGAAAAAAATGCAAAGGAAGATGGCCTAGTAATATCACATCTACAACTATATTAAAAAGCAGCAATCATCAAAACTAATTGGGGCTGGCTAGGGAATATAATGGTGGATCAATGAAATAGGTCAGGTACACAAGACACAGTAGCAAATTACTAGAGTAATCTACTGTTTAATAAACCCAAAGACTCCAGTTTCTGGGATGAGATTTGACAAAAACTGCTGGGAAAACTGGAAAATAGAATGACAGAAACTAGGCATAGACCAATATCTCATGCCCCAAACCAAGATAAAGTCAAAACAGGTACATGATTTAGACATAAGGGATGATACAATGAGCAAAGTAGGAAAGCAAGGAATAGTTTACCTGTCAGATTGGTGGAAAAGGGAAGAAAAAAAGAGATGGAGAATATTATAAAATATAAAATGGATAATTCTGATTACAGTAAATTAAAAGATTTTTGCACAAACCAAACCAATACAACCAAGATTAGAAAGAAAACAGAAAGCTGGGAACAACTGTTACATTCAGTGCTTTTGATAATGGCTTCATTTTTAAAATACATAGAGAACCAAGTCAAATTCATAAGAATACAAATCATTCCCAAACTGATAAATGGTCTAAGAATATAAATAGGCAGTTTTCAGATAAAGAAATTAAAGCTATCTGTAATCATATAAAATGTTCTAAATCATTGTTGATTAGAGAAAAGCAAATTAAAGCAACTCTGAGATACCACCACACACCTATCAGATTGGCTAATATGACAAAAGGAAAATGATAAATGGGGACGGGGGGACACTAATGCACTGTTGGTGAAACTGTGAACTGATCCAACCACTCTGGAGAGCAATTTGGAACTATGTCCAAAAGGCTATAAAACTGTGCATACCCTTTGATCCAGCAGTACCACTATGAAGTCTGTATCCCCCAAAAAAAAATCATAAAAAAGAGAAAAAGACTCACGTGTATGGTAATAATAATAGCAGCTCTTTTTGTGGTGGCAAAAAATTGGAAATTGAGGGAATGCCCATCGATTGGGGAACAAGCAGCAGTATGTGAATGTAATGAATATTAATAGGAAATGATGAGCAGGCAGATTTCAGAAAAACCTGGAAAGACTTACATGAACTGATACTGAGTGAAGCGGGAAGAACCAAGAGAATATTGTACCCAGTAACAGCAACATTGTTTGATAATCAACTTTGATAGACTTAGCTTTTCTCAGCAATACAATGATCTAAGACAATTCCAAAAGACTCATGATGGAAAATGCTAGCCACATCCAAAGAAAGAACTAGGGAATCTGAATACAGATCGAAACATACTATTTTCACTATTTTTTGTTTTTTTCTTTCTTGTGGTTTTTTCTCTTTTGTTTTGTTTCTTCTTTTATAACATGACTAATGTGGAAATGTTTAACATGATTATATATGTATATAACCTGTTTAAGACTGCACACTCTCTTGAGAAGGAGGTAGAGGGAAGAGGGAGAAAAATTTGGAACTTAAAATTTTACAAAAATAAATGTTGAAAGCTATCTTTACATGTAGCTGAAAAAAAACAAAATACTATTAAGGTAAAAAAAAAAAAGGTTAAAGAGTTTCCAATTGCAGGAATTCTGAAATCAGAAATTTTCTGTGTTTGAGAGTTCAAGATTTTGACTTTCTAGAGAAAAGAAATTTCATGATGAGGCATGCTCCTTGGAGAAAAAAACAGATAATCAGCATAGTTCCTGATTAACATCCTCCTTTGAGAGGAAAGCCAGTAAGCTATTCAGACAGTTCAGATTCAGTAGAAAGGTAATTACTAGTTCAGAAACTCCCAAAGTATGTGTACCTTCCAGGTGGTTTAACCCATGGGAACCAAGAATTGAAAAGCACTATGTTGGCAAGGGGGCAGGATCAGGGTCGGGGAGACAGACAGACAGACAGAGACAGAGAGATTCACAGACAGAGAGACAGAGACTGAGAGACTGAGAGAGACAGAGACAGGGACAGAAAGAGACAGAGAGAGAAGGTAGGGAAATATTCTCTGGAACATCAGAGTATTACCCCAATAGTTCCGTTCCCTTCTAGGGGGAAGGGTAGAAAAGAGTGAAGAGGTAGGTTATTTAATTGTTTTCAATTTTCTGTGTCTTTTTATGGTTTCCTGTGTACACTTTGTGTCTTCTAACTTTCTATAGGATGAAATAAAGGCTGCCCTGTACTTGATATATATTTGGTAACTCAAGTGCCTGTAAAACACCTGAGAACCTCTCTTACTCACTTTTAGGGAAAATATACCTGAGTATATTAGAAGTAATGACAGGTGAAGCCAACAAACCAAAATTATCTTCTAGGGATCAGCACACAGGGTTAGATATGCCCCATATAATATCAGAGACTTGGTGGGGTAAAGGGGAGGCAAGACCACAGGAGACGCCTAATAACTGAATGCTTCCATCTCAATAAATGCACACATGTACACATTTGTATAACTGTTTCAAGAGTTTGTCAACAACCTCATTGTGATGATGCAAGAGCTGGAGGTAAATCAAATGCTACATACCCAAGGACCTTAAATGACCAAAATGTGTAGCAAATGTTTTTAGATTGGGTGATTATGCCTGTAATATCAGCAATGAATTATATTCTATGTCATTATGGAATTCTTGTCTGTTACCTTAAGAAATGCTTTACAGCTAAAGTTGGCTAACAGGAGACCATGCCCTAGAAGGAAGAGCATCCTGGATACTACACATGGGGAAAAAAAGTGAAAATATCAACATCTATGAGACCAGCCTTTAATATTAGGAAGTTTCCTACATGAGATTCTTTTTCTGTTTTCTTTTGTTTTTGTGGGGAGGGAGGATAGGAAAAATGTTTAAGCTCTTCATCTATCTTCCTGACACTATAGCAACATTGCTTTATACCCTGAAAACTTTTTAGTTTTTGAAATCCCCCTAATAAAATAATTTCCCCAGGTGGTTTCAGCTCACCTACTAGATTTTGACCTCTTTCATGAAGGGTTAATGAAAAAGATACTCTGTGGAGTCAAATAACTGAGTTTCAATACTGCCTCTGACTCTTATCATATATGTGATCTTGGACAGTCGTGAGTCTCCTTGGGCCTCAATTTTCTTATAACTTCAAAGACATAGTTGGACTAGATGGCCTCTTGAGTCCCCTTTCAGTTGTAAATCCATGATCCTTAGGTTATTATTTCAAGTCATCTCGTTCACCTTTATATGGGTTTGCATATAGTAATTGCATTCTTATTATTGCTAGCAATTATATAGCACTTTCAGATTTGCAAAGCATTTTATTTTTGCATCTCTTTTGCTATGCACAACAACCCTCTGAGGTAGTTCCAATTATTCTCATTTTATGGATGTAGAAATTGAAGTTGAGAGAGGGTAAGTGATGTGCCCAGGGTCCTGCAGCTAATAAGAATTTGAGGCAGGATTTTAACTCTGGTCTTCCTGACTCTTAGGTCTTCCACTCTATGCACTAGGCCACATAGACAACTACTAATAAATGTTCATCAACTCATTGAATGAATGAGTGCATTAGTGAGTGAATGAGGGACCCTGATAAGGAAAATACCTTCACAATGCTAGTCAATACTTCTACAGCTCATAGTATTAAAGTATTGCCTGGAGACACTGAAAAGTTAAATGATTTTCCCAGGGTCATACATCCAAAAAGCATCATAAAAAGTGTCACAAAACTGGAGCCTAGGTTGCCCTAAAGTCAAAATCTGCCCTTAATCCATGAAGCCATGTTTCCATTCTGTTTCCATTTTAGGTAGCAATGAATACCTTAATGGGGTTGATAACTCATTGAGATCATGACCTATTAGAGATGGACAAGAGGGCAGAAATCTGAGAGAAGAAATATTTATCAGTCAACTAGTCAAGGAATAAACATTTATGAAGCACGTACTGTGTGGTAGGCATTGTGCTAAGTGTCTAGGAATGCAAAGAAAGGCAAAAGACGGTCCCAGCTCATAGTCTAATAGGAGAAACAATACGCAAAAAGTATATACCATAAAATATATGTAAGACAAAATAATCAACAGAAGAAATTAGCATTAAAGGGGACAAGGAAAGGCTTCTTACAGAAGATGGGATTTTATGTGAGATTTGAATGAATCCAGGAAAGCTGGTATGCACAGATGAGGCAGGAGAGAATTCCAGTCATAGAGGACATTCATAGAAAATGTTTAGAGTTGGGAGGAAAGTCTTATGTGGGGAACAGTAAGGAGATCAGTGTCATTGGATTATGTGGAGGGAAGGGGTAGAGTAATTAGGCATTGAAGAATGTAAAGGTAAGAAGGGACCAGGTTATAATCTGGAAAAAAAAAACCTTTTGCCTCCTTCACAATTTTGCCTGACATCATTCCCAATAAACTAGATGAGGAGATGCAAAAGGCAATCGAGACAACTGTCCAGATAAAAATTTAGCCCACTTCTCTGTGTATCTAGGGAGGGACAGGATACACACATACAATCTTAGAGTCAGCAGCTGCTGATAGCGCCTTGTATAAAGGCATGCAACCAGCTATGCATAAGCATGAACATCCAGGAGAGGAAGCAACTAAGGAATAAGGTTCTGCAGTTCACTGATTCTGAACCAGTATGAACAGGTGAGTTAGAACTGAGGACTCCTAAGACAGAAGACCTGAAGCAAATGCCTCTTCTGTCTTCATTCCAGAACTTAGAAGAGTCCAGCAGATGATAATCAACTATACTGAATTGGGGATAATGGGGCAATAGGTTCAAAGCTGGAAGAAAGAACTTAAGGGTCATCTAATTCAACCTCCTTATTTTACAAATGAGGAAAGCAGTCACACAGGTAGTAAGGGACAAAGTTGAGTTTTGAACATGCTTTCAAATTGCCATTTGGGCCAGAAATCGCTAAAAAGAAAAATGATTTTTGCTGTGCAGTAGTGATCACTCTATAAGACTGAAAAAAGTTTTTTTTTAAATTTCAACACAAAAATTGTTTCATATGACTTAAACCCTCAATGTGGGTAAACATACATTTTCATAGCCCTAGTCTTCTGAGTAGCTCAAATTGCAAAGAAATCCAAAGGAAAATTAGTATTATGTTTCTCAAAATATTATGGTTTGTATAAAATAATTCCAGCCACATAACCCAACATTATCAAGCACAGAGAAGGCTGGATTAGTATATGCAAGATGTGGCTGCCATATTTGGTTGCTTCGGCAATTCCTCAGTAGAGTCTGTTTCTTTCAGTCACTGAGATTTCAATGGTGGATTCAGTTATCATCTCCAGGACACAGATGATTCTCTGATCTATTTGTCCAGTCCTAACCTCTCTCCTGACCTCCCGTCTTGAATCTACAATTGCCTATTAGACATCTCAAAGTAGGTACTCATAAATATCTTATATTCAATAAATCCAAAACTGAATTCATTATCTTCCTCCACTAACCCACAAATCTTCATCTCTCCTTAACTTTCTTATTACTATCAAGCATAACATCATCATCCCAATTACTCAAGCTCACAATTTAGTTATAACCCTGCCCCCCATGTCCAATCAGCTGCCAACTCCTGTCCATTCTACCTTCAAAATATTTCTTGTATGCACCCACTTCTCTCTTCTGACACTGCTGCCACCCTAGTGAAGGACCTCATCACTTCATGCCTAGATTAGTTCAATAGCCTATGGGTTGGTGTCCCCGCCTCAAGTCTCTCTCCACTCCAATCTGTCTTCCACTCAGTTATTAAACTGATCTTCCTAAAGCAAAAGTCTGACCTTGTCATCCTCCTATTCAATAAACTCTAGTAGCTTCTTGTTACCTCCATGATCAAATATAAAGTCCTGTGACTCTTAAAGCCCATTATAATCTGCATCCTTCTTACTTTTCCAGTTTTCTACACCTTATTGCCCCCCGCCTATGTATTGTGATCTGTTGACCTCCTTTCTGTCCCTTGGACAAAATACTCCATATATCCTGATTGGAACTTTCTTCCTCCTCATCTCTACTTTAAAATCAGACCTTCTGCAGGAAGCCTTTCCTAATCTTAGTGCCTTCTTTCTAAGACTACCTCTATTTTGTCATATATACATATATACATACACATATAGACATATATGCACATGTAACATGTGTGTATACTTACACATGCATAATATACATGTGTGTATATATGCATATATACATGTGTGTATATCTTGTTTGTATATAGTTGTCTGCATGTTGTTTCCTCGATTAGATTGTAAGCTCTTTGAGGTCAGAACTATTTTTATTTTGCCTTTCTTTGCCTCCCCAGCTCATAGCTCAGTGCCTGGCACATAGTAGATACCTAATAAATGCTTGTTGTTAATGTGAAGAAAGACTCTCTTTCCTTTACTTATTTTTGGAGGGGGAAGGGAAGGCAATTGGGGTTAAGTGACTTGCCCAAGGTCACCCAGTGTGTCAAGTGTCTGAGACTGAATTTGAACTCAGGTTCTCCTGACTTGGGCACTGGTACCCTGCTGTCCCCTTCCTTTCTCTCTGAGATTCTGACTACACCTGGACTAAGAAGAGAATCATGTCCCTGGTGCTTTCATCCGGAAAATTTTGAAATAGACAAAGTTATCTTTGGTGTCCCTAGCCTATTATTCCTGCATCCCTTTCTTAACTTCTATCATACTATAAAGGGCACTACTGAGGTTTTGGAGTTCTGCCAAACCCCAAAATGAATCGTTCATGTCCTGTTCTAGTAGCAAAATCTATTCTTAAGAAAAACTATGTTATCACTCATTTATAACTTAACCCAAATTTAAGTCACTGAGCTTCCTTTCCTAGAAATATTTGCATTATAAGTCTTTCTGTCTCTAATTATGAAATTATGACACTTAATAGCTGTGTGACCCTGGGCAAGTCATTTATCCCTGTTTGCCTCTGTTTCCTCATATGTAAAATGAGCTGGAGAAGGAAATGGCAAAAAAATATTCCAGTATCTTTGCCAAGAAAACTCCAAATGGGCTCATAAAGAATCAGATACAACTGAAAACACTGAATAACAACAGGGACACTTGGTTTTGGCAAAAAAAAGTTAAGGAAGGAACAGTAATGTGCAATAAGCCCGACAAGATGGGCTGGAGTCACAGAAGGGTAGATTGGGGAGGGGAGACCCTGAAAGTCAGAAGTCTAATTAGAAGACTATTCCAATAGTCTAGGTGAGAGCTGATGAAGGCCTAACCTGAAGTAGTTTGTGGCTGTTACTCAGTCATATCTGACTCTTCATGACCAATGGACCATACTGCCCATGGGATTTTCTTGACAAAGATACTGGGGTAGTTTACCATTGCCTTCTCCAGTGGATTAAGGCAAACAGATGGTTAAGTGAATTGCCCAGAGTCACAACTAGTAAGTGTCTGAGGCTGGATTTGAAGTCAGGTTTTCCTGAGTCCAGGCCCAGTACTCTATCCACTGAGCCACTTAGTTAACCTAGAGTGGTAGCTGTGTGCATTGATAATAGAACTATTGTGAAGATAGAATCAACAAGACTTGGCAACTGATTGAAAATGAGGGAAAAGATCATTAAACCTGTCAACTACTAAATCATCCGTAACTTTGGAAAGAATTGTTTCAGTTGAGTGGTGAATTCAGAATAATATTACAAATGGTTAAAGGTTAAGAAGTTAACGGGAAATGCAAAAAGTGAAGTCAATGAGCATAGAAAATTTATTCTAGCAGTTTGGCTGTGAGAAGGAGAAGAAATATTAGGAGATAATCTTGAGTGAATGTCTAGATTGAATAAAAATATTTTAAAGGATGGGAGAAGTTTGGATATGTTTGTAAGCAGAATGTTATTATTAGATTATTATTTAGGGTTATTAGGTAAGAAGATATTGGAAATTAGGAAGAGAAAGGAGATGATTGAAGAGACACTCCAGCTGAGTGGAGGCATTAAGGAGAGGGTTTGGGATCATAGATATAAGTAGAGAATTTGGCATTGGCAGAGTGATCCACCTCTTCCTCTGAGATGGGAGCAAAGGAATATTAGTGAAGGAGGTCAAAGTAATTGAAAATACAGATTTGCAGAGAAAGAGTGAGATTGCAACATGAAGCCTTAATTTTTTCAATGAAGCTTGAAGCAAGGTCCTGTACCAAGAGGAAGGAGGGAAGGATGTGGGGCTTATGATGGAAAAGACACTGAGTGGAGTGAGATAGGGATCTCTCAAGAAAGGCTCAAAAGATTGCCATGCAACAGTGAGGGCCCAGTTGTGATTATGTATTTTGTAGCAGACCTAGTCAATATGATTCATCAGCATTCTGCATTGCACAAGCAGCGAAGAAGGCAGGTGGTGGGAGTAATCTAGGAAGGAGAGAAAAGAAACAAGCAAGTAAGAAAAGAATAAGCAGAAATAGGACAAGGGGTAAGTGGAGGGTTAAGTAAAGTTAAACTGGTCTACTATGGGTGGGTGAGTGTGTATGTATGTATGTATGTGTGTGGGTGTATTTGTCCTTCATTGCCAAAGAAGACCATGCCATCAGAGAAATAATGATATGACTTGCACTTGACTTGGGGTTTTTTGAGTGAGGGAGGGCTGTGCAGGTCACCAGCCTCACTTCTCCTCCAGAGCCATCTGAATCCAGTAACCAGATATTCATCAGGATGACTGGAGATGACCCAGGATGAGGCAATTGGGGTTAAGTGACTTGCCCAAGGTCACAGCTAGTGAGTGTTAAGTATCTAAGGTGACATTTGAACTCAGGTCCTCCTGACTCCTGCACTGGTGCTCTATCCACTGCACCACCTAGCTGCCCCACAGGGTTAAGACTTTGAAGTGTGAAAAGTAAGGCCAGAGTAGGGTTTAAGGAACATATGAAGGGCTGGATGGAGTAACTAGAGATTGCTTTGAAAGTGGAGAATATGTTTAGGAGGTGGGAAGACAGAAAATTATAGTCAAATAGAGGAATTTGATAGTTCTAGACTGGGGTAAGGGAATACTCATGGGTCATGATGAGGGCAAGGATATGACCATCTTTGTGTGTAGAGTGAAGATGCAGATCATGGGAGCTGAGGTTGATCAATGGGAAAGAAAGGATTTCTGAGAGAACAAGAAGTCGGAGGTGTTACTGATGTTGTTATCCTCCTCCTCCTCCTCCTCCTCCTCATCATCATCATCATAATCATCATCATCATCATCATCATCATCATCATCATCATCGTAACATAACATAAGAAATACCCCTTCTTTTAGGAAATAAAGCAAGGGCAGATCAGCAAATAAAATTCACCAACTTTCAGTAGCTGCCATATTCCCTCCTAACCAAATCTAATCATACATTCTTCAGGGGTTGTCCCAGCAGAGACTATGCTAGAGGTGTTTACAATCCCATAATATCACTCCACTCACACGTAGTGAGCTAATGATTGCCACCATGACCAGCTGTGTAACCTCCATTATTCAGCAAAAGTTTGTACAAGCTAATAGCCCAAGTCAGGAGGAAAAGGGATTATAAATTGACCATATCACATGGCCTTTGGTATCTTACTTCATGGTCCTGTACCTCACATTTTCCACTGTAATTGAGACTTATTCCTAACCCCCTGGGGTAGTATGGGCATTCATGAATTAGCATTAGTAATGTCTTTGGAGAGCTTTACATGGGAGATTCCTTACCCTCCATCCCTTCAGCTTCTGCCAGTAGAAAATGTTTTTAATACTAGTAAAGTCAAGTCAGGTCAGTAAGTGTCTGTGTGCCAGGCATTGTGCTAAATGCTAAGTATACAAAGAAAAGTAAAAATAGTCCCCAACCTCAAGGAGCTTACAATCTAATGGGGGAGACAATATGGAAGCAACTATGTACAAACAAGGTGTATATAGGATAAATCTCATGGGGGTGAGGGAGAGGCAGTAACATCAAAAAGGATTTGGAAAGGTAAGATTTTAGCTGAGACTTAAAGGAAGCCAGAAGGTGGAGATGAAAAGAGAACAACAGGCATGGGAAAGAATCAGCAAAAATGCATGGAGTCTAGAGATGAAGTTTCATATAAGGAACATTAAAAAGTGCAATGTCATTGGATCAAAGAATATATGGTGGAAATAAGGGGCAAGAAGACAGGAAAGGTAGGAGAGGGCCAGGCAGTTTTGTTAGTTCTGATAGTGTTCAGGATTATGCCTGAATGAATGGCAGAAGGATTAAATTTTCACTTCAGTAATGCACACATTGTCCTCATTTTATGCTATGATTCTCCATCATATCTCATGTTTTCTCCCACTGGCTGAGAAAGAAATTAAACCATTCCTATAAAACAAAACCTTCTTTGCAGAACATGGTACTTCTCATGCAGTCAATATTAAAGGGGTATAATTTCTGCTCTGAAAATGGATATGTAAACTCCAATTAATACCACTCAAAACCACTGATTTCTTTTTTTTTGTTAAGTTGCTTTTCACAGACTCTGTGACACCATTTTGGGGTTTTCTTGGCAGAGTTACTGGAGCGATTTGACATTTCCTTCTCCAGCTCATTTTACAAGTGAGGAATTGAGGTGCAGGGTCACATACCCTGAGTGCCTGAGGTCAGATTTGAACTCAAGAAGATGTGTTTATCTGGTTCCAAGCCCAGTGCTCTATCCACTATGCTACCTAATTGTGAGTCAAATAGACCCAACAGAAAACATAAAATCTGGACACAAATATTGAACTACCTACATATTCTGTTCTCAGGATACTAAATTAGACATTTTATTAAATTATCTTTATTATTCTCAGCTCTGATCATGTTATTCCCTACTCAATAAACATCAATGGCTTCTTATTGATTCTATAATTAAATAAGTTTTTTCTCTTTAGTTTTTAAGTCTTTATAACTTTTCCCCCTCTCAGATTCTGCAATCTATCCAATTAGCCTCATGAGAATGGAAATTAGAGCTCCTGGGAGCAAACAACATGCATAAGAGTAGAAAGGCATGGACCCAGGGGAGATTTCAAGGCAAATAGAAAGGAAAATTGTCATGGGAGATCAATTTATATTTATAAACCTGAACAACAAAGGACACAAGAAAATTCCTTCCGTGGGGCAGTATTTCTGTTCTCTCTTTATTTTATGGGAATTGATATTTCTAATCATAAAGGACCCTATGATCTTAGATTGCATTATTGTATTCACTTTGGGGCATCATGGTTGAAGAAAGACACTGATACATTAAAGAGTGTCCAGAGGATATTGAGAGACTTTGAGTCCATAATATAAGAAGATCAATTGAAGAAAATAGAAATGCTTACTGAAAGAAAGAAGAGTAGAGGTGTGGGGACGTGACAGCATTTGAAAAGCTGTCATGTGAAAGAGCAATTACACATTTGGTCTTAAAATACAGAAAAAAGAACCAAGAGTAGCAGTTGTAAAGAAGTATAGTTGAACTTGATTTGAAGAAAAACTTCCTAACAATTGGAGTCATCCAAGAGCAGAATGGCCCACCCTGATAAGTGATTGGTTCCTCTTCCTTGGATGTATTCAAGTAAAGACTTCAAGCAGAGTCAAGTTTGTTGTGATGCGAATTCCTTTGTTATATTGGTTGGAGGACCAGATGGCCTCTGAGATCCCTTCCATGTCAAAAATTATGTGATTCTGTAGTTAGAGGACTTGAGTTTGACTCACTTCTCTATCATGTACTACCTTTGTTACTTTTCTTAACCTAGAACAGCCCTTCACATTCCTCAAATGTAAAAGGAGGGATCTATATGATCTTTAAGTTCCCTTCCAGGTCTAAATCTATGATCTATGAAATGAAGAAAAAAGAAGAGCTTAAGTAACAGCAGTCATTCATGATGACCCCAAACTTTTCAGAAGAGCTGGAAATCATTGTAGTATCCTGACCTCTTTTCAAAGAGGCTAATAATATTCAGCCTAACTAAATTTCTGTGAAGTTTAAATTGGAGGAGTCTTCATATTTTTTCCTAATACTGTGAGTTGGAGTTGTAGCACCATTTGGTGGCTACATTTCAATGGCTGGTGAAGCAATCTATATTTCTATACCACCTGCAAAGCATGGTACGAGTCTTCCATATCTTAAGTGCAAAAGTTATATAAGAAAGAGGAGGAGGAGGAGGAGGAGGAGGAGAGAGAGAGAGAGAGAGAGAGAGAGAGAGAGAGAGAGAGAGAGAGAGAGAGAGAGAGGAGAAGAAAGGAGAGAAAAAGAGAAGAGAGGAGAGGAAAAGAGAGGAATCAAGAGAAAAGGGGAAAAAAAGAGAAGGAAAGAAACAGAGACAGGAACAAAAGACAGAGGCTTTGGCCAAATGGTGAATTTTGTGAAATCTGGTCCCTGCGTAGCAGCAGATCAAAAGTCCATTTCTTCACCTCATGGCTGGTGGACTGCAAGCAGTCACAGAATATCTGCGCTTACCCTGAAGTAGACAGTAAGACCCTCCCATTCCTTGTCATCAGGAACTTCCAGAAGTAGACTCACTAAGCCTGCATGCTTCCAGGACTGAGCTCTCACTGGCAAGCCTCTATATATTGATATGCATAGAATTTCAAAATAAGTCTTCAACTTGAGTTAGGGTCAATTTTAAACCTCTTCTTCTAAAACACAGATTTGTCCTCACTTTCCTTCCTGGGGATAGGGACTAGGCATGTGATTTCTTTGGTGCGGAGACCTCCTCAGTGAGTCAGTGAGTCAGTCAGCAAGCACTTTATTAAGGATGTACCAGTACTGGGCACTGGGCGAATCATGGGGGATACAAAGAAATGAAAAACAAAAGCAAACAGTCCCTGCTCTTGAGGAGTTCTCTCATGCAAGAGACAACATGCAAAAACATATGTACAAATAAGATTTATATAAAATAAATGAGAGATAATTTAAGAAGATTAAGTAAGAGTAAGAAAAGCTTCCCAGACTAGGGACTTTAGCAAAGACTTGAAGGAAGTCAAAGGAACTAGTTTTGGGGGACATCCAGTGAAAATAATTTGGAGTCAGAAGATGGAGTATATTGTTCAAGAAATAGCAAGGAAGCCAGTGTCACTAGATCACAGAATACACTGGGGGAGGGTGGCAGATAGGTAGGAGGAGTCAGGTTATGAAAAGTTTTAAAAGCCAAATAATATTTTATATTTGATCCTGGAGGTAATAGGGAACTATTAGAGTTTATTGGATGGGGAAGGGAGTGGCCTGGTCTGATTTGTGCCTTAGGGATACAATTGAGGCAATAGAGGCATGAGACATAAGATATGCAGTTCTTCCCCAGAAATGCCAGAGAAGAGAAGGGGACCTATCTGAGAGAAGCTTTGAAGGTAGAATGGACAGAAGTTGGCAGCCAATTGGATATTGGGGGAAGGGGATATAGGTAAGAGGAAGATGTTGATGATGATACCTATGTTTTGAGGCTGGGTAACTATGAGGATGATGGTACCCTTGACAATAATAAGGAATTTAGAGTCAGAAAGAGGGGAGGGTTTGAGGGGAAAGGTAATGAATTAAGTTTTAGATATAATGAGTTTAATATGTCTGAGACATACATTTGAGGATGTAAAATAGGCAGCTAGAGATGTGAGACAAAAGTGACATAGGTGAGGACTAGAGAAATAGATTTGAGAATCATTGGCATTGCGATGATAACTAATAAAGCCACCAAACAAAAAAGTATAATGGGAGAAGGGAAGAAGGCTTAGGACAGAACCTTGGAGAACTCCAACTATTAGCAGGCATGATATAAATGAAGATCCAGCAAAGGAAACAGAGAAAGAGTGATCGGAACAGTGTCAAAAAAAAAAACCTAGGGAGAAGACAGTATCAAAGAAAAGAGGTGATCAACAGTGACACTGTATAGGGAAGTCAAGAAGAATGATGACTGAGAAGAGGTCATTAGACTTGGCAATTAAGAGATCACAGACAACTTTGGAGAAAACAGTTTCCATAGAATAATGAGATCAAAAGCCAGACTACAGAGAGTTAAGAGAATGAAACTCTCTCTACTTATTCCAGATATCATCTTCTCTGCAACTGAGAGTCTTAGAGAGTTAGGTGTCCTAGAGCATTTAGAGGTTAAATGATGTGCTCAGGCTCACACAACCAGCATGAATCCAAGTCTTCCTGGCTATGAGTTCAGTCGTCTATCTTGTTCCTCTTATGTATGGTTTGAAATAAGCTTGTCAATAATAATTTTAAGTGTTTATCTTTTCTTCAACCAAACCTTGATATGTTTACATATTATCTTAATTATTCTCACATCCTTCAATAGAACCATTCTGATTGGTGCCTTTGGGGAATGCACTTCCACTAACACAAGAGCTTGTGATTTCTTACTTGTACCATCCTCTAGTGTATGAGTCATAGCGGAGGGGCAGAAAGCCATTTTATTCTGTATTTTTGGCTTTTCAAGAGTGTAATTCCAACCCGTGGATTTAATTCACATACTTTAACTACTTCTTTTGGCTGTTCATTTTCTTAATAGAAGTCTGAAAACATTTCTCTTACCACATGCCAGACATAGTATTTCATGGCGACAGAGAATGTGCCTCCTCTCCCTTGCAAGTGTGCCAAGCCCAGAGTGTGAGATAATGAAATACTTAAACGTTATTGGTATAGCAGAGGAACTGTTAAGAAGGGCATTCTTACCAAGGAACATGTGGAACAGTTCAAATGAATTCCTTTCTTTTGCTTAAAATCAAATTTTCTTGACTCCTTCCATAAATGATCAGAGGGATTTTTCTTCTTTGATAACAAGACTTCAGAATATGGAGCCAATAAGATTTCCCCCCTGTTCTAGTCAGTCAAGCTCTGTAACCTCTTTCCCTATCAGTCTCTAAATCTTTACTCAGCACATGAATTGTGAATCACTGAGATTTCAAAAATATGGTACACTGTCAATAATATTACTTTGGGGTACACCAGAATATTCAAAACACATTGTGTGATGCTCTAGTTTTTCTTTGGAGGATTTAAATGGAACAGAGTGAAAAGGGACATGGTCT
Organism: Bettongia penicillata ogilbyi; assembly: GCA_023548195.1. Classification (NCBI taxonomy): domain Eukaryota; kingdom Metazoa; phylum Chordata; class Mammalia; order Diprotodontia; family Potoroidae; genus Bettongia; species Bettongia penicillata. Next base: position 1,053,634 of record JAJHZJ010000559.1, on the reverse strand, counting down.
CCAAAATCATTTTTTACTGCTTCCCAATACAAATTCTCCACTTAACCAAGTGGATATGCTCTCCATTCTCCAAATACAACTTCTAAGTCTATGTTTATATGCTTTGGCACATGCTACATAGCCTCCTTTCTTGTTTCTTCCAAGCTATGTACTTCAAATGCATATTAAACACTCCAGAAGCTATCCTTGATTAATGCTGTCCTCACTAGAATAATTCCTTTACTCTGTCCCATCAACACATAAGAATCATATAATGCTAGAGCTGAAAGGAGCCTAAGAATTGGTCTAATTTCCCTCCCAAATTTTACAGAGGAGGAAATGAAGATCTATGGGCAATAAACTGGAATGCCTTGTCCTACATGTCAGAAAGAAAGAAGAAAAGTTGCAAAGAAACAGATACAGACTTACTATAAGGAAAAATTCCTAGCAACTTGAATGGACTGTAGTAGGAGATAGTAGGTTCTGTCTCTCCAGAGGTCTTCAATCAAAAACTGAAGGGCATATTGTGGACTGGATTCTTATTCAGTTGTAGATTAGAATAAATGAAACATAAGATCCCTTACAATTTTTGAGAATCTATAAATCTAAGCAATCTCTCTAAAATTATACTTGTAATAACAGCAAGATTACAACAGAAATCTTCCAACTCCTAATCCAGTGTTCCTTCTACTATTTATATTAATGTATGATATCACCATATTAATACTACTAATACACACTTTTGTTTTGTTTGCATCAGTGATGCCACAAATCCACAAACCCATTACCCATATTTTTCCTTCACATGACTGTTTGACCTCTCATCTCTATATCTCTGTTCTGTCTGTCCATGTGTCCCTACTCCCCCCTTTAAAGATCAAGTCCAGGGTTGTAGAGCAGCTACACAAATCAAATGTCTTCATTAATCAATGTGGTATAGTAGAAAACTGCACTGGAGGTCAGAGGACTTCGGAGCAAAGGTCTTGGTTCTGCAAATTATTAGTGTGATATTGAGTAAGTCAATTAACCCTGCTGAGACTCTGCTTCCACCTCTGTAAAATGAGCGAGTTTGATTCAATCCCTGGGTTTCCTTTTGTCTCTCATTCTATAAACTTGTAGATTTTTCTCCAAATTTGGGCCTCAGTTCTACTTGGCTTGGCTCCAAATCCAAACTCCCAGGGTTCTGTCCATAGAGGTTTAATTAGATAAGATTGCTAGTTTGCAAAGCCTGCTTCCCAATTTAATCTATGATAATGGGACTTCTGGTTTATAGAAAGCACTTAGTATCATAGGATCATAGACTTAAACTGAAAAGAACCTTAGAGGCTACCTAGTCCAACAATCTTACTTCACATGTAAAGTATATGAGATGGGGGGAGGTGGCTCTCATCCATAGAAGCATCTGTTTACACTGACCCAGAGTTGGAAAGTCACGATAAAAAGAACAGGAATAGGATATATACCCACCAAAAAGAAGAATCCACACTTCACGGACCTCTTGCAGGAGGAGAAGCTAGAATAGCTGTTCAGAGTACAATTTCTATGTAGACCACCAGATGGCAATCCGACCTCAAGATGCTCTAGCTCCTTTTCTCTATGCAAACAGGAGCAAAGTTTTGTTGTTCCTCAAATGTTCCTTTTTGGCCCTCTGGACATTAGAAGACAAGGGACTGCTGAACTCCAAAGACTCCAAATGTGTAAACCCCAGTTTGATCCTAAACAGCCTCAAGAGGTTTCCCTTCATTGTAGCTATGCTAGCAGGGGCTGAATGACCATTTGTAGAGTATTTCTTAATGGGTTGAACTAGATAGCTACTAGAGCTCCCTCCAACTCTAAATATTCAGTGATTCCATGATAGCTTAGTCTAAGGAAATGAAAATTCTCAGCAATAATTCGTAACTTATCTAACTTGTGTTTGCCTTCATCACCATGAAAGTCTAATTTCATTCCCAACTTTAGATGAACTGAAAGGATTGTTTTTTTGTTCATATATCTATCAAATCATATTTTATCAAATTTATCAAATGAAATCAGGATCAAAATTACCATGGAACAAGGTTAGAGGCCTAAAGCAACAGGGTCACTCAGGCAGTTCATAAACTCAGTTTGCCAAACTCATGACTAAAGATAAATCCAATGAACATGGCTTCAAAAACTTGCCACTTTTAGAAAGGTCAGAAATCTCAACCTCCTCACCCAGTCTTCAAATCAAGTTCCCAGGCTAACTGAAAAAAAACTTTTTAGGAGAGCATTCTCCAAGTCCTTGATTTCAAAGTCTCATGGGGAAAGAAAGAAATCATCTCTCACTGCTGGATGGAAAGCTCGATAAAAGCTCTCCAGTCTAATGTTTCAAAACGCTGACACCAGTGGTTACAAGGTCAAGTGCTATTGCTAGTCTTTTACCAGGGGCAACAGAGAAGTCTCAGTATGTATGGTGTGGGATCAGGGGAACTAGAAAAGGAATCCCCAATCAAAACTAAGGCATTAAAGCTTATAACGCATTTAATATACATTATCTTATTTGACCTTTGAAAACCTTCAAAGTTGGTAGTACAAAGAATCATCGATTTAGAGCTAGAGAGCACTCTGGAGACCATTTTTCAACCCCCTAATTTAATATATGAGGAAGATGAAGCCCTAGAAAGTTAAGTGACCTGCACATGGTCATCCAGCTAGTAAGTGTTGGAAGTGGGATTTGAGTCCCACTTCCTTTCTGATTTCAAAGTCCAGCAAGTGTTCCTTCACATCATACTGCCACTCTGAGGCACCTATATAATCTGGGGCTTAATCTTTGAGAAACCATGAAAACACAGCAGAGATGACAAGACCGTCTCGCCCACATAAACATGAGGGAGACATTAATCCCCTAGGCATAATCACAGAAACACAGAATGTCACAGGTCACAAAGTGCCTGAGATCACCTTGTCCAATCCACACTTGCATAAGAAACTCTCTACAACATACCAAACAAGTGGACATCCATCTTTTCTAGGTCCTAATAGAATTGCTCTTCCTCAGAACAGTCCTTCAGATATGTTAAGACAATGATCATGTCTCCCTTATCTCCCTTTGCCTGTTTCTTTTCCAGGTTAAGCATAAAAAATTCCTTCAACCCATCTCCATATGGCAAGACCTCAAGACCCTTGGCCATTATGTTTGCTTTCCTCTGGATGTACTCTAGTTTACCAAGATCCTCCCTAAAACATAGTGCTCAAAAGTGAACAAAGAGATGTAGATGTAGTCTGATCAGTGCATAATATTATGAAACAATCACCTCCTTATACCTGGAAGTTATCACTCAGCATTAGCATTAGCTTTTTTCACTGTCATGCCATATTTTTGACACATATTGACCTTCAGTCCACTAAAACCCCTTGATTTTTTTTTCAGAAGAACTGAGTGCCTTCTTATATTGTACATGTGAAACTGCTTTTTTGAACCCAAGTTTAAGATTTTACATTTCTCCCTATTAAATTCTATCTTATCACATTTCACCCAGAGTTCTAGTTATCAAGATCTTTGGGGAGTCTATCTCTATAATACAGTATTGGTTATACTACTGAGCTTAATCCCATGGAAAGCAACCCAATTTCTATCCCTTATTTGGAAATTTCCAATTTCCATTTATATTGGAAATTTCCAATAAAGAGGCATTCGACTTAGTAGCTTAATTTTACAACCTGTCTTATAAGAACTGAAAGTATATTGCTGGTCTTACCTTTCTTAAAGGAAGTCAGTGAGAGAAATGGAGCTAGATTGTAGTGCCTCTTTAGACCAGGCTTCGTTTTTGCATTTTGTGCTTCTTCCTCTTGGTTATAATCTCCAATGATGATGAAATGTAAGCTGCCTGTGTTAATCCTTTCAGAGGCTGAAGTTCTGTACATTTCCTAGGACAGCCAGAAATTTCAGAAATTTTTAATCTATTTTCTTTTTTTGCCCAACTCGACGAGGGAAATATGCCTTTTCTAAATTACTAAGACTCCACACATTCCAAAGGGCATCCTCGGAAACAGAAAGTTTCTTATATTCCATATGAGCTTCAGGTGGGCAGTATATTATAGTAAAAAATAGCAGTGAACTAGAAACCAGGTGACCTAGATCCTTTTCACTGTTCTGTCATTTTTATAACTTTGGCCAAGTCACTTGAGATCTCTTGACCTCAGTTTCCTCCTTTATAAACTAAAATAACTAGATTATATTATCTTTTCAGGTCCCTTGTGGTTCTAAAATTCAGTAATTTTATCTAATCAGATTATTTATTATTTTAGTTAATTTTCAAATATCTGTACTAACTGGGGGAGGAGGGATATCATTGTAATAAATTACCGCAGGGAGTGACAAATCCAAAAGCCATTTCAATTTAGCTTTGGGATACTATACATACCATTTCACAAAATATTTTATATTGAGGGCAAAATAACATATATAATGACTGACTTCAAAGCCATGATAATTAGATCAATAAATTAAGCTTAGGGCTCCAAAGTGATACAGATAACATTAACCATAAAGTGATACAGATAATAATAACCATACATTCATTGGCACAAAAGCCTCTGAATGAGTAATAAAGCTGCCAATGAGTGGGAATTTGAAAGAGCTCATTGGAGTTAGTATCATCAACCAAAGTGGAAAGTTAATATAGCCATTCCATCCCTTGATGCAGAGATGATAGACTAGAGGCAAAGAAACAGCTATGCATTCTCAAACATGGCCAATATGTTGATTTATTTTGCCAGACTGTATGTAACTGATGTAAGAGAGCACTTTTTCTGAAGGGATGGGGGAAGGATGGAGGGAAGGAACATTGGCAGTGGTGGGGAATAATACTCTGTTCATTTAATTAATGTAACTGTAAATGGTTACTAGACAAGTGTAAGCCATTTTACTAATGTTGAATATTGGTTTTAATGAAATATTTAATTTCTAAAAGAGAAAGTGGCATATAATAAAATAAAATAATAAAAATGACAGTTAAGGAAGGCAGTCTAAATAGCTTGCCACCAGTGGGGCAAATTTCAGAGCACAGAAATTCTGAGCCTTCACACTTGGAAGGCAGTTCTCAACTTAGAATAATTGTCTTGCAAATTAGTGGGAAATACTTCTGCTTCCCATTTTCCCTCATTGTTCTTTTGCTTCTATAATTCAAGAGCAAGTAGGACCTGTAATTTAATCTGTTAAGGATACATCTTCCAGCTTCACCGATTACACTTCATTGGTAACAACTCTGTGAGAACTGTATTCTTTTATTCCTAGTCTTTTGTGAAAAGGAAAGTTAAATGGGGAGGTACTTACATTGCTGTAGTACCTTGGTTTAATGATCTAAATTGGAAGTGATTTTATTACAAATTGATATTCAAGAGTTATTAAGGCCAAAATATTCACCAACATGATCATAAGCCTCTCTGAACTTGGCTGGGTCAATCCAAGTCTATATTTTGTCATTTCCATTTCCATAGTCTTTCCAGTGTGGTAAGACTTGTCAGAACTTGCTCTTGTCTAGCACTAACTTTGAGAACCCAAAGTCACCTAAATGCCACAATGAAGGATAGAGGTTTGTGTGTGTGTGTGTGTGTATGTGTGTGCTTTTTGTTTTGTATTTGTTTTTGTGGAGGAGGGACTATATCTTATGCAAATATATGGTTAATAAGTTATTTATAGTATCCAAGAGGTGCCATCAAAACCATTAGCTACCCATTCCCTGTCACCACCACCACCACTTCATAGTGAAATTTTCATAGGGATTTCACTTCATAGGGAAATTTTCCTGCTTGAGACAAGGGGAGTTCCAGCATCCCAAGCAGAAACATAAAACACATTTTCTCATAGAAATATTATTCTAAGTAGCGGTAGTAGTAATGTAGTAGTAATTTGATGCAGTAATTCATTTTGCTTGACTATGACTATTTGTTGCAGATTTCCTTTTTTTCTTTTAAATGGAGGGGGGCAAGAGATGGAGAGAAAAATAAATAACTATGAATTGGAAAATAAAATTTAAAATACTCATTTGGTATAATGAATGAGCACTGGATGGGTAGAGGTCCTTAATTTTAATTAATCAGTTTTCATGTATTCTCCATGGCTACTAAAATATTATGTATTAGACTAACTGTGCCATGATATTTTGGATATTATTGCAGACAAACTAAAAATCACATATAATTTTAATACAAATTTTATTTATCCACCATACACAGTACTTCACAAGCAAAGTATATTGTGCTATGAACAAAAGTCATTTTAAGAACCATTGCTCTAATCCAAATCCTACTCCTAACTTGCTCTGTAACTTTGGGTGAGTGATTTCACCTCCTCTGAACGAGAGAGAGAGAAAGAGAGAGAGAGAGAGAGGAGGCTAGTTATCCTTTCCACATTATGACTTTCCCAACACAACCTAGATATATCACAGGTTGGCATAAGAAATTAAATGGGAATGTGGGGGCAGTTTTGAGGAAGCCACAGACGACATTCAAAGGCCAACAAATAGTTAACCAAATTTTACATTAAGGTCCTCTAAACACCCCATAAAAAAAGAACAAATTCAGACTTCTTTTCTGGTATGAGGGAAGGACCAAAAAATTTTACACAAATTTTCCAGATTGCAGGGGTGCCACACTCTTAACCCTGGTGATGTGATATTATATTAGCTCAAGGGTTCTTAACCTGGGGTCCAGGAAATGACTTTCCTTGGTACCAAGTAGTCTTAAACTTGATTGCAAGTATAAAAATGCTGAACCTGTCACTTTCTATCTCCCCCTCACTTCCAGGCAGCTTGGAATTCACTGATCTCTTCCATGTACCTTTCTGACTGTCCTGTAATATGGTTTTCAAGAGATGGATAAATTTAGGCAGCTGACCTTTCTATGTACATTTGCCAGTATGAAATTCAGATGTTTGCTTTTATGCACAGTAGGAATGAGTTAAAAGAGCAATGATGCTGTGTGGAAAAAATAAAGATAAAATAATCAGGAAATGCAAAAAATCAATGTCAGGGGAAAAAGTTAAATCCAACCCGATATTCACTATATAGGAACATGAGTAAATCAGACCCTTTTACACTGCTTCCATACTATCCATGATGCAAATGTTCCTAGAGGCTTTGGTTCTTCCAGATGTTATTCTACCTCAGGATTTCCACATGGATCATGTGCCCTCTCTGCCATTATGTAGCATTAGTTATGGATTTTAGGGGCACCACTCACCGTCTGGAGAAAATCTATTAAATGGAAAGTTGCTAGCTAATATCTGTCTTGAACTTTTCACTCAAGTGGTCCCCATTCACCAGCCAGAAACCCAGAGGCACACAACTTCCTTCTGTTGAATTGCCATAGCGGGATCAAAATCACATTTTGGAACCAATTCTCTCACCTTAGAATAATTTCTTTAGTGAGTCCATGACTCAGAACTACTGTCCCAGCTTTTCCATTAACTTCATGCCTGGAAGTCTCTGTGAGCAGGTCATTCAGTCTCCGTCTCCCTCTATGTCTTTGTCCCTGTCTCTATCTCTGTTTCTTTCACAACCACACATAGTTTTCCCTCCCTTCAAAATGGAAATCATACTTCAGTCATTGAGGTAAGCCTGCTACCTCCTACGTGTGCCCTAAATGACAGCAGTTGATCCATGCAAAGCACAGAGAGGAATGCAAGGGTTCCTCAGCATCTGTAGAAATGCACAGCAGGTCCTAGGTCCCCAGACCCTCATTCTGTGCCTACAAGTGGTGGAATGTTTAGCTCATTTTGATTGGTCTTTCACCTTCATTTGGAGCTTGGCTCAAGCTCACAAGACGTAGTCCAAAAGCGATAAACTCCCTCTGAGGTCATTTCTGCAATCCTGGGCTGTTACAGTTCTCAAACAAGGCTATGTGTGACTCACTGAGCTCGTTAGCAAAGCCGTCAGTGGGATCCAAAGAGATTGAGAACAGTGACATCTAGCGGTTCTGCCTCGCCAGTGCCAAAAAAAAGGACTCGATTGGAAAGGGAGGTGGGAGGAGGAAATTCACAAAACCCTGTGCAAAATAGCATTGAAAAGGCAAGCTCCACATTTACAAACAAGTGTAAAGAGTAGGCTCTAATTGGGGAGGTCGTCTGCCTGCGATCTCACCTTCCTCCCCAGTGTTTCATTTCTGGGAACCCGAGCTAGTTGGGTTTTCTTTTTTCACTGGCCTCTCCCTTGCCAAAATTGCTTTGCCAGAGGCTGCAAACCTGACGCTGAAGCAGGTGGGTGTGGGCTCGCAGCAGAGCTGAAGGTGTGTGTGAGCCTCACTTCGCAGGAATGAGACCCAGCATGTCAGGAACTATCATCGGGCAGGAAGGCATTTGCCATTATTAAAACACGCACAGCAGATGATTGGACATCGGTCATCCGTTCTGTGGGGCGTTTCACTTGCCTCCGATGGCCAAGTTTTGACTTTATTTGTAAAGGTGCCCCTCCCTTGCATTGGCCCGTTTTTCCAGAGGCAGTTACTGGATAGTCAAGAATCAGAGACGGGTAACGGGGTGCTTTGCAAATGCTGATAAAGTTAGAGTGGAAAACAAAATTACAGAGAGATAAATACTACCTGGAGTAGAATGCTTGTTTCGTTCAAGTCAGACCTTTTGAGTCCAGAGCTGTGCTCTCCCATTTACTAGCTGTGTGACCCTAGGCAAGTCATTTAGCCTCTCTGGGCTGCAGTTTCTAATTTATAAGGTGAAGAGATTGAATTAGATGACTTCTAGGATCCATTCCAGCACTAAAGCTATGATCCTATGATATTAAAAAAAAAAAAAAAAAGGCAGGTTAATTGGATGTGCCACAGGATTTTACAGGCATATTCTGAATTGAATTGAACATTCTTCATCTTTACTCACATGAATGATAATATTTACCTAAGTATTTCAAAGGTCTGAGTTCCAGTGTAAATCTCCCCATGTAAATCACAATCCTTCTATGCGTTAGTTTACAATCATGGTGAGTTGGTGCAGTCTCCGTTGATGACCTTTTTAACTTAGCTAAAGTCGTCCTTGAAGGACAGATAATCTGCGGAGGCCTTCACTCAAAGCCTTTCTAACCCTTCCAAAACTGGATCTCATTGGCATAGCCTAAAAACCCAAGATCACCTCCCCACCATAATGTGGCCCCTGATGACTTCAGCAGAAGATAAATAAGAATCACCATATACAAAAATTTACAATTTGTATACACAAAACTCAAGAAATAAAATTAGAGAGCTAGAAGAGAGCTTAGATACCATCTCATCTGGTCTAAACTCCTCAATTTATAAATGAAAAAACTAAAGCACTATAGAAAATTCTTCTTTAATTCTATCTCACTGTGACACTGACAGCAGTTAGGAAGAAACCAGTATGTCAGGAAAAGCTTACAAACTATTGGAGCTGTTCAAAAGTGGAATGAGCTTCCTCAAAGGTGCATTCCCCCTCCCTGAAGGGAGGCCTTCATGCAGAGGGCAGATGACTCCTGACTGGGTAGGTTATAGCATATCTGTTATGCATAAACTGGACTAGGTAGACACCAATATCCCTCCCAACACTGATGTTGGGATTCTGTTTCCATATTTTCCAGGTTAAGGAAAAATCACAAACACTGAAAATTATAAAACTCAGCAACTAGCTGTAGAAAGTTACATTTATGTTTCTGCACTATTCTGTTTCAAAATACACAGAAGTTGATTAACAAGCATTTATTAATCACCCATGATATGCCACTGTGCTAAGAACAGGAGATAAAAATCATCCCTGCCCTCAAGAAGTTTATATTTTCAGGAGATTCTAATGCCCTAAATGTTCTTTCCTTAGGTACTGAAGGCTATTGATTGAAAGGTGGAAATGGAGAAAATCCTTTGCAGAAAACAAATCATACAATCATGTCCCACACTTCTGCCATAGTAATTGAATGACCGCGTCACCAAATAATCAAAAGCATCCTCCAAAAAAAACTACTCCCCGAGAAGGAAAAATAAATTTTCCAATTACCTTAATCACCAAATCAGAGAACCTGCATAAATCTAAAGAGATAATCAATGAGTACTGTGATATGCCATCAAAATATTTCACAAGAGTATTTAATACCTTTAATTCTTTAGAAGAGAAAGAGTCAATATTCAGAGATAACCTTGTCTAGATGAAGATGGGGCAAGAAAAAATTTCTTTCCATTTCTTTTTGTCCAGTTTAGCCATATGAGGTTGATCTGGCTACAAAGATGATGAAGCTATCTACTACCTTTATAAAAGAACCCTCACAGATCCCCAGTCAATTTGCTCCATTTCACTCCCTTGAAGAAAAAAATAGTACTTGAGATCAAAAATGTCAAACCTAATCCTCTGCAGTCATAGAATCATGACACAGAGTTAGGAAGAACCTCAGAAATCTCTATTCGAACTCCTTCATTTTTATGGATCAGAAAGCTAAAGCCCCAAAGATAACCATCAGTCTCACAACCTGACTCTAAATTCATCATCCATTCTTCACCTCACCTTGCAAACAGACATGAGTATAGGATTTAAGAGTCCACTTTCCTGAAATAATCATTGTAATAATTTCAAGAAGAGAGGACAATAAACTGGCAAGGTCGGCTTCCTGTCCCAAATGCAACCCCTGCCATAAACACCAAGGTACAGTACTATCTCTGGGGTAACCAGTTGGCACAGTGGATAGAATGCCAGGCCTGGAGACAGGAAGACTCATCTTCCTGAATTCAGATATGACCCCAGACTCTAACTAGCTGTGTGACCCTGGGCAAGTAATTTAAACCTGATTGCCTTAATTTCCTCATCTGTAAAATGAACTGGAGAAAGAAATGGTAAACCTCTCTAGTATCTTTGCCAAGAAAACCCCAAATGGGGTCACAAAGAGGTGGATACAAATGGAAAATGTCTGAGCAACAGTAACAGTTGTAATAATGAAGAGGATACATTCCAATGGCCCACCATGTCAAAAACTTTGTTATAGAGATCCAAGTAGTATAGAAAGCACAGGGATATATATCAAAAAGGGAGAAGCCCAGTTCTCTCCCAGAGGGAGAGATTTTTCTTTTTTCTTCCTCTCCTTCATGATTTCTTTTCCTCTCAGGTCAGTCTATGGCTCAGTGTCTCTAGCCTAGAAATTCAAGTCTTCCACTTAACCATGCCCCGGCACACTGAAATAGGCCTCTAATAATAATAAGTCATATTTCTATTGCATTTTTAGATTTACAAAATGCTTTCCTCAAAATAAACCTATGAGGTAGGTGGGTAAGTCAAAAATCTGTCTCCAACCATGTAGAAACTCCACCACTACAGATAATAATATGCTAATAATTATATAGATGTCTGGGGAAGTTGCTCTAGACTCAGGTTAAGTCATTTATTGATAGTCAAACTATTTAACAATGAGATTTAAACCCAATGCTCTTTCTACTGCCACACACTGCCTACACAATGTCACTGCCTGTTACAATATCTTGCCATTAGGTCCAGATGGCTTCAGAGGAGAAAGTGAGGCTGGTGACTTTGCACTGCCCTGCCTCATTTAAATCCAGTTCACTTCAAAGTCATGTCCATCACCTTCCCGATGTCACAGTTCTCTTTGAGAAAGGACAAACAACAAAAACAGCCTGTTCTAATGCTACTCCCTCCTCAGCTGCTGCCAACACCACCATCACTGAGACTAGAACATTCCAATGAGCAACCAGTGATTGAGGGTTGGGGGCAGGGGAAGGAAGAACCTTGTTCCAAGAATCTGTGACTGGATGGACCATTACATTATGCTTTCCATTTGACTTTGAGAGGGGCTTTCCTAAGATGAGAAAAATTCATATATGTACTTTCTAACTGAAGACAAACTCATACTCCACAGAAAACTATAGCGATCATTTCAAAGGAATTATACAGACTTTATCTACTAAGTTCATGAGTGATTAGAAAAGCAGAACAACAGAAAAACTTCACAGTTCATATTTCTCAGACCTTAAAGGTTATCTATTAAATTCTTTTTTTTTACTCTGTGAAATTCTCAATCCTCTCTTTATCTCATCTATAATGACAAGTCATTCCCCCCTACATAGTATCCTGGGATGTTGATTCAGGAATGAATCAGATGAAAAGTTGCCATTTACTGACTCACCCTCACCAGTTCACGTAGTACCCTAAATTTTCCTGGGAGGTCTCCCAAATAATTCTTGGCCTCTAGTCTGTTCCTGATTAACATGTGAGATCACATCCCAGAATGGTACACCTATACTGCATATCAATCTCTCGCTAGGATTCCAAAATATTCATTGCTTGCTCAGCCGTATTCATTATAGACAAAGTCCTACCTCCATACCTTTGCTCATGCTGTTTCTCTTCCCAAGAATGCTCAATCCTTTTCACTTATCCAAATCCTACTCACCCTTCAAGAACCAGACAGAGTTTTACTTTCTCTATGGAGTCTGTGAGTACTCGACTTCACTCTCCCTTCCTTGAATGCCTACAGAATTTATCATTCAATTTTAGCACTTAAACATAATCTTGCATTATTCTCTAATTGGCATGTATTTTACTTTCCCTTTTCTAATTATGCTCTGTACTTACCTTGAATTCTTACTACACACCTGCCACCATGCATTTTGGACATGCAGTGAATAGGAATTGAATGAATAGAAAGGAATGAAATGGACTTCTGATTGCATAGTGAATTCCTAGTAAGGAAAATCCCTCTACCAAAAACTTGGAAGGTCAAATCTGGTCCATTCCATTCTTTCAACTGATAGTCTTACATAGTTAGGTACCTGGAGCACAAAAAGTTTAAATGATTTGTCCAGAATCACATATTTAGTAGGAATTGAACTCTGACCTTTCTGACTCTGAGGCTAGTCCTTTATCCATGGATGCAGAGGTAGTCTAGTGGTTGAAATGCACACAACCAAACATTCAAATAACATGGTCATTTTCCCAGCCTCTTTGCCCCACTATCCACAGAGATCTGGTCCTGACATATTCCAGAAATATAAGTCTAGATCTTAGCTCTAGATCCAAAACCACTCTTATAAGTGTAGCCTGGTCTTTAGCAGCCTTCATTTGGAAAATCCCAAAAGGACAAAATTTATTCATATGACATAACATTTAATTACAAAACCCAAGGTTCTGTGAATCAAGGATGACCCTACACCAGACTATTCTGACCCTTTCTCTTGGACCAGAATTATCAAGATGAGTACTTAAGCAAATCAGTTCCAGAACGGTGGGGTGGCAGAGAAAGGGAAAGGGAAAAGGGGCAAAAGGGCCTTCTTTTTCATTCTTATCAGACATTTATTCCTCTTCATTTCCTTATTATTATTCCCCAATCTCCTTCCCCATCCTCCCACTTAGCCCTCAGGTTATTCTTTTAAAATTCAGTTATACTCTTTATCATATATAACTCAGTGGATTAAGCCATCACTTTATAAAACTGTTTCTAGACCTGACTCATCACTGACCTGCTATATGACCCTGTATGATTTCATCGTTTTGGGTCTCTAATTACCTTTCTGTGAAATGGGAATGACTCTTGCCTCCAGGTCACATCACCAAAATGTTGTGGGGATTGGAAGAATATTTATAAAGCATTTTAAGATTCCTGGATTAAAAGTAACAGTGTAAATATGCTGTCACAGTGTTGTAGAGGACATCACTTAGGAACTAGGAACAGACTACTTTTCCCTTCTTTTGCTGTACTCCTCTGGCCAGTCTTGGAGAATGCCTTCTGCATTTCAGCCCATCTAAAAGGTTTACATAGTACTTTGGGATTCTCCTGGATTACAAGTGTTATGGGAATGTCAGAGCATTATCATTAATCTCAATGTTAGACTGATCCCTCCTCTCAACCGTCAGGTTAGTTTAATGATACAGCTGTTGTGAGGCTGGGAAAAGGACCTTTTAATGCAGAAGAGAGACCTCCACCAAACAGACCCCCAAGGCCTGAGAAAGAATTCTGTTGATACATAGGGAGGATCCAAAAAATGAAAGTGTCAGTGACTCTCCAAATCAAGAACTATAGATAATTTCAGGGGCAGTGGGGAGGAGAACAGGAAGTGAAAGAAGGAAGGAAGAATTCTATAAAGGTCCTGGCTTATTGGTTAGCTTTTATTTTGGTTTTAGATTTAAAAATCCAAAAACAGACTGAAAACTTCATAAGAGCAAGGACTCTGGCATATCTAAATTTTGTATCTCCCTTAGCACAGTCTCTGCTCATGTCAGGCACTTAATAAATTTCTATTGAATAAATCTTTAGTCCCATCAACTTGAGCAGGTAATTGTGAAGTTTAATTATCACTCTCTTAGTTTCTGTCTTTTGTCTTAAGATTACAAGGAAGTTGATTATATAGTCATAGATCTAGAGCTAGAAGAAACCTCAGAAACCATCTAGTCCAATCCACTGATTTTACAGATAAGGAAACTGAGATACAGGAAAGCTAAATGACTTGTTCAAGGTCATACAGGTAGTAAACACCATAAAGCTAGAGCTAGACAGGCCCTCCAAAGCCATCTGATTTAATCTCTTATTTTACAGGTAAGGAAACTGAGGTTCAAGGAGGTTAAGTGATTTGTCATATGGGGAGTAAGCCTAAAGTTGGGATTTGAACCCAGGTGCTCTGACCCCATGACTTGTGCTTTTCCATTGAGTCACACTATTAATTTCAATTTGATTCCTTGCTTTTGAGAAATGTCTTAGTCACCTTTGTCTGTCACAAAATCTACCACCACATCACTGAGGACCTACAATCTGACCTAGGTCTTCTCAAAATGATAAATATGTAAATAGGGCAAGTTTGCATTTGGCACAGATTTGACCCAGTTTTTGAGTACCATTCACCTTTTTCCCCAATGCACCTCACTCAATTTGTGTCCTGAAATTAGGACAACTATGATCAAAAAAGTTTCTTAAATACTATGCTACAACATATTAGTAGGAAGGAACTAGCCTAACTGTGAGACTATCAGCCCAGCTGGCCAAATGCAGTCCTGTTGGTAACCATCTCCATTAACTCTGCCATCATGCTAGCCCGAATCTGCCACTATTTGGGTCCCCCATCTTGGAGCAGGCAGAATCACACTCTAGACCTTTCCTGATTCCTCCCATGCCATCAAAATTTACTTGTTTTGTGTCCCACTTTTTCGGTAACTAGCTACCTAATCTCAAAAACTTATTCTGAGAAGATATTAACTAAAAGCCCTAGTACTATTTCTGTTATTAAGCAAAGTGCAAATACGTTTTAAGTGATTTAATGATTTAACCTATTGGAATATGTAACATAGGAGTTTCTGGCATTGAGACAGGGCTAATATGGAATATATTTTTGGATAGGGGAGGCCTTTCAGTGTCTCAAACTACACCATACCAGACAGCAGCCTGGTTTAGCAATGCTTGAGGCTAGCCCTGCCCATATCCCTTAAAAACTAAGCCAACTCAACCACATGGATGGGGCACATATGAAAATAAATGAAAATGTGAATGATCCAAATTCTTTTTTTTTCTCTTTGGCCCTCACTACCACTCCCGGAGAACGTGCTTGTGCTGTGTCTCATAGCAATCCAGCTTTGGAGGGAGAAAAAGAATACTTCCCTCCAACGGAAAAACCTACCTGCAGCTTTAATGATTTAGTAGGTGCCACTCTAACCTGAAATAATAAATACCATTATGATGTCACTGTCTCACTGCTCATTTTTAGAGCCTCTGGACCTTTCTTCCAAAAACATGAGCTTATGAATAGGACTCTGTGGTACACTGACATCTAGTTTATGGGTCAATTCAGTGTGGACACAGAGCCAGGAGTGAGAGGCATTGCACAGGCCTTTTCCAGGGTGGATCACGATAGCCAAGTAGTCTTCCTGCTACAGAACAAAAACAAGTCTTGAAACCAATTTAGGAATCAAAAGGCCAAATCTTGAAATCAGAGCTGTCATAGTTGTGTAACTGTCTCCAGAGCAGGTTGCCTTAGTGACTCTGGGAACAGAATTCCTCTCCGTCACTGGAAGGGTAGTTTGACCCACAAAACACTTCATGCTTCAAATTGACTCATGCCCATTTTCCTGAATGTCCCAGCATCTTGCGTGTGTGCGTGTGTGTGTGCGTGTGTGTGTGTGTGTGTGTGTGTGTGTGTGTGTGCGTTCCCTGGGAAACCAGCTGGGGAGAAGCAGCAGGAGCCAAGTTTCAGATACACATTTTCCACTTCCAAGAGAATATATTTATTTGTATCATGGGGGGTGGGGGAAGTGATTAAAGTTAATGGGATAAAGAAATAGTGAGAAAAAAATACGAATAGGAAAAATCATCTGATTCTGAAGGCAATAAATAGCCTTTGTCAGCTTCACAGATACCACAAAATAGGCTCTCTCATTGACAAGATGGGTAATTACCTCAAGAGTTCTTAACTTATCCTGAATCAACATAGTACTCTCTCATATTCTTACTCTTTTACTCTAAACCTTCCCTTCTCTGAAATGCAAAAGCTATGCCTTTTATCTTTAATCTAAAGTCACAGGCACCTAAGCCAGCACATAGTGTCTTATACATAATAAATGCCCAATAACTATTTGATGAATGAATGCTTGCATGCATGATGAATGAATAAATGACCTCTTTACAACTGTGAGTAAAAGTTTATTAGGGCATGAGGGATCAGGACTAATCAATAAGCAGACGTAATATCATTACTGTGGAAATAGGGTTCTTTAGTCTATCCTCAGCAAACATCACATAAGCAGTACAGAGTGAGAGTTTTATCCATTATTCCCTACCGCCTATTCATAGATTTGATATCTTGCATAAAGGAAAGCTGAGATGAAGTTTGCAAGCCACATTTGGTTCTCTAGAAAGGAAAGGATGCCTCCACATAACTCTCAACCCACTCTGACCATCCTTGCCTCTCCATGAAATCTGATGTGGTTATCTAAAGTAGTTTTAGGAGACAGAGAATAAGGCCCTGCTGTCTTTGCTATTCTGAGGAACTGGCAGAAGCTCTTATTCCCCATGGCTCAGAGCTTTATAAGCTACATTAGAAAAATTAAAATGCAGAAACCAATGACCTGCCATTTAAGGCAAATCCATTAGCACTCTATGAAACTGTCCAGAAGGGACATAAACATGCATACATACTAGTTGCTTTTAATCAGTATGAGACCACAAAGATTATACAGTCTTAGGTAGTTTTCAAGTTTGTAATGTTTTATATAAAGCCAAAATGTCTATTAATGACTTGATTCAATTACTTCATTCAGTCCAACCCCTTCCTCACACAAAAAAAGTCAATTCAATGAAAAGAAAAAATCAAAATGACTATTTGTTGTGATATAGAAAAAAGTGAATGACTGAATTTTTCATTTTTGAAACAGTTTCCCTCTCTCCATTGCAAAAGAAGATTAGAAACAGCCTCCTTATGAAAGAAGACAGCAATTATGGAAAAATGAGCTTCCCAAAATCTTGATGTGAGATAGAGGTAAACCATAGTATGCAAAGGCATTTGTAGATGAAATCAACAGGACAACAAACAGACACATAATGGAACAGATCTTCTGGCATTTCTATAGTGAGTATCTCATTAGTAACAATAGCAAAAACACAACATTTAAATTCTTATCACCTCGGTATTATGTAAGAAAGTAGCAATAGCCTTGAGAAAATGAAATTAGGAAGAGCATCTGGTTCTTTTCAGATAGAGGAGATCTGTAGGTATCTTTGATGCAAATATAAAAAGGGAACAGCTTGGTTTTTATGGAAACTTTCTACAACAGGCCACAACTTCTTAGTCATATAACTGCAAAGTTTTTCTGTTATCTTTTCATGTAAGTGTAAGAGTCCATTGTTGTTTTTTAAAAGCATTTGACTCAATAAAACATGATATAGCCTTAAAAAGCTCTTCTCACACAATGTGTTTCTTATACATGTCTAAATTGTTAAAGATTCTATAACAAATACTACCAGAAAAATTTTTATTCAACAACCTGCTAAGTATTGACATCATAAGAACATTAGGTATTTGCCCACATTGTATAGGAATGATGTCTTAATCAGAGTTCCAAAAGAAAAGTTTCCTTGTTGATAGAAGGTTCTTTATATGTTACTTTTTATGTATATTATACTAATTGCAATTATCTCAGAAATCCTAAAAAACTTTTTCAGTGAAATTCAACAAATATTTAAATGACTAAGATTTGCTCAGCATTGTGTGGCTTGTTAGGGACATATTAGAGTTTACATTCTCCTAGTGTTCTGAGGGAGAGATAAAGAGAAAATGATGGGATATGATGTGTGTAGTAAGTCAATACAAAGTATATATTCAAAATAACTCAAAGTAATTTCAAAAGTTAAGAAAGTATATTACATTAGGGAGTCAGGAAAGATTTTGTTTAGTAGGTTGTAGCTGAGCTGCATTTTGAAGGAAGCAAGGAATTCTACAAGATGGAAGAGAGAAGGGGTACATGGAAAACATGGAGGATCATTTGTGCAAAAACATAGAAATAAGAGATAGGATATAGCATATGGGGAAACAGTTGGTAGGCCAGTTTTATTGGAACAGAAAATGCATGACTGGAAATTTTGATGGGATCCATATTGTTAAAAGGCTTTAAGATTTTGAAATCCCTAACAATTCAAAAGAAGAGGGTAATGAGAAGTGTCAAGGGCAGATCTCTTTGGTAACTCATGTGTTCACAGAAAGAATTACAGGACCTTATGGTCAATCAATACCTTTGACATGGTTCTGGGGAAAAGATTTGAGCAACAGGGTCCTTATCTTAAAAGGTTGTTTCCCTCAGTGAACATCAAAGGGGGTCCTTTCCAGTTGACACACATTGATATCTAAGAGAGGTTCTAAGTTAGCTCAGAGAGATGGTGTGTGTGTGTGTGTGTGTGTGTGTGTGTGTGTGTGTGTGTGTGTGTGTGTGCTGGGGATGAGTAGCATTTATTGTAAGAAATTTGACTCCTAGCAATTCTCCAATGGCAATTTGAAGATACTTGGCAGATCTACTCCCAGAGTGAATGAGGGACGAAAAGGAATTCCATCATCTAGGGAACAACTAGCTGACTCCAGAGAGTGTAGACCTGACAGCTCTAAGTATCAGAGAGATCCTTTGAGGTATGGTAGTGAGATATTGGCAAAAGTTAAATTGGCATTTTGTATGAATTGCAAGGTGTCATGAGACAAAACAAGGATCTACCCAAGGGAAATTAAATTCTCTGAGTTCTGAGATCAAAGATTTAGAATTGGAAGAAAACATGGAGACCATCAAATCTAAACCTCTCAATTTTGCAGATGAGGCAACTGAGGCCCAGAGAAGTTAAGTATTTGCCCAGGATCATACAGCTAGTAAATGTCTAAGAGGTCACTTAAATCCAGGTCTTCCAGAGTCTAAATCCATTGCTTTCTCCACTTTACTCTGTTCCCTATGATTTCTTTAAGTTCAAGGTAGGGAGTACCATTTCCCTACAAAGCAAAGTAGGGGGTGGAGTTTGAATCCCCAAGTTCCAGATCTAATTAATAATCTTCTCCATTCCACTAAGGCTCAGTATTTTTCCATTTCTCTGTCCCTTTGAGAGGATGGATTGCCTTCTGGAGAACCAGCTGTGAACAATAAATTATTTTTTTAAATACAATCTCCAAACTCATCTGAGAATTATCATCTCTATCTAAATTTTAGAGGTTTGAGGATTTGTGGGAAGGAAAGAGTTATCACCCCCTACCCTTCCTATCCTAGTTCCAGAATGTCAATGAATTCTTTAGATCCCACATCAAGCCCTCCAAACACAACCCCAGCTCCCAGGGTGGCCCTTTTCATTGCTGTTTCTTCTCCTTAAGCCAGCCACCTGCTATTGGACAATCCCTCCTATGCTCAGCAGTCTTTGTTTTATCCACTCTGTCTTATGGCACTTTGCCATTCAAATGAAATCTCAGTTTTTCCTCCGCTCATCTCTCATAAGCAAACCTCCTCAGGTCTCATCAGAGACCTTCTGATGACTGGAGGTGCCAGGCCTCCATGCCTGGGGTCAGTTACTTTATCTAAGTCACCCCAGCTGGTCTTGAATGTGTCTCAAAGCACCATCTTAGAGTCTCAGGTCTCTTTATCTTCTTATATTCCAAATTATTTACTTTGCAGGCCCTCCTGCTTGCAGTGCTATTGCAATAGGGCTTAGAATTATGCTTTCTCTGGAGCCAGTTAACTATCTAGTGATAGGATGTATCTGTATCATGATATCACAGCCATTCATAGGTAGACGAAGTGTTGTTTGGCTTAGTCTAGCTGACAACAACCACCATGGATCAAGTGCCTACTATTTGCCAAGCAACCAGTTAAGCAGCAGTCAATAAACATCTATTAATTTATTATTTATTAAGTAGGCCTTTCTACATATCATTTATAGTCTCTTAAAATGGCATTCAGAGTTAATTCTAGGAAAATTTGGCGTCAGGCTCTCAGTCAAGAAGAGAACTTGCTAAAAGCCTTACGGGGTTATCAAGAGGGAAATGTTCTACAAATCTTAATGATTATTTTAGTCTCCTTTATTACATTGTTTCTTTGGGAAAGTCTGATCATTTCTCCATATAGAATCATTCAAAGAAGGTAATTTATTGTAAGTTTGTAGCCCTGTGCCTGATTTTTAAAAGAGAAGGAAAGAGAATAAGCATGTATAGAGCACGTACTATGTGCTAGCTACCGTCCCAAGTGATTTTTATAAATAGTATCTCATTTGATCCTCACATCAACCCTGGGTCATAGGTACTATTATTATCCCTATTTCACAGTTGAGGAAACTGAGGCAAATAGATTTTAAGTGACTTATTTAGGTAATTGTAGTACTTAAACCTATTGGCAGGATGTACCTATACATACAGCTAGTAAGTGTCTGATGCTGGTTGTAGAGTCCAGTGCTTTATCTACTTCACCACTAGCTTCCTCACCCTTTTCTTCTCCCGGTTCCTTTCATCATCCCTTGCTGATCTTATCCTCCATCAGCCCTCCCTCACTCAAAACAAAGTCAAGTGCAAGTCATGTCATCATTTCTCTGCTGGCATGGTCTTCTTCGGCAACGAAGTATGAGCACAATATCCTCCATCACCGATCTTAATCCTCCATCATTTTAACCACTTTGGTTCTCCTTAGAGCCCTTCTTGAGTTCTTGTCTAATATAAAGAAGACAAGGATCCAATGACACTAGGAGAAAAATTAAAATAAAATAAAGTAATAGATAAAATAGGAAACACACACAACAGATAATTCCCACTCCCAAATATATCCAATCATAGATTGGAAACCCTGGAACCGTAAAATAATTAATTGTATAATCCATGCATTTCACAAGTGTCAGGAATCAATTTGTGACTGAAGATAATATTAAATATTTTATGTAAAAATTGTATTAGGATCTTTTGATTTCATTCTCCATGAAACCTCCCTTCAAACAGGCTATTTTTAATTGCAGTTCTCTTGTTCAATGCATTTTAATGAACGCTTTCTTTTTGTATTTTTCACCCTGAGGCCAAGGGATCAGGAGGAACCCAATTTTATAAATAAACAAAGGGCAGTGAGATTTTCAAGCAACAGCCAGTGAAACCTGTTAAGAGAAAATATGCAGATGCCACTTAAGGCATTGAATGGACTGGACAGAGGATGAGAGAGCAACAAGGAAAACTCTTTCATCTGATTTTCTTATAACTACTAATATTTTTCATGCCATAAAACCAGCTTATCATGGCATGCATCTACTTATTTTATGATAAAGTCATGCCACATGTGTTAGAGAAAAATGAGATTGCATGATGCAAGGAGAAATGAGGACCTGAGTTCAAATCTCATTTCTGATACTTACCATCCATTTGACTGTGAAATAGTCACTTAATGCTTCTGGGCCTCAGTTTCCTCATTCCTACATTCCTGTAAAATGAAGGAGCTACATGACCTTTGCGATCCTAATTATATGATCCTATGTTCAAAGCCTGTGGACAGCAATATAAGAGGCACAATTCCACAATTCCAAGTCTTGTCTTTGTGGCACAAATGTCTTCGTTTTAGTCCTGAGAGCTACATATGCAAGTTGAGGACATATGCATGGTTATCCTCAGAGAAAGAGAGAGAGAAAGAGGGGCTGGGGGAGGAGGGTGGAAGTGAGAGAGTGAGAAACAGGGTTTTGTGAGCCTAAAATTTAAAAAAAGTAATAAGTGATAAGGGACTTGCAAAAATTAAAGCACTATTTAAAATGTTATCTTTTATATATTTACATATAACATAATCCATATTATATGTAAACATTACATATTATATTATATTTAATATAGTAAATTATATATAATAAATTACAATATTTCTTTATATTATTTATTTACATCATTAGGATATGAATTTTATATTATATGTAATAAATAAAATATAATAAATAATCTATACATGTATAAATACCATATTTATGCATTTGTGACTATTTTGTAAGCATAACAAATACTTAGTGATTTATGACTAAAGTCCTAAATTCATTTAAAATTAACATGCTGGATGAAAGGTGAGGATTTAGTGCCTAAAAGCAACATTGTGGTCACATTTAAGAAGATTCATTTCATTCTCAAAGGGACAAGGCAAATCTTTAAAAAAATTTTCTAAGTAGATTTTTTTTCTTTCTCTTATTTCTAAAGAATACTTAAACAGGAAGTTCACATTCATTTCTCCATGATATCATCTTGGAAATACCTTGAATACCAACTTTTTAATCTCCACTTCACTGACACTATAGCTCTCTTATGTGAGGTATTATCAATTCAACTTGTCACCATCCTCACAATCATTTTCAGTGGGTTTCAATCTATGAAATGCCCAGAATCATGATCTAGATGGGAAGGCAACTGGTAGTTCATTAATCAGTATGAGCTCCCTCTGCTGGCTAATGGGAATTTGGGGGAAATTTTCATAGGAAAAAGATTTCTGAGTTGATAAAGTTTCCTAAGAATTGATCAAGGAATAAAGAGGGAATGACTTTGTTTTTTGAAAAGGGAATTTATCTGAGACTATTATATTGTTATCAATTAGAATCTTTGTCTCTAAGGCACCCCGTAGTCTGACATGTGTTGTACGTTAGGTGAAAACATGAATTCATTGATGCCTGTACTCTCATTGTGCAGAAAGAAACCATGAGACTCTTAACCATATTTTTAAAAAATTAATCCATCAGGAGGTATCTATATTCTCAGATACCATTCAAAGAGGCTTCCTTTTTGTTCTTTTAGTATCTCAGGAATAAAATTCAGGCTGTTCATTTTTCCCCCAGTTCTCAGTGGAGGGACTGTAGACCATAGAATTTAATACTGTAGAATAACTTATAGATTATCTAGTCCTCCCCTCTTCTGCAAAAATTTTATAGATGAAGACCAGAGAGGGGAATAAATTTGGCCAAGCTCACACAATAGTAGAAATAGAATTCAAATTCAAGTCTTTTATTCTAAATCCAGTCTTGTTTCCAATATGCCACACAGACTCTATGAGACCAATCCATCTCCTTCTCTAGTCCTACATGCCATAATGCCTTTTGCCTGAAGACAGTCATGAAATATATAAAGCAAGTAGACAGGAAAAAAGGTTATTCTGGGCAGTTGAGATAGTGTGACCAAAAAGTACAGAGACAGAAAATCACAGGTATAGAACATGCACTCCAGTTGGGTAGATGTATAACATGGGAGACGTAACAAGGCAGAAGGGATGGAGAACTGGCTTCAGAATCAAGAACATCTAAGCTCAAGTGCTACCTCTGACCCATAGTGATAGTGGGCAAGTCATTTAACTTCTCAGTGTCCCAAGCAACTCCCTAAGCCTTTAAGTTGCATAGAAGGTACGAATCTTCAGAAAAATTTGAAAGACTTCCATGAACTCATGCAAAGCAAAATGAACAGAACAAGGAGAACATTGTACACAGTAACAACAACATTGTGCAGTGATCAGCTATGAATGACAGCTATTCCCAGCAATACAATGATCCAAGAAAATTCCCAAGAACTCATGATGAAAAAATGCTATCCACATCCAGAGTAAGAACTGATTGAGTCTGGATACAGATCAAAGCATACTATTTTCACTTTATTTTTTCATGGTTTCACAGCATGACTAATATGGAAATGTGTTTTACATGATTGCACATACATGACCTATATCAAATGGCTTATAATTTTACATTGGGGGAAGGTGAAGAAGGAAGAGAGAAAATTTGGGACCCAAAATTTTTAAATGAATGTTAAAATTTATCTTTACATGTAATTAGAAAAAATGCTATTTTAAAAGAGGTACCAATCTTCACTGTTGGAAGGAGAATTACTTATACTGATGAAATCACAAATCCAATCACATCTTCATAATATATTATAATCTCAAAGCTGAAAGGGACCTTATTGGTCAGAATTATCTCTGTCATACATAGCAAGTAGACAACCAGCCTTCTCTTGAAGACTTCTATTGGAGAACAACCCACTTCTCCTGGAATCAGCCTGTTCCACTTTTGCTTTGCTCTAGTCATTAGCAAGTTTTTCCTTACATCAAATTGAGTTTGCCTGCTCTGCAACCCCTACTTTTTATTCTAGTTCCTCACCTTAAGGGGAGGGCCAAGGAAAGCAGTTTAAGATACAACTAGAAATATAGGTTAGACTAAGTCCTGGAAGATCTAAAATGGTAGGCAGAGTTTAGATTGTTTTAATATGCAGAACAGAGCTATTAAATATTTATGAGCACTGGGTTAAAATAATGAGAAGTATGCTTTAGAATGAGTAATCAGGCAACTATGAGGAGAATGAGTAAGAGGTTAGAGAAGGAACTATTGAAAAATCTAGATGTAATGGGGAACTTTCACAGAGTAGTAGAGGTAGAATTGTGCCATTTTGGAGTTGGATAGAATTTAGCAATTAGTTGAATATTAGGGAAGATAGGGGATAGGTTTAAAGATGGTACTGAAATTTTTATTCTGGTTAACAGTTTATGGTGTCATTAACAGAAATAAGAATATTAGAAGTAGGGTCAGGGTTTAGAAGGGCAAACAATGAATCCATTTTTTGACATAATGAGTTTCAGGTACTGGTGGTAAATCCAGGTAGAATTGTCCAATAGATAATTGGAAATGTGGTTCTGTGACTTTGGAAAGAATTCAAAAGTAAGGTTATGGATTTAGTATTCATACATCTAGAGGGAAAAAAAAGCACCAAAGAAAAACTCATAGGAATGACAATATTCACGGAGCAAGGGTAAGAAGAAGACTTAACAGAAATAGTAAAGAAACAACGAGGTAAGGAGAGTATCATGAGAAGGTGTCATGGACACCAAAGGAGTTTCCACAAGCAGAGCAATCAACACTGTCAAATATAACAGAAAGCTTCATGAGAATGATGACTGAAAATAAAAGACAATTGGATCCATCAGTTAGGATATCATTTCTTCAAGACAGCAACTTCAGTAGATTGGTGAGAAAGAAACTAGGCCTCAAAATGTTAAAAGGGAAATATATGGAAAGAAAGTGGCAGCAGCACATATAGATGACCGTGTGTGTGTGTGTGTGTGTGTGTGTCCACCATTTGTTGCCGAAGAAGACCATGCCATCAGAGAAATGATGACATGACTTGCACTTGACTTTGTTTTGAGTGAGGGAGGGCTGTGCAGGTCACCAGTCTCACTTCTCCTCCAGAGCCATCTGAATCCATTGACCAGATATTCATCAGAATAACTGGACATGACCCAGGATGAGGCAATTGGGGTTAAGTGACTTGCCCAAAGTCACAGAATTAGTGAGTGTCAAGTGTCTGAGGTGAGATTTGAATTCAGGTCCTCCTGACTCCTGCACTGATGCTCTATCCACTGCACCACCTAGCTGTCCCTATAAATGAACATACAGCAAATGGAAAGGAAAGATATAGGAAAGCAACTCAAGTTAGTGATAGGACCTATACATCTTTTAAATTATAGTGAATTGTTTTTGGAACCCTGGAAATTAGAATGTAGAGATATGAATCAAGTTAGGCTAATATTATTTCTCCTGTTGTTTTTTATACCAGTGCAAAATGACTAAGTTTTCCATGAATGCACTGAAGTCCAGTTCTGAACTTCCATTAGGGTGTGTCTTGAAGGCTAAGTCAGCGAACATGAACTCCAGAAGACCCTTCCCCCAAAAGGATGGACTGTACATTCTTCACAAAGGATGGACTGTACATTCTTCAACCAAGAACTAACTTAGCTAAGTTTGGAGAAGCTCTTTACCAGGTTGGCCATGATTAATTGCGATTAATTAAGAGTGATTAATTGTTTAGCCACTTCAACTCATAAAATATATCTGTTAAATCCTCAAGGGATTATGACAAGTGTTGTCATTCAGAAAGAATCACACACAGCTCCTTAAATGATTAAAATATAGAACAAGTGGGCTTTACTTACCTTGCTTAAGCAGTAGCTTAAGTTCAAACTACTTAATCAACTTAGGGGGAAGGTGGAAGGAAGTTCACTATTTGAGTGAGGGTAAATTATCCACTCACTTTTGATTCATTTTGGAAAGTCTGAAGCTAATAGCAAATAAAACAAACAAATATATCCTCACTGTCATCATCAAAGATTTAGAACTGGAAGGTACCTTAGAGATGATGGAAATATTCATGCTTATGCATGAACACTTTCCAAAGTCTCCTTGTGTTATTACTCAGAGCTATGGAAATATAAAGGGCTGGGGGCGGGGGGGGTAGTACCTGTGAGGCAGGAATGCAAGGTGAGGTCTCTAGCTAGTGGGGTGAATTTAAAAGCCTGGGGATAGGCAAAAGCAAACTGCAGTGTTGTGACAACCAAATTGTGTTTTGTTTTGTGTATTTTTTTCCTAGCCTGTGCAAAGAAATACTGCATTACCAAGGTAGAAAAGTTTAGAGTAAGAGAAGCTTGCTGTTATAATTCGATATCCCTGAATCATTGTAGCATCTTAATTTCTCAAGTTGCTTTTGCATAAACTATCTCATCTGATCCTTACAATAAAACTGTGAGGCAAGGAGGGAAGGATATTGTCATCCCCATTTCACCCAGGAGAACTCTGAGACACAGTGAGATTAAGGTCCCCAGGTTGCTAAGAGTAATCAGAAGTAGATTTCTGCTTTAGTACATTCAACTCTCTTCAAAGAACACAGTCTATACATACAGCTACTTTTGGTAGTAGATTTCTTTGTTAATACATACAATATAGTCCATGATAGACAAGCTCACTCTGCCAGGAAAACCTTTGTATTTCCTTTTTTTGATTTTCATTGGCACATTCAACTCAGGTTTAGGATTTCATTAATATTACTGTTAGAGCCCTGTTTACATTGAGCCTGAATTACAATGTGATATGAAGTCAATGGGAGATCTCTACTCTGGGCAGGAGGCAACAGCCTCAATCTCTTGGCATTCAATCTTTTCTTATTACTTTTCTGAATATAGGAGTATTTAAAGAAACTGAGCATTGGTAAAAAATATAAATCGGTTAGTGCCATTATCATTGACATTATTGGTGATTAGAATGATAACAGATTATTTAGCTTTTCTTGAATTGTATATGAATGTTGCATATGTGGCATTGTGGACAAAGAAGTGTTCTTAAAGTCATTTATAATACTTCAATAGACATGAACTAGATGTGAGAGCTGGGGCAAGTCACTTTTTTAGCCTCTCAGGCTCAAGTTTCTCATCTGTAAAATGCAGATAATAACAGCACCTACTTCATAGGTTTGTCTGAGGATCAAATGAGACTCCAATTTGATGCCTACTTTCTGAAAAAGAAAAGTAAAAGTTCCTGTTTTCCTTTGGGCATAGAATAAGAAGAGTAGTGCTAGGTGGTCTAGCCCATTGCCTACTGCCAAAGGTTAAACAGATGGGAGTAAGAAAGTAGAGATCCAAATAAACAGCTTCAGCAGTGGTTTCTAAACAAAGACTAGAAGTTATTGATGACCTGGGCCACATCTTTAGCCATGCCCTTCACTATGACCTTAGGATATTCATCACCAAATGATGACAGGGTTTCTCATCTAAACAGGCAGCCATGTTCAGAGAAATGCCCACTCTTGCTTAGGAAAAACTGCCACGTCACATCCCACGTGAGACAATCTCCAACATCAAATCTCAAGTCCAGGATTAGGAGTCAGGAAATCTAGGTTCTAGTTCTAGGTCTGCCTTTAATTTAACTAATGGGCCATGGGAAAATCATGTGAATTCTCTGAACTTCACATGTTCACATGAGATACTTGGACTAACTTATATCTAAAGCCTTTTTCTGCTTTAAATTCTATGACTACGCATTCTTTCAGTACATTGATGCACCAGATTAGGGGATTGAGTTTGATCCAATCAGGGGAATAGTGAGAGAACTAAATCGATTGATATCAGTTTTTATGAGCATGTAATCAGTTACAAGTGCCTAATGAAGCTGACTCAGCTGCACGTCCATAGGGATTGAATTTATCTTAATAGGCCACTAATTCTTTATACTCCATTCATAGCTATTGTTTAAGTATACTTGCCAAGGGGACACTGCATATGATCTCTGGAATCAGAGGGCTTGGATCTCAGATTCTGCCTCTGATGCTCACTACCCCTGGGGCAAATCACTTAACCTCTATGGTCTCACATTCTTCATTTATAAAATACATGATCTCCGCAGTCTTTCCAGTATCAAATCTAAGGACCCATAAACTTATCCAGGACAAAATTAAGTCTTTTCTTTGCTCCCTACAGTTGCCTCATATTAGAAATTCTAATTTTAGAATTAGGAATTAGAAATTCATGATGACCTAGCTCTTCTGCATTTCACCTTCCTATCTATTTTAACCTCTGCATCTGAATCTCTATCTTCCTCTCAATTATCCACAATAACAGGAGATAGAAACAGATTGAATCATTCAGGATTTCAAACTCCATGCCACCAATTAATGTCACAAAAGCTGAAAATAGTGATGGAAATGGATGTATGTAAGTTTCACTCTCTTTCCCTCTCTGCTATCCTTGAGAGGAGGTGCTATTAGTCAACCATAAGATCTAGCTCTAAAATGAATGTTTAAAAAAACCTAATTTAATATTCTCTTTTTTACAGATGAGAAAAATAAAGTAGTTTTTTTTTTTTTTTGGAGGCAATGGGGTTAAATAACTTGCCCAGGGTCAGTAAGTATCTGAGGTCAAATTTGAACTCAGGTCCTCCTGACTCTAGGGCTAGTGCTCTATCTACTGTACCATCTATCTACCCTTAGGAAAAATTACATCTAAGGAAGATAGATGACTTGCTTAAGGTGGAATGTCAACTGATGTCCTCTGACTCCATAGTCCGTGGACTTTCTACCCTGAACTTTTGTTCATAATAGGCCTAAAGGTAAATCATGAAAATATGCAGAATGAGTTTTAACAAATCCTTCTCATAAGCTAAATAGTCCTCTTAATAATGGAGGGGCTAATGTTAATTGATTATACTCATTTATAACGTCCAATAGCATCACTTCCATGTCTTCTCATTTCATGAATTTACTCTAAAAGCTAGTCAAAGAGCAACAGATATGTTTGAATTCATCATTCATGGAGAGCATCAACAGCAGCACAATTCATAGGCCATTTTGTTTCTCAAGGTGAATGAAATAATTGAGGATAGTCATGCAGGTGGAAATTTTGCTGTGCCTTTTTTTTTAAATCTAGCTGTTAGGACAGCTACTCAGTAGATAGAGCACTGAACCTAGAGTCAGGAAGACCTGAGTTCAAATCTGATCTTAGACACTTACTAGCTGTGTGACCCTGGCAAGGTCATTTAACTTCTGTCTGGCTCAATACCCTCAACTATAAGATAAGGATAATAATAGCACACCTACCTAAAAGAACTGTAATGCAAATCAAAAGAGGTGATTTTTATAGAGCACTTCACAAAGTGCCTGGCACCTCCTGGATGCTTAATAATTGCTTGTTCCCATTTTCTTTCTCCCCTTCATATGTCAGAGAATACAGATAGAGGTAAGTACCACCTGTGGAAAGTATGTGGTATGTAAAAGTGATGATAGCTTGTGTTGTGGACCCATGCATGTATTAGTAAAATAAGCAGTAGGAAGCTTAGTTAACATTTACATAGTACCTTATAAGTGTCATCTTAATCGAACCTCATAGCATCTCTTTGAAGTGATAATAATAATAAATAACATATAATAAATAAATAATTATAAATAATATTAATATAGTTCCTCGTACATACCAGGCACAATTCTAAGCACTTTTCAAATATACTCATTTGATCCTCACAACAAGCCTAGGAGGTAGATACAATTATTATAACCATTTTACAGATGAGGAAACGGAAGCAAAGAGAAGTTAAATGATTTGCCTGGGGTCACAGAACTACTATTTGAGTCCAAATTTGAACTCATGTCTTTCTAATTTCAGGCCCAACATTATACCACTTAGCTAGATAATATATACTTATTTCTCCCATCTTACCTATGAGGAAAAAGAATAGCGAAGGTTAAGGACCTTCTCTGAGATCATGCTTCTAGAAGGCACAGGAACTGAGACTAAAACCCAAGGCTTCTGACTCCTAGTCTAGTGCTCTTTATACCACATACTGCAGTATAACTGTAACAGACAAAGGGAAAATGAGCAAAAGGTTAGAGAAGAAATAGTAAAGAATCAGCAACTCCAAAGGAAATGCTGCTGTTAATAGGAACTCTCACCTGAATTTCTTTTTGGTCCAGCCAAGGGATGTTATTGCTGTGGGGAACTCTCAGTTTAGAAACTAACTCCACCAATGCAGATAGGCAACTCATCTGAAACTTATAATCTTAGAGAATTACCTGGAGCACCGAAGGTTAAGTGACTTGCCCAAGGTCACACAACCAATATATGCCAGAAGCAAGAACTGAATGCAGATCTTTTTGACTCCAAGCCCAGACTTCTCTCTACTACATCTGCTACTTCTTTAACTACTGTATTCACCCAAAGGACATAGTGAGGTGACCATTGCCACATTCCTCTCACAATTTATCTACTTTTCTAATTGTCCAAAAGAATAGGAATAGAGAAATGTTGCTCCTCACCATAAACAAGTAACACTGTTGACTTGAGAGTGTTGAAATCATCTATTATGTTTAGTTGTGGGAAGAGGAAGGAAGAATTGTCTTCACAAATTACCGTCAAGTGCTATCTAATCAAACATGGAAATCCTGAAGTGAAATAATAATAGCTAACATTTATACAGTGCTTACTTACTATGGGCCAGGCACTGTGCTAAGCACTTTACAACTATTATGTTATTTTTATCCTCTCAATAATCCTGGAAAGTCGATACTTCTATTATTCTCATTCTGCAGTTAAAGAAACTGAGGCAAACAAAGGTTAAGCAACTTGCTCTGAGTTACATAGCTAGCAAATGTCTGAAGTCGTATCTGAACTCAGGTTTTCCGAATGACTCCAGGCCAGACACACAGAAATCCGGATTTGAACTCATATCTCCTGACTCCATCCCATGTTCCACAAAGCCACCCTGTCTCTTGGTAGATGGGGCATACAAAGTATTGGGGGCACACAAAAGATATGTGTATCTTTTTTCCAATCCTCCTATGTTCCTGATGAAGTTCATAAATAAATAGGGATAATAAGGGAAAAGGCTATTGTAGGGATTCACTTCTTTTTGAAAAAAACTACTAAGTTTCTTTAGCAAAGTAAGGAAAAAACAAAGCTTTCTAATGAAATCTACATAATCCAAAATTCTGTCTTAAAAGCAGGCATTGTTCCCCTCTGTGTCCCATCGACTTCTTCACTCCTAAAAGAAGCAAAGCTATGAACAACCTCACAAACAGATCTCATTCTACCTAAAGAGGACAGTGAACTCCCACTAAGTCCTGGCAAGGTTTAGCCATTTTCTTCGTGATGCCAGTTTCCATTCTTACCACATGATTGAAATAATGCACAAATGGGAAAACTGGGTTCCAAAACACATTACTAATTACAGGTAAAGTCAGATAGCCAGCCTGTGTCTTCACGCCACAATCCCATTTCACAGGAAATCTGGCCACACTTCATCACCTGCGGCAATATGAATAGCCTTCCTCTGTATACTTTATAGCCAAATTAATCACTAAAGTGGTTCAGTGCAAACAGGGCTGTGTAAGTCACTGGGAACTCCTGTGTCCTCTCATTGCACTGAAATCATGGATCCCTTATGAAGTGCTACAGGAAATCTGTTAATTTGTCTTGCCCAAAAAGAGTCACTGAAATTAATCAGCGCTTAATGATGTGTCTCTTGAAGTCCCTGACTTCAAAATTAATTTCTACTCCTTCCCAAAGGCCTTGATCCTCCAGGGTCCTGTCTTCACAAACGGGTGCCCACATTTTGCAAAGCCACATCTATATTTACACTTTAAAGGGAACTGTGAATGATTTGAAAGTGGCCTACCTTCCTTGGTCTTGCTTATTTAACTCATAGGGGTATGGAACATTAGAACCAGAAGCAACTTTAGCAGTCCAGGAGCAGCCTAGTGTAATGAAGGAACACTGACTTGGAATTAAAAAAAAGAGTCTAGATTCTGGTTCAGCCAATTCAATCCATCAAATATTTTTCAACATCTGTGTAAGCTCCTTGCAGGCAGAGACTATTTCATTGTGGTCTTTATAACTCCAGTTACGTAATAGATGGCACATAATAGATGCTTAATAAATTCTGGTTGCTTCATTTATTACTATGTTCCGGGAACTGTGCAAATACTTGGAATTCAAAGACAAAAATTAAAGTCTTTCATTGTTTGGGGGTCAGAAAAATTAATAGATTTTCTGTTCTTGTGTTTGTCCTTCATTTTTGAAGAGGACCATGACATCAGGCAAATGATGACATGACTTGTAGTTTACCTTGATTTAAGTGAAGGAGGGCTGTGAAAGGTCTCCAGCCTCATTTTCTCTTCCATAGTCTTCTGGGTCCAGTGGCCTGATATTTATCAGGATGACTGGAGATGACCCAGGATGCAATGGGAAACCCCGGCCATTTTAGGCTAAGGCCTTTTCAGGTTCTCAGTTCGAGTGAGGTAAATCTCACTCAGTGAGTAGGCCTCTTTAAGAAAGGAGTCAAGGAATGGCCCCTTTAATTAGAAAGGAAAAAGAAAAAAATCAAGCTAGGAGGGGAAGACCCTCAAGGTTGCTGTTCCAAAGAGAAACAGTTACCATTGACATTCACTGTAAGCCAGGATGGCCCAAAATACAGCCATTAAGTGGAGCTTGGGCAGGGACCTATGGAAAGAAGAAAAAGAAAAGGGAAAGGAAAGAGAGAAAAGAAAGAAAGGGAAAAGATAAAGAAAGAAGGAAAGACATAAAGAAACAAGAAAAGAAAAGAAAGAAACCTAGCCAGTAAACCTCAAATTAGCCATCAAAATTTACCTTCCTTTGGAGAAGAGAGGGAGAGGACAAACTGAGTTTCTCAATTGGCTGAGTCCCCATTTAGGCAGCTCACTCTACTCACAGATTGTGTTTGTAGCGCTTCATAAGGGGTCAATGATTTCAGTGCATTGAGAGGACACAGGAGTCCTCAGCGACTTATGTGGTCCTCATTTCACTAAGCCAGTCTAGTGATTAATTTGGCTATAAATTACATAAACATGTGTTTTTATTAGATGGTTCAGGTTAGGGGACTGAGCCAATTACTCATTTGGGCACTATGGAATGTATTTCCTTGTCTCACACTGGTACAGTGGGCTTCTTATTTGAAGATGGAAACTCAAAAGCTGTGCAGTAGAAGTCAGTGAGTCAATAGAACTGAGAATGGGTGTAAACATTTGAAGATCTGATTTCCAGTTCAACATCCAATGGCTATGTGACTAGAGAAAAATCACTTAACCTTGCTGTGCCTCAGTTTCATCATCTGTAAAACTCTTGTCTCTTGGAGTCAATGTAATAATTCCTATGAAGTAAAAGAAATATATATCTTCCTATTTAGATGATGAGAGACAACTGTCAGTTATAACTAGCAAGACTATATATAGCTCACAAATGTCAGTCCAGATTAACAAAGCAAGTTGAAGAGATTGAAAATGGACTAATTATTAATATTAATAAAAGTTCACATTCACATAGTGCTTTGTGGTTTACAAAGCATTGATGGAACACCAACCCTAGGATGTAGATGATGTAAGTACTAGCATTTCCAATCTACAGATACAGAAAGTGACACTGAGTTTAAGTGTTTGTTCAAGGATGTACAAGTAAAAGGAAGACAGGGTAGAACTGAAGTCATAGGATCATGGGATCATATATTTAGAGCTGGAAGAGATTTTAGGGAACATTAAAGGCTCCCTCCCCTCATTTTACAGAGAAACTGAGTACCCCCAAAATTAAATCACTTGCTGATGGTCGCAC
This sequence comes from Bettongia penicillata ogilbyi, assembly GCA_023548195.1. Classification (NCBI taxonomy): domain Eukaryota; kingdom Metazoa; phylum Chordata; class Mammalia; order Diprotodontia; family Potoroidae; genus Bettongia; species Bettongia penicillata. The sequence continues at coordinate 1,019,334 of JAJHZJ010000559.1, read as the reverse complement.
TGATAGTAATAGTAATAGTATTTACACGATGCTTTAATATTCACAAAGCACTTTACACACATTATCTCATTTTAACCTCACAACAATCCTGGGAGATAGGTGGTGGTAATAAATATGATAATATAATAATAACGATAACTCATATTTATATAGCACTTACTATGGATGGGGTCATAAAGGCTCAGACATAATTCAACAGCAACAAAGCATGTGCCAAGTACTTTATATTTATTTTCTCTTTTGATCTTCACAGCAACCCTGGGAGGTAAGTGCTATTATTATCTCCATTTTACAGATGAGGAAACTATGGCATGTAGAGATTAAGTGACTTGCCCAGGGTCACACAGCTTATAAGTATCTGAGGCTGGATTTGAACTCGGTCCTCCTGACTTCCTGACTTTACTGAGTCATCTAGCTGCCTCCTATAAATAACAAGTAGTAGGGTCCAGATACAAACTCAGAACCTCTGAGTCAAGATCTTATACTATCCAATGCAATGCCCTGTCTACATTAGAACACTCTGCTGGAAGCAGTACTCTTTCTGTGACTATATCATAGAACTCAGACAGGAATATGTCCAGGGACAGCTCAAGCAATTCATCAAGAGACCATAGTGAGGCAAATAGCAATCGTCTCATGACATCCTCTTTATCTTTGGAAACTTGCTCAGTTCTAACCCAGGGTTGTGACTAAACTCTCATTAGTTTTGTGGAAATGAATGTTGAAAACTAAAAATAAATCAACATTAAAATTTAAAAAATAAAAAAATTAACTCTCTTTAGAAGTACCCTCAGACCAGAGAATCCCAAGGATACTGAAGGGCAGTTGTAGAGCCAACAGTGGTCCAGATTCTTCCTGGGGTAGGATTTAGAATTGTCACCTCTTCCTTCAGACCTTGCATCACCAAGATCTAATTAGTATGACCCACCCCCTAACTATGCTGGAATTGGAAGAGACTTTATTTTACAAAGAAATTCAGGCCCAGAGAGGTTATAACTTTCCCACAGTCACAGAGATAATAAATAGCAGGGCTAAAATTCAAACCCAAGTCTTCTCACTTTAAATACAGTATCTTCCCTGCTACATTATGCTCATCTGGCTCTCTTATGAATCACAGAATTTCAGTTAGAAGGGTCCTCAATAGACAGCTGCTCTCACCAATACTCAAAATGAATCCTCTACTGTGACACATTTAATATGTGGTCAGCCTTTACCTAAAGACTTCCAATGAAGAGAAATCCACTACCTACTTCAGAACATAAATAATCCTGATCAGAATCACTCTGGACCTGCCACCAAATGACAATATGGCAATATGCCCAATGAAAGTCTGTTCACTGGATACAAACTTTTCTTCATTACCAGGACCCTCCCACAGAAAGGGCCCCTAGACTCCCCAATACCAACATCTGCAGTATGAGCCCATGAGGCATTCAATATTTCTGGCACTGTAGTCTAATCTGATACTGGAGATAGAGACAAGTTTTTGTTGTTTTCTTTGTTGGATTGTGTTGTTTTTTTTAACAATCCTTGATTAGCACAGTATCTAAAACAACCCACAGAAATCCACTTTAATGAACACTTTCTTTTCCACAAAAAGATCAAGTTCGCCCTAAGCTATTATGACTGGAATGGTCCCAAATCTCACAGGCTGGAACAGCCAGCATTGAGTTGAATTGATATTGTTTGAGTTTCTATTTGGAAATAGCAAATGACCAAATATTTATGACCCCTAAGATGTTTTATGGCTTGCTATCTCAGTTCATGGTCTTTTGTGATATCCCATAATATTTTGTGGTTCATGCTCATTAAAAATGAACCAATGTAGAAAATATATGCTGTAGGAGACCATATACTCATGCATATACATAAACACCCCTCCCCACAAGCATAAAGCTCTAACAGACTAAAGTTGAATCTTTAATTCAACCCTAAATCTATGAATTTGGAGGTTGACCTGGCTGGGAACTTTATACATTTGAATATCCTCATCCAGAACCAAATTATAATTGAAAGTATTTCTATTAATTTATTATAGAAGAAATTAGAATGACACACATTAACCCAAAAGCAGAAAGGAGTAACAATTCAACCTACTCTCTAGATTTTTTTTTCTTGAAAGCTTCAGAGATGGAAAGAGAGAAACAAAATCTCAAATCTCTCTATTATCCAAAGATTCATCACGAGAACTAGTTCATTTTCAGCCCAGTGGAATAAAATGAAACTGAGATTCTGTTCAGAAGAGACATAACCCTCCGTCCAGAAATCCCAGGGAAACTGAGGCCATTTGAGAGTCAATTCAGTATCTCTAGATCAAGAGTTTTTAACCTGGGGTCCATAAATTTGATTTTTAAAAATATACATATACTTGATAAATGCATTTTGATATAATATCCTTTGTACTTCTATTTGTTTTATTTTATGAACTTAAGATGCTATTCTATGAAAAAAAGTCCATTGGATTCACCAATGGATTGTTAAAGGTGTCCATGACACACATAAAAAAGGTAAGAACTCTTATTCTTTATCCCTATTTAGTCACCCCTCATTTCATAACCTTGATTCACCAAATAAAGCAAGTACTCTTTATTTTACAAAGAAAATAAAAATTCTCTTCCTTCACTGGTCACCCACACTTTTTTGTTCCCAACTACCATTCAATGTGAAATTTACAGTTGTGGTATGAAATTGAGGAGGAAATTTACAGAGGGACATGAATTACTGTCTGAAAATGCTTGTTTAAAATATAGGATTCTCACACTTCTCAAGATCAGTTACACAAATCCTGAATCAGTAGTTCCTGTAGGGACCTTTTTCTGCTTCCTCCTATCCCTGTTAGTAATGATCCCCTCAAGATAAAATTTACTTTGGATTTAATGTGAACATATTTTCTGTTTACTTATATCTGTGTCTACAATGTATCCCAGCTAGCAAAGTGTAAATTCCTTAAAAGCAAGAATGATTTTATTTTTAAATTTTCATTCTTAGTGCCTGGCACAGTGCCTGGCACATAGTAGGTGTTTAGTCAGTGTTTGGTGAATTAAACTGTAGTTGAATTAGAATCTGAGTTTTGAGGTGAATGAGATCTTGGAAATTATCTAATTCAATCACTACATTTAATAAATGAGAAAACTGGAGCTGAAAGACAGTATGCAGTTAACGGTAACTGTAACAGTAACAGTAAACTGTTAGTGATAATACTGGAACTAGAACCCAGGTCTCCAGACTCAATACAATAAGCAGTAATAACTTTTCATAAATCTTCAACTTTTATATTCCAATTCAGTTCATTCAGGAGACTGTATTTTTTAAATATCAGCAACTAACACAGGGAGATGCTTCAACTGAATTGAGGTGATTTGTCTTCTCTGAACATTCAGAGGTTGGAAATTAATTCTGATGCTAATATATATGTGTATATACACATATTATATATACATATACATATGTATTATCCTTTGCATTTCTATATAGAAACTATACAAGTGGTCAATAAAGTCAGAATTCTTTGCTACCTGCCTGATATTAAGGTGTTCATTTTGCAAGTATTTATTGAAGCTTTACTACATTAAACCATTATGTTAGGCACTGCTGCATGTGTAATATATAGAACCATAGAATATTAGAGTTGGAACGTATCTAAGAGATCATCTTGTCTACCTCAATGGTGGAAACTCCCCTTGTTGGATATCTATGAGAAGTGGTCCTCTAGTGTTTGCCTAATCATGTCCAATGATGAGAATCTACATACATCACAAGGTAGCCCATTCTGTTTGAAAACCTTTACTACACTGAGCAAAAATATGTTTCCCTATGAGTTCAACACATCAGTAATTGCCCTTAAGTAATTGGTATTCAGTCAAAATTATTAGTTCAACCTTTTCCCTGTCAGATTGACAAAACTTTTTCTTATGCCAAAGAATGATCATTTGTCAAATGTGTTCATTCTTACTCAAAGCTGTCGCTCCATTGAAGAGACTCAGCATTTACTATTTTTTCCTTTTTCTCCATGGCCCTTGAAAACCAAAGCAGCAAAATCAATATGTAAAGTCAATTTGTCTAGTCTGACTTTAAATGACTCATGGGTAGTTCCCTTAGAAAATTATTCCTTTGGGTTACTAAATAAAATGTTCTTGATTAGTTAATCTGTTGTTTACAGTTGTCCACTATTTATAGTCACAGATTCTTGTCATATGATAGATAATTCTCAGAATCACACACGCTGTTGAGGAAAAATATCTATTTGATGACCAATTCCATCAGGATAGGCTCCTTTTGCTGCTATTGCTTTTGGTAATACTACTATTTCAAGCAAATATGACTTCATAGGATCATAGAGTTGGAATGGGGAAGGACTTCAGAATTCCAACTCCGTCATTTTGAAGATGACGCTCTGAGAAGTTAAATGACTTGCCCAGAGTCATACAGGTATTGAATGACAGTCAGAATTCAAATCCAGTTCCTCTGATTCCAAATTCAGCACCCTTTCCATTGTACTATGCATCATATACACAGAGTCACAAAGATATGAAAAGTGTCTTGATATAACAGATGGCATTAGTCAAGGTCTAATTTCAAGTCCAAAAACTGACATATATTAACAATGGCAATTCACTTAGCTCCTCCCTGCCAAGGTATTCTCTAAGACTACCACTTATAGATGATATGCCAAGCTGCATCAGTAGAAGGAGCTTCCATCAATCAATTCATCAGCAAGTAATTATTATTCACCTAGGTGCCAGGTGCTGTATTAGGCCCTAGGAATACAAATAGAAGGAATAAAAGAATCCCTGTTCACCATGAGATTATAAAATTATGGTGAATATGCTGTGGATAAGTTCACTTACCTTGGTAGTGTACTTTCCAGGGATGTACACATTGACAATGAGGTTAATGCAAGCATTGCCAGAGCTGGTTCAGTATTTGAGAGGCTCCAAAGAAAAGTTTGGGAGAGAAGAGGTATTAGACTGACTACCAAACTGAAGGTCGACAGAGCCACTGTGCTGACTTCATTGTTGCATGCTTGTGTAACATGGACAGTCTACCAGCACCATGCCAGGAAACTGAATCACTTCCACTTGAACTGTCCTAGGAAGATTCTGAGGATCACCTGGCAGGATAAGGTACCAGACACTAAGGTCCTTGCTTGAGCTGAACTGCCAAGTATTCAAACTATGCTTCAGAGAGAGCAATTCTGAAGGGCTGGCCACATTGTTCAAATGCAAAATGTACGCTTGCCAAAAAGGCTATTTTATGGAGAACTTGAATGGGGCAGGCAATCACATGGTGGCCAGAAGAAGCAAAGACTCTCTCAAGGTCTCTCTTAAGAACTTTGGATTTGACTGTGCAACATGGGAGACACTGGCACAGGACTGCTCAGCATGGCATGCCCACATCAGAAAGGATGCTGTGCTCTTTGAGCAAAGTAGAATTGAGACAGAACAAATTAAATGCAGGAAGTGCAAATTTGGGATATCCACCCCCAATATTCATATGGACTATCTGTGCCCAGCCTGTGGTAGAGCATTCTGAGCTCATATTGGTCTGATCAGCCACAGTCAGACACAGTGAAATTTCACTTTACAATGGTGATGTCATTTTGGTCCTCTTCGAAGATGAAGGACAACAACCAAGCAACTATAACATTATGGGTGAGAAAACAGGTATCAAAAATATATGCAGTATATAGTATAATGTAAACAAATGTAAATATATACAAAATAACTTAACACAAGGTGGCTTGGGAGGGAGGGCCTTAACAGTTGGGGGGATCAGGAAGGACTTCATGAAGAAGATGGTGCTTGAGCTACATCTTATTAGGAAGAGAAGGACTCTATAATGTGGAGGTAAAAAAAGGAGTGCACTCCAGGCATAGCAGGGGTACAGAGAGGGGAAATGGGATGTTGTGTGTAAGTAACAAAGAGAAGGCCAATTTGGTAGAACTACAAAGTGCAGGAGGTAAAGTGTCCAAGGAAGCTGGAAAGATAGGGTGGGACCAGATTGTGAAGGTTTTAAAGGCTAAATAAAGAAGGTTAAGGTTATATTTTATCATGAAGGCCATAGGAAGCCACTGGAATTCGTTGAATATGGGAATCAAATCTGAGCCTAAGGAAAATTACTTTGGCAGTAGTGCGTAGGATGGGCTGGAGTAATGAGAGACTTGAGGCAGGGAGACCTATTAGGAGGCTGCTACAATACTCTAGGTAAGAGATGATGAGGGTCTGAACTAGCATGGTAGCTCCAGTGCATGGATCAAAGAGAGAAATGACAAGATTTGCAACTGACTGGACATGTGGGGTGAGGCATACAGGACAATGCTGAGATTATGAAACTGAGACCCTGGGAAATGGTGGTGCTTTCAATAGAAGTAGGAAAATTTGGAGGAGAGGAGGATTTAGAGGGAAAGATAATGAGTTCAGCTTTAGACATGTTACCTTTAAGATGTCACCAGGACAGTCAGTTTGAAATATCTCCTGGACAATTGGTGACAAAGTAACTCAGAGAATGTATAGGGACTGGATACATAGATCTTAGCATCATATACATAGAGATAATATTTATAGTTAAGCTTATTACCACAATGGGATTCTGCACACCAATGACATCACAAGATTGGAATATAATATACATGCTTATGTTTATATATGCATACATGTACATGAATATACATGTGTGTGTACATAAATAGGCTGATCATGAGGCAAGATTGAAGAACTAATAATGATCAACTTAAGTGCTCCATTGGGGTTAAGAGAAAGTGAGAAGGCCTTTTAATACATTGGTCAGATTCCTTGTGATAAACTTTTGGTAGCACATGAACAAGATTCCCATAAGACGGACAAGCATGCATGGACTGTGAATGCTATTAGTTGATGGATCAAAAATTTAATTAGGAAAAACCCAAGAAGTCATTATTATTACATTATCCATTTGAGTATCTCTATATCTATCTAGTTATCTATCTATCTATCTATCTATCTATCTATCTATCTATCTATCTATGTATCTCCAGCAGCTGTATTTAGACTCTAGTGACCCAGTATTAAGGATGCAAACGTGGCAATGATATAGAACACACATATCCCACCCCACCCCCCCAAAAAAAGAATTGAGTGGGAAGCAAAAATGTTTCACTTGTAAATGGATATACAGACACCCTGTACATTAACAGACTGAAATTACAGGGCTTTGGTTTATGGTTCTATAGAAGCCAGATATGACATATAAATGATCTATTCCATTAACATCATATCATTTTTTTCAATCTGGAATGTATTTTAATCAAAAGCCCCCCTTGAAATGGTCTCCTTTGTTGTATTTTCTTGTTGGCTCATTTTATCAACATCTGTTATGTTTATACAATGTGAATTAAAACTGAGGAATGCTGTTTGTACTCAGCTACTTTTGTTGAGAGTGTAACATCCCAGGATTGGCAGTGTTTATGTAAATCAGTGTGGCTGACACAGCCATCATAAACAAATGAGGGAAATATAACAAACACATTGTTCAGGGAGGAAATGTTTGTTTTGAGAGTTGGCTTTGGTCTTACCAGATTGATGAGGAGAGGCTGATACTGGGGAGCTGTACTGTGCTGATTTGGTGGGCTGGCTGGTAGTGACCAGTCAGGGAATCTCTCTGTATTTGTCCTGCCAGCTGGACATAAGGACCTACAAAACCAAGGGCTGGGGCATGTGGTGGTCTTGGCACGGCTAAGGATTGTCTCCATGTGGCACTCTTTGTGGCCTGAACGGTTAAATGCACCCTGAGAAATCTGGTGATATCTATCAGGTAGGGAGGACCTGCTAGAGGAATTGCACTGGTCTCGATTCATTCTAGGGTGTAATGTCCCTTTCTGGATAGCCATCACCTTGTGACCAAGGATTCAAGAAGAAAAGATAGCGTCATCATGTCATCACCTGATCCTAGGTCCAAATTCTTATCCCAAGACTTAGAATGAGCGCTCTCTCTCTCTGTCTTTCTCTCTCCTTCCCTCCCTCCCTCTCTCTCTCTCTCTCTCTCTCTCTCTCTCTCTCTCTCTCTCTCTCTCTCTCTCTCTCTCTGATACTAAAAGTCTTCACAAGTCAGATTCTGTAGCAAGGCCAGACAGTTGTCTGATCTAACCACCTCATTACTCTGAGTTTCTGCATCAGACCAACACATTAGAATGCTTCCATGTTGGGGGAGGGGGAGTCGGGTTTTTTCTTTTTTGGTCACTTTCCATAACTCCATTTGAACATTATTTATTCTCTCTCACTGCCCACATTTTCTCCATTCAAATAGGAGGGAAGAAGAGAGACCCCAGCCACTATTGTATTCTGTTTAAGAATCATTACTCAGATGCATCATATATTTTTCATATCATGAGCAGGTGGGAGCTAGATGGGCAGGTTTTGGGGAGCCTAGGAGATTGTAGGAAACGTCACATCAATCTAGTTAATTTGTTGGATTCAAAGTGGTGAATGAAGGTGGACTGGACTAAAAGTGAGAAAATCTGGATTCAAGACTTAATTCTGCACTAACTAGCTTTAAGATTTCTAGGAAGGCACTAAATATTTCTAGGTCCATTTTCTCATGTGTATTAAAAATCAGAGTTTGGGATGTTGTTTATGGCTCTTTCCATTTCTGTAGTTTGCATCTACTGGTTGTCACTATTTTTCTTTTCACAGTCATCCTAAGGAGTCCAATGACTGACTCTAACCTTACTCTCATATCACCTCTCCACCAACGAAAGATGAAATAAAGCTCTCAGATCATTTTCCAAATGCCATTACAGAAGTTTTCAGCACTCCTATTTGACACCTCTGTAGATTGAAAGACCAAAGAAAGCATGAGACCAGAGTAAATGAGGCTCCACCCATGTGATTGCCATCATTTGTCACTGTTGCTGGAATAAAGTCAGTCAGAACTCCAAGACCAACCCTATGCAAAACTGTGAAGTCAGCAAAGTTTATCTCTGGGAGCAAAGCTTACCATCTTTTTTTTAACTCCTCCAAGTAGTACCTTTCCTCCACCTAGCGTCCTTATCCTCTATTTATCTATCAAAACCTTCTTACCCGGGAAAGGAGATGACAAATACATTCATACACAGACCAGGATTCTTGAAGCTCTAGGGCACTTTGAGTTAACTCTCTCACCTCCATATCAAAGTTGTTGTGAGGCAGGATGCTGTGGAACAGACTCAGGGCAGTTTGATTTAATTTTGTCCCCAGGTAAATTAACCTGAAACCTATCTATGGGATCTTTGAGCAAGAATATATGAAGAACACATTATAGATTGAATAGGAAGCTTGCAAGCACCCACAATACCTTTCTATGGGCTGCTTTTACTTGGGGGGGGGTCACTAAGCATGTAACGCTAAAGGAATTGCTTTTCTGAGCCCTCGAGCTCAAAGGGATGCAATTGCACCACATGTGGAACTATTCCCAGAATGTGATGTACTATGATATGAATTACTAACAAGGCTTCAATGTCACTTTGACCTTGAATTTTGAGAGAGACAAGAAGGTTCTAGTCAAAGGAATGCATTCAAAGGGAGAATTTCATGTACTCATTCATTTAGATATCATTTATGAATCAGTTCAGACTCTATAGAAGATGAAAAAGGTTGTCATGGAGTTCATAATCTGGAAGGAGATGCAACACACATACAAATACTACATATATAATAAGAATAGAAGTAGAATATGGCAGCTAGGTGGTACAGTGGATAGAGTGCTAGATCTGGAGTCAAGATGACTCACCTTCCTGACCTTAAATCTGGTCTCAAGCACTTACTAGCTGTGTGACCTTGGAAAAGTCACAATCCTGTTTGCCTCAGTTTCCTCAACTGTAAATAAACTGTAAAAGGATATAGCACACCACACCAGTATCTTTTCCAAGAAAACCCCAAATGAGGTCATAAAGAGTTGGACATGACTGGACAACAATGAAGTAGAAGAAAAGAGAATGATGATACAAAGGACTATACTAGATCAGAGAAAGGAAAGATTATTTCTGACCCTGAGGATCATAGGCGATCTCATAGAGAGGTGCCATTGGAGCTGAACTTTGAAGGAAGGGTACAATTTCAAAAAGCAAAACCAGAGGAAAGAGTGTTCCAACTACAAGGAATGGTGTGAGAACTGTGAAGTGCATACTGAGAACCCTCTACTCCCTTTTTTGCACCTCTGTCATTGTCACAGTATTAATCAAGGATAGCCACAAGAGACTAAAGACCATCTGACATTTTCATTCATTCCATTGTTTACCAGGTTGAGCAAATTAATTATCCAGTGACTAACCTTCTAGTGATGCTTTTTGGTTTGAAAATTTTAATTGTTAATTCCATTCTGCTTATACCTAGGTCTCATCTTAATGATAATTCTAAACAACAATCTCCATGAAAGCTTGATGAATGTGACCCTCAAATTAGGAAAGACCACTCCTAGGCAATAGACTAAAGAAATCCGCAAATAAGCAAGAGTCTACTGGCCATACATAAGGCTTAAAAATCTTGAGGTCAGGTACAAAATAAATCAGTATGTGATTTGGGTATACGTGAGTAAATGTATACAATAGTTTAATGGGGGATGACACTAGCCTAAACATTTGATTTGGCCAAAAAGGCTAGTCATGCTTGACCTTATTAGATCCAACATTCCAAGTGATCATGTTACTGGCTTGGAGACGTGTCTGTAAGCCTAGAGTTTCAAAACATTTCAGTTTTGTACACGTAGAATTACAAGTAAGGAAAATATGCCCATTACACAGCATTCTTTACCTTCCTCCTAAGGTGTTTAATTATCATGGTCCTCTTCGAGAACAAAGGACAAATACAATCTTTTCTTCTGATTTATAAAATTAATGCTCTCAATTCAAGGTCATGGGATTCCCATTTTTCTGAAGATGGAATAGGATAGATGGAATTGGATTGTTGTTGGATTGGACAGTACACTTTCTTTGGACTTCTCACAAAGCAAGGATCTCTTAGAGCAAAAAATAAAAAGTGGATATCTGTGGTGACAAAGAACTGAAAACTAAATGTCCACTGATTGAGGAATAGGTACAAAAATGTAATGAAATATTTTTATAAAGTTAGAAATGACAAATATGAAGGATTTCAAGAAACATGCAGTGATTCGTATGAGATTGTCAAGAATTAAATCAAATTATAAGCATATACATAATGATGACAAAAATGTAAATTCACTAAAAACAAGTCAAAGTTGGAATAAGTGAAAAGCCAATAAATGATTTTAGGGAAAAGATAATGAAATGTATCACTCTTCTTTGGGCAGGGAAGAGGGAGACTGCTGGGGAAGAATGTTTCGTATATTCTCATACATAGTCATTGTCTTTTCTTAACTACTTTGTTAGATTCAACTCCAGGTTAGGGAGTTAGGAGATAGAAACAGGAGTAGCTGTTAGATACAAATGAAAGTTATTGTTAATTTCTGTAAATAAACACATATATACTCCCAAAAAATGTAAGATGCGCAATAGAGTATCCCAACCTTTACCTCAACTATTATAAACAATCATTAAAAAAAGGAGACAGGGGTGGGAAAAATTGCCTATTGGTAACTTTTCTAATGGTTGAACAAGACTTAGCACTTTCTGTCAGAGTTTTGACTGCTCTGGGGAATAAGAGAGCAAATATGTAACAGAAAGTGAGGAGACATAGGATTAGAAAAAGATATTATGGTCAGTCATAGATATCAGAGTGAACTGGCCTTAGTAGGGAGCTCCTTTACCTACTGAAAGGTCCACTCTCCCTACTCCATGAATGATGCTTTAGCCATAGTAACATGTAGGCAGAGAATTTTATCAATAACAAGACTGAAAACAGAGCAAGACTGGATGACAGGAAATTTAGTTCACACCATATCCAAGTTCATGCCTCATGTCACGAATCCCAGGTCCTAAATTCCTGAGTTTACATCTAAAAAACTGGCCTGACTAGAAGTGTACAACAAACAATTTAGAGGGGATATTGTCCAAACCCTTATTTACCCACAAAAAGAGCAACCTTGGAGTACTCAACAGGCCACCCAAAGTCCCTCTAAGATCTTCTACATCTCGTGTGGTCTAAGGACTTTTTGAGGGCTATCAGACTTCAGGAAAAGTTCTAAGTTCATTTGGTCAATGTTTTATGAAGTATTGTTTTACTATTTATGCTATTTCTATCTTAAAAGTAAAATTGCAAAGAGTCTACAGGCATTCCTCTCATTCAACTTCATTATGCCAGGTCACATGACTAGGCCTCAGGGAAAATTTGGCAAGTTTCAGGAAGAGACAGGTTTCCCAGAAGGATGGATGTTTGGACATAATTCTATTTGCATAAATCCACAAATCGATAAGCCTCTGATTTTGCAAGATATATTGCAAAATTTGGGGTGTCACTACTACAGATTTTTAAAAAGGTATAATTTTATTTAACATTAAATTTACTTACCCTGCACATATAGCATGGTAAGTATAACATTTATAAAATAAACAAAACTTAATGAATATATGTATCACTAACATCAAAACATATGAGCCCTGGATCTCATAAAGTATTTTTTAATGACTGCTTTAAATGAAGGGAAAATGTGCATGTATGACTCTCCTCACTGTTCCATGGTACTTAGATATCCAATTTTTAGTGATTAATAATAATAATAGCTAGCATTTCTATAGTGTTTTAATATGTGCAAAGCACTTCACAAACATTAACTTATTTTATCTTCACAACTTTATCCCCTTGGGAGATAGGCATTATTACACCCATTTTACAGATGAGGAAACTGAGGCAAACCTAACTGAAATAACTTGTCCAGGGTCACACAGCTAGTAAGATTCTGAAACTTTATTTGAATTCAGATTTTCCTGACTCCAAGTTTGGCTTTCTAGCCACTAAATCAGTTAGTGGCCTCAGGGAAAAGAATATTGTGTTGTCCACAGAAAGAAAATAAAGTTTGAGAAGCACTGCCATAGATAGTGAGTTGGTACAAATACTCAGAGAGAGGTAGAATTGGGACAAGGAAAGACTATCTACTCTAAAATTCATGAGAAAATAGGCAATCTCCCGTGGTGGGCAAGCTCCATAATTTCTAGTATTGTGGAATTGTATCAGATTAGAGGTACCATTTGGTAATTAAAAAGCCATATTCATTAGAATAATTCTGAGATTCTTTAGTACCACCACCCAAGTGGGAAAACAAATCATTCATTAACAGTAGCACTCACTGAAGTTTTTCAAAGCACTTTAAATATGGGCTCTCATCCGAGCTTCTCAACAACCTTGTAAAATTCATACTTCGGGTATTTTAATTATGATTTTTTTTTAGAGCTGAGAAAACTGAGGCTCACAGAAGAGAGGTTAGGTCACTCGCCCCTGGTCACACAGCTAGTGTCAAAGAAGGAATTGAAACCCAGGTCTCTCCTAATTCTTCATCCAATGCTCTTTCTATGAAACAACTGATGCCTCACAAACACACAGTATTGAAGAAGAGCCCTGATTTCTGTGGGCTACTAAAATATTGAATTTCAGTCCTCTTCCTCCTCATTTTTCTCCCCTCACCTCCACTCAAGCAGCAAATAGTCATTGCAGCTAGTTCAAAACAGTAATAGATAGGACCTCTTGTTTTCCAGTCATATCCAACCCTTCATGACTTTGTGAAACATGGAACTGTCCATGAGGTTTTCTTGGCAAAGATACTTGTCATTTTCTTCTCCAGTGCATAAAGATAAACGGAAGTTAAGTGACTTGCCCAGGGTCATACAGCTAGTAAGTGTCTGAGGCTAGAATTGAATTCAGGTCTTCCTGACTCCAGACCCAGTGCTCTATCCACTGAACTGCTTAGCGCAAGCCTCCTAAACCCTCTTTTAACTTAACTTCTGTTTGCCTAATCCACTGGAGAAAGAAATGGCAAATCACTCTGGTATCTTAGCATACCTGGGTACCAAGAGTCAGACACAGCTAAACAATAGCAAAAGCCCTCTTGTAGCTGCCCGAAAATCGGGGACAGGTAAATCAGCTGATACACTAGTTTGATCACATAGTGGTAGGAAAACTACATATCCTTTTACCTATTGATTTACTCAATAACAGAAGATAATTATGTAACCCCAGACTGGTGTAGGCATGTCCAGTTCTAACTCACGTGTTCTCTACCAGATTGAGGGGAGGGTGGGGAAGGAGAGTGGAATGAGGACCTCTTTTGATCAGTTGTCTGTATCTTTAAAAGCAGTGAAATTGTACCATTTTTTGACTGTATTCTTTTTGGTCATTTGTCTATTGCACTTGACATGAACCAAACAGGTGAGAAGCAAAGGAAAATCCTCCTCCTGCTCCCTCTGACTCTGAGAAATGGGCCCAAGAATGCTTATTTCTGTTGTGCATTATTTGTTCTCAGTTTCAGGGGTCAAGATGATCCTCACAGGGATCAAGAGTTTTAGCCATGACTGCAGATGGAGTAAGAGAGCCAGCCAGGCAGGATGCCTAAGACTCAAGCTCAAAATGGGTTCTGAACTTGAAACTAGCACTATGCTCTATGGGAACAAAGCTAATCAGTGAACCTGATCCCCTTCTCTTCCCCAGGGACTGAGGTGTATAAAAAGAGGGAGGGGGATTATGCCTCCCACATCTTGAAGGAGTAAGTATATTTGGGCTTACGCTTTTTGAAATATCTATATTCCTTGATAAAAGCTCCTGTGTTAGAATTAACTTTGAAAGCCCTGAGCAGTATTGTCTCAGTGTGTTATACTGCCTAGCTTCAGTGCCAGGAAGACTAGATTTGAAATCAGGAGACCTGGGTTCAAAACCTCCCTGACACTTGCTAGCTGTGTGACCCTAAGACCCTTTACCACTCTGAGCTTCAGTTGCCTAATCTGTACGACTGGGTCAGTAATAGTTACATTACGTACAGTTATCCCTTCTACCCCATGGGGGTTAAGGGCATAGTGTCTCCCGTAATCTGGAAAGTCCTCAAAAAAAAATTTTTATCCTCCTTCTAGAAGTCTGAATTATGGCATTAAGAGATAAAATATGTGGATATTATATAATACTATACATATATTTTATAATTTCAGAGTTTTTAAACATCTTCTGTGTTGTCTGCTGGCCTTCAAATATCATCTGCAGCCTTCACAAAACTCCCCAGAAATTCCCACTTAATTTCTTATGTTGACCCACAGTAAATCAAAATCATCATGGAGAAAGTCATGATATGGAAGGGATAACTGTACCTTACAGTTTATGTGAGGAAAATGTTTTATAAATATATAAAGCATTATAGAAACCTGACTGCTCAACCTTCCTTGGCAATCTCATGCTTCTTACTGAATACCCAGTCACCCTCTGGGTGCCTGGTGCCAGTGGGAGCAAGAAGGTCATATGTGCTTTGCTGACTGCAATGAGGAGGAACTGTTTGGTTTGAGTCAAGGGATCCCTTGATTTATCCCTTGGAAAAGAGGGAACATTAACTCCCAGCTCTGGTGGAACTTAGAAGATAGATAGTATGATATTGATGCCAGTAAATAAGAGCTGAGAACTAGGCACTCTAACATTTACCTTATAGTGTTGTTGAGTTATTTCAGTCATGTCCAACTCTTTATGACCCCATTCAAGCTGGAGTGGTTTGCCATTTCCTTCTCCAGTTCATTTTACAGATGACTTTTCTGGAGTCACATAGGTAGTAAGTGTCTCAGGTCAAATTTGAACTCCTAAAGATGAGTCTTCGTGATTCCAAACCCAATGCTCTATCCACTGCACCACCTAGCTGCTCTTAGCTTATATAGTACATGGGACTGAAAGATACAGATTACTGAGAAGTCTAACATAAAACTGTCCTGGCCTCACTCTTTCCACCTTCCTGTGGGACAGAGGGACAGAAGACTTCAGTTCCTTTTTGGTGAGTAGGAGACCAAGGACTTCCCTGATTCACTTTTCAATTCAACAAATACCTACTAAGCAATGATTATGTTCAAGGTGCTGGAGACACAAAGACAAAAACTAAGCAATCCCTGCCCTCAAGAACCTTACATTCTCCCGGGGGAGACACAACATGTACACTAAAAAGTTAAAGCTAGGTTTTCAATATACACAGCGAGGAAAACAACGTAAATGAAAAGAACACTTAAAGGAAGTCATGCAATTTTGATGGCCGTTCCTGATTCTGGGAATCAGATGGTTGAACGCAGCTTGGCTTTTGGTGGCAAAGAGATGGGGAGCATGAAAGCAGAGCACTTCAAACACCACTGTCAGAAGCAGCCACCGTAGTGATTGTTTTTTGGTTAAATATTGTTACCTGGGTCATGTTCAACGGTGGGGGACAGTGCATATTGGCTCTATGTGGAAATTATTGTGATATGAACAAAAGTAATAGATAAAAACTTGTTTTTAAAAAGTAAGTCATATTCTCAACTCATATTGTATTAGTTATTTTTTATTATTGAACAAGAAATTCTCCAGTAATCTAATAACTCTAATATTCCAATCAGTCGATGATCTCATTGATGTGGGCATTCCTTCCAATGATGCCAATCACAATAAGTCCATGCCTCCTCATTCTAGTCAGAATGTATTCCCTTGGAAGAAAGATGATCTTTTCTAAAAGTGCTTATATGGTCACAGAATTCCCTCCACTTCCAGAGTGAGGAAAAATTCTTGGGCCGAAGCAAGCTGAGGTTTATTCAGAACTCTTGTTTTGGCTTTGGGTGGCTCTTGTTTTCATTTTTCCAAAATCTCAGCACAGTTGGTCCACGTGGTGATCTGGGAGTTGAGGGGGGAAGGAACTTTTCTCATTCTCTTGAGAGTAAAAATGGAGAGTAATGTTCATTGCTTATGCATCTATTGTCTTGCTTTTTCCATGCATCCAGTATATCCTTTTTTGTCTTCCCCACATTTTTTAGATGACTTTACACCATATTCTGAATAATTCCTCACTTATAATGTGTTGCAGCCTGCTCACGCCCACCATACACTTGATAGTTCTCATTAAATACCTCTCTCGATTTCAAGCCAAATTATATGTTTATTCAGTAAGGTTCAGCCCGCCCAGCACTCTATTGGTCACTGCCAAGGAAGAAGTCTCATTGGAAAAAATACTAGTCCTTAACAGATCTGGGGTGTGGCAGGCTCATTAACAGATTCTTAGTGAAAGAATATACCCAGAAGTCTACCTGAAAGTTCATATGCTCTAAGGCTCATAACAATTATTACCACCCTCAGGTAGCACTTTGTAAACTGAAAACATTATATAAATGTGAGTTACTATTTCACAAAGGAAAATGCCATCTCCTTCCAAGAGTTCTGAATAAATCTCAGCTTGCTTTGGCCCAAGAATTTTTCCTCACTCTGGAAGTGGAGGGAATTCTGTGACCATATAGCATTTTTAGAAAAGATCATCTTTCTTCCAAGGGAATGCATTCTGACTAGGCCAATAGGGCACTCAAACACAGAAGGAACAAAATGTCTAGAGTCTGTTTGAAGAGATATTTTTGTCTCTTCAAACAGACTTGTCATTTTTGGAGGTGTAACTGTGTGAGTTCTGCATATTCCAATTCAAGGAAAGGGCAAAATGATGAAATAAATTGATTTATTAATATTAAGAAAGTGGTGGAAAACACAATAGTGTTCTCTGAACACAATGACTTGTACACAGTGGGTCCTCAGTATTTGTAGAAGTGCTTCATCTTTACCCTAAACTGGAAGACATTTTCATTTCAAAAGAAGAGGGCAGAGAAGACAGAGATACTAATAATCTCCTAAATCATTATCAATATTTTGACAAATATTACTGAGTACTTATAAAAAAATCAATATAGATAGAAATAGAAAAGAAACAGTTAAATAGGAAAAACTTTGTATCAAATATCTTTGATAAAATTCTAATGCCCAAGTTTTACAAGAAATTGACACAATATTATAAAACCAAGAACCATTCTATGATTTGTGAATGGTTAGATAATATTAACAAATAGTTTTCTGAAGGCTATCAATACTAAAATGAAAGATTGCTCCAAATTATTAATAATAAATTTAAACAGCTCTGAGATTTCACTATACATTTATCAAATTAGAAGAGATAGTAAAAGACAGAAGTCAACCATCAGTGTATGTAAGAGGAGTTACAGACACATATTCTCTATTGATTGGTGGAGCTGTGAATTTCTCCAACAATTTGGCTAAACAACTTAGAATTCTGTGAAAAAAAAAGGTCATACTCTATGACCCATTTATCTTATTACTGAGGATCTATCCCAAAGAGGTCAAACACAGGCCTCACATATACCAAACTATTCATAGAACCCTTAGGAACACAGCAAATAGTTTGTGGCATGTGACTATAATTTAATATTACTGTGCTATAGGAAAAAATGGATGAGAAATTCAAAGAAGTGAAGATGGCAGAGTGGAAAGATGCATATACTGTAGCACTTCCCCCACAGCCCACAAAATACCTGTAAAAATGACTCTCAACAAGTTCTGGAGCAGCAGAAGCCACACAGAACAACAGAGTTAAAGAGATTTTCATCAAAGGTAACCTGGAAGTCCAACAGAAAAGGTCTATCCTATGGGACACTGAACTGAGCACAGCAGAGCCCAGCCCTGGCCATGTGGCATGAGGAGAAACAGGACCACAGAATCCCCAGCAGGGAGAGTCCCAGATCCCTCAACCCATCAGTGACAAAAAAAAGCTTCAAAGATCAGTGTGGGAGGTCTTTCCCAGCTGGCTGAGAGGGAAGCAGGGTCCCCCCAGCACTGGCCCCAGGCAGTGGCAGAGGTGGCAGCAGCAGCAGTGGGTGACTGATGGCTACAAAGGCCATGAAAGCAGCCTAGGTCCATTGTCCAGGCAGCTCAGTTTAAAGCATCTGGGGGAATTGAGCAACTGATCTGAACCTCAGCCTTGAACACAGTCCTGGGGGGGGGGGGGAGCACTGGGACCTTTCTCTTCACAAAGGATTCAGAAGTCAAGCAACTGGCTGGGAAAATGCTCAAAAAAGAGAAAAAAAATAAGACCATAGAAGGTTGTTTTCTTGGTGAACAGGTATCTCCTTCCATCTTTTTGGATGAGGAAGAATAATATATACTGTCAGAGGAAGTCAAGGTTTCTGCCTCCAGTACCTCCAAAAGGAATATGAAATGGGCTCAGGCCATAGAAGAGCTTGAAAAGCGAGTCAGCAGCTTGCTAAAGGAAAACCAAAAAAATGCTGAGGAAAATAACACCTTTAAAAAGAGGCTAATTCAATTGGAAAAAGAGGTCAAAAAAACCAGTGAGGAGAAGAAGGCTTTAAAAAGCAAATTAGCCAAATGGAAATGGAGGTTCAAAAGTTCACTGAACAAAATAGTTCTTTAAAAATGAGAGTGGAGTTCAGGGAAGCTAATGACTGTATGATAAACCAAGAAGTTATAAAACAAAACCAAAAGATTGAAAAAATAGAAGATCATGTGAAACATCTCATTAGAAAAACAACTGACCTGGAAAATAGATCAAGGAGAGACAATTTAAAAATTATGGGACTACCTGAAAGCCATGATCAAAGAAAGAGCCTTGACATTATCTTCCATGAAATTATCAAGGAAAACTGCCCTGATATTCTAGAACCAGAGGGCAAAATAAATATTGAAAGAATCCACCAATCACCTCTCGAAAGGGACCCAAAAAGAGACACTCTTAGGAATATTGTGGCTAAATTTCAGAGTTCCCAAGTCAGGGAGAAAATATTGCAAGCAGCTGGAAAGAAACAATTTTAGTATTGTGGAAATACAATCAGGATAACAGGATAACACAGGATCTGGCAGCTTCAACATTAAGGGATTGAAGGGTTTGAAATAGGATATTCCAGAAATCAAAGGAACTGAGATTAAAACCAAGAATCACCTACCCAGCAAAACTGAGTATAATACTTCAAGGGGAAAAATGGTCATTAATGA
Organism: Bettongia penicillata ogilbyi; assembly: GCA_023548195.1. Classification (NCBI taxonomy): domain Eukaryota; kingdom Metazoa; phylum Chordata; class Mammalia; order Diprotodontia; family Potoroidae; genus Bettongia; species Bettongia penicillata. The sequence continues at coordinate 999,433 of JAJHZJ010000559.1, read as the reverse complement.
TACAGAGGATTTTCAAGCATTCATGATGAAAGGACCAGAACTGAATAGAAAATTTGACTTTCAAACACAAGAATCAAGAGAAGTATGAAAAGGTAAACAGAAAAGAGAAATCATAAAGGGCTTTCTAAAGCTGAACTGTTTACATTCCTACATGGAAAGATAATATTTGTAATTCTTGAGACTTTTCTCAGTATTTGGGTAGGTGGAGGGATTATACACACACACACACACACACACACACACACACACACATATACATATATATATATATATATATATATATATATATATATATATATATATATATATATATAGACAGAGGGTACAGGTTGAGTTGAATCAGAAGAGATGACATCCATAAAAAAATAAAATTAAATGAAGGGGTGAGAGAAGAAAATATTGGGAGGGGAAAGGGAGAAATGGAATGGGGCAGGCTAACACTCATAAAAGAGATAAGAAAAATCTTTTCCAATGGACAAGAAAAGGGAGGAGGTGAGAGGGGGAAAGTGAAGCTTACTCTCTTCACATATGGCTTAAAGAGGGAATAACATGCTTACTACATTTGGTATGAAAATCCATCCTACACTGTAGGAAAGTAGGGGACAAGGGGACAAGTGGGATTTTAGGGGGATGATAGAAGGGAGGGCATATGGGAGATGAGAGTAACTAGAAGTAAACACTTTGAGGAAGGGCCAAGGTCAAATGAGAGAATGGAAATAAAGGGGGACAGGTAAGAAGGAGGAAAATATAGTTAGTATTACACAACATGACTATTATGGAAGTCTTTTGCAAAGCTACACTTATACAGCCTATATTGAATTGCCTTCCTTCTCAGTGGGGATGGGTGGAGAGGGAGGGAGGGAGAGAAGTTGGAATGCAAAGTATTAGAAATGAATGTTGAGAATAGTTATTGCATATAACTGGGAAATAAGAAATACAGGTAATGGGGTATAGAAATTTATCTTGCCCTACAAGAAAAGACAGAAGATGGGGATAAAGGAAGGGTGCAGTGGGATAGAAGGGAGGGTACATTGAGGGAAGGGGTAATCAGAATGCAAGGTATTAGGGGGTGGGAGAAGGGGAGAGATGGGGAGAAAAATTGGAACTCAAAATTTTGTGGAAATGAATGTTGAAATCTAAAAATAAATAAATATATATCGATAAACTTTAAAAAGAAAAGAAATTCAAAGAAGCATAGGAAGACCCAAATGAACTTAGGAAGAATGAAATTAAGAGACTGGGAATACAATATCAGTACAATAATATAAGCCAAAGTAACACTGAAATACAGACTGATTAATTATAATGGCACCTCTTTGGTCCTGAGGATAGATAATAAGAAACATTGCCCCTTCTAAATAAAATTTTGAGGGACTATAGGTGCAGAATGTTACATACACTTTCTGACATGGTGGCAGTGTTCAATTCCTTTCAATTCAATTCAACAGTTAATCTATATTCACTATATACATACATGTAAGGCACAGTGCTGCACACTGGGGACATAACAATCAAAACCATGTTGGAAGGTTTTGCTGAGCGGTTTTTATTTTGTCTTGTTTTATCCATTATAAAGGAAGATTCAGTGGAAAGGGACGGGTATTACAGAAATTAACTATGATGTAAAAACAAAAGAAATCATTAAAACTTTAAATAAGCATTGTTGAGCACCTCCTATACGTTGAATTCTATACTTGAACTTTCTCAGTTTCTATTAGGCACAGGACTCTACTCAGCAGGCTCATTAAAGGCTTTACTAACAAGAAATCAGTCCAGGTTAATGTTCCTCCTTCCCTTCATTAAAGGCGTGGTAGACTCTGGGTACAGAATGACACATATACTATCAGAGCAGTCGATGTATCAATTAAATTTGCTGCATTGTTTTTTCTGTGTTGTATTCTGATCTTTGCTCACTGGAAGGGGAGAAAGAAGAGTAATATATCTAGACATGATGGTCATGTAAAAATATAGGGATTGCTAATTTTATTAAATAAACAGTCCAATTTAAAGGATACAATGTTACTTGACTACTAAAATTCAATTCAGTTTTTTTAAAAAATGTATATTCAGTCCCTACTGCATTCAGAACACAGCAGCTGGTCCTATCGGAGACACAGTTACTTACTCTCATGGTTATTACAGTTTAGTAAATCCAAAAGAATTATCCAACAAGATGAATATTACAAATTCTCCTTTGTCCAGAATGATAATGATGAGGGGGGTGCATGAGTATAATCTTTATCTTTTTAGAATTCTTTTTTTACTCTATTTTTAATTTATGGACTAAAACAAGCATTTCTATAACATAGTACAATAAAAAAGGTGACTGTACATGAAACTGCAAGTCTACTATGCATAACTTGCTATTTCTTTCAAATATACATCAAAATTATCATATGAATTTCTTTTTTTTCCTTTTTTTCTCCCCTCCCCTAACCCCACCCAAGAGATGGCTATGCCTGAAAGAGTTATTAAACAACCTTTGATCCAGCAATACCACTACTTGGTCTATTTCCAAAGATTATTAGAGAGAAGAGCATATATGTTCTAAAACATTCATAGTAGCTCTCTGTGGCGACAAAAAACCGGAAATTGCAGAGATATTCACCTATTGGGGAATGGTTGGACAAGTTGTGGTTCATATTTGTGATGGAATACTACTGTTCTATAAGCAATGGAGCTTGATGATCTTAGAAAAACATGAAAAGATCTGCATGAAATAATGGAGAGCAAGAAAAGCAGAATGATCTGTGTCTTTAAACACTAAAAGGTGAAAATTTACTATAGACTATTTGTAGAGTCAAGAAGAACAAGCCAGAACCATGTCTGTGGCTTGCATGGAAAGCGAGAAAAGCAGTTCCTTATTTTCTTAGAAAAGGAAACCCTTAACTGTACTAAGTTCAAAACTTTAAGAAAAGCAAATTCATACCACAACAAAAAGCCACATGCAAACAATATCCACGTTCAAAGACAACCTACCTAAACAGAGCATCTGATGCCACAGATGTGCTTTCAACCGTGGCTGCTCAGCATTGAGGTTGAATTCCAGAGGCACAGCAGCAGCATGCTCATTTGATGAAGCTATGAAGAGACTTTCTCCCCAAAGTCCCCCTATGATGTCTCAGTATGGAGGTGACCCTGGGTTCACAAAAGCACTGGTGGAAAGGACACTGATGTGGGCCCAGAGATAGACCCTGAATCTATCAGCTAAGAACCAGGCTAAGGTAGTTGGAAGAGATTGAAACCAGAAGGTGGGTCATCAGTTAATGATTTTTCTTAAAACTACCCACCGTATGGAGGGATTGGGATCTGCATTGATGAAGAGATAGATGTCCCAAACCTCTGAACTCACAGGCCATTTAAAACATGGAATTAAAACATTTGTGCAAATTCTTCCATTATCCAACGCAGATATATTCCAGGCCAGGCCTAACTCAGAGCAGTCCAATAAGTCAAGCTCAGCATTATAGTATTTCATTAAAAAAGAAGTTTAATTAACAAGGAAAAGAATGTTAATAAGGACATACTTAGCATTGAGTCAGCTCTAATAGCAGTAAGGATTCCATCCAGACTGAGCAGTGCAGATTCACCCTAGATAACCAAAACACCTAGTTCCCTGGGCCAATCAAATCTCAAGGATGGTTCTTCTGCCCCTTTAAAGAGTTAATTAGGAAGGAACAAAATAGACAGAGAGCCCGGTGCTGAACTCCTTGAGAAAGGAAGGAGAAAGACATGGAAGCTAGTATACAAAGCCACCGTAATCTGGATTAGATAGAAATTTTTGATATTGTAAACTTCATAGGAAGAGAGATTTCTAAGTGATAGCGGTAAAAAGAGAATATAGAATTAGCAGTGAGAAGTAAGGAGTTTTCCAACTTCCCTTCAAGCACCAGTGTCCCGAAAGGTATGAGAGCAACTAGTGATAGAAGGGAGGGCCAGGGATGTGGTGTCATCAGAGTGGGGGAGCTAAGTTTCAGCAAAGGCTAGTTGATGGACTGAACATGGAAGCCAAGATGAAGGGAAGTTTGTTCATCATGGAAAGAGAATTCAAAGAGTACTATGGAAAGGGTGGCAGTGGATCACAGGTAGAATAGGATTAAGAAGGTTAAAAGGAGGAAAGAACAGGAAGTTTCAGTTGGAATCACTTTCTTCTAAATGTCCATTAATTAATACAAGGAAAAGGAAAACAAATAGGTAGTAGGAAATTGCTAGCCATATAGATAAAAAATAAATTCCACTTTTTCCAAAAAGTATTTTTACTTAGCAAGGGCCAAGGGCATAAGGCTTTATTTAACCTCCCTTGCTCGTTGTACAAAGAAGCAGGAATAGACACTGCAGTAACCAGTCAGAGAGGCAAAAGACTCCAGATCTTGGTTAGGTCCATCCTGTTCCTGCTGCTCTTTCTCCAGGGTAACCACAGAGCGGAAAGGCAAGCATTATGGGTAGGTGGCAATCTGGTCTTAGGTGTATCTTAGAACTTAGAGGTAGTTTAGGACCACAGTGTATCTTAGAACTTGGAAAATAACTACAGCTATTATTTAAACATTTTCAAATATTCCCAGATATAAACATAAGAACATGAAATCCAATAGTTTAGTTTATGCCTAAATCCCAGAGCATAAAGAGACCACAAAGGTCATCTAATCTAATGCTATTATTTTATAGACTGAAGACTATCTACAAGACTAAACAACTTGTCTATGGTCACCAAGCTAGTGGAAGAGCTAAACTAGAAATCAAGTCTCCTGGCCTATTCTAGGGCTCTTTCCATTTCTCCATGCTACTTCTTAGTCTATGTGTTAGTAAAATTCTCTTTCTTCAGTAATATGGACAACTGAAGCCTGGAGACATGGAACTAACAGACATCAGCAGTGCCAAAATAAAAATGAACAAAGAGCCGCTACTCTAGGAAGAATAACACAGATGGGCAACAGGGAGGAAATGGTGGCCAAAAGACCCTATCAACAACGTTTGCTCCTATACAGAAAGAAAACACATAAACTTTCTTGAGAAAGAAACCAAATTTGAAAATAGAATCAAAAAGTCTTAGAGTTGGAAGAGACCTGAAATGTCATCTGTTCTTGCTTCCAGGGTGGTCTAGTAGGGGAACAAAAGGACTTAATAGGGGAGCCACAACAGAAATAATTTATTCCCCCCCCATCATTCCTGATGATAAGTTCCCATTCAGGGTTACACACTGCTAGGAAAGGAGAAGTTGCAGAAGCTGTGCCACTCAGTCTCCATGGGCTATGAGAAGCCACTTAATCTATGCATTTGAGTTCACCTTTCTGTGGCTTTTTAAGGCATAGGCAATGCAGGAATGACTATCCCCATGATTTCTTACCATTCCATAAGCAAGCAGAAGAAAAGGGTATCTAATGCTTATCTTACTATTTCTTTCCTGGCTTTTCTGCCTATATATTGTACATTCTAGATCAGAAATTCAGTTAAGGACGGTTCTGTTGCTCATGAAATGTCATGACCAGTCATAATAACAGATACATTCCCAGGTGACTAATGAAATAGAACAAACTCCAAGAAATACCTCCTTTGCCCTCACAACTGAGTCAGATTCTGAAGGGGTAGGCATTTTATAATCATAGTAACTTTCATTTGCAGAGCATTTAAAAATGTATAAAGATATTTATATACACACATATGTATACACATAGACACATATGTATATGTATATACATATGTGTATATATGTTTGTATGTGCATACTATATATGCGAATACATGCCTATACACACTCATATGTTCACTTGAGCCTCAAAACAATGTTTTAAGGTAGGTCTTACAGGTTTTGCTCTCCTTCATTTACAGTTGGGGACACTTACTTTCAGCAAGTTTCAGGGTGCTTTTTAGATAGACTGACTTGCCCCAGGTCATATTGCTAGTAAGTGCTAGAGGGAACACTTAAACCCAGGTCTAGCACACCAGAAGGCACCTCAGAGGTAATCTAGCCCAACCCCCTTCATCTTACAGAAGAGGAAACTGAGGCACAGGGAGGTTGACTCTGGCTTTCCTATAACATGTACAATTGTCAAAGGCAGGATATTAACCCAAGTCCCCTGACTCTTTTCTGCTTCACCCTGAGTAAAAGATTCATGTGAGATGGTGATGAGATCAGCCAAAGCTTGGATTTGCTACGTTGACAATTCCCCTGACTGACTCTGCAAGCCTGGTCTCCAAGTGTTTGAGAAGTGAGTATTTCCTCACGCCTTTTGAGAGCTAGAATAGACCTCCCAGAGGCCTCCAGAAATGTCCAATACTGAGAGAAAAGAAGGCAACACTGCCACCTGAGGTAAGTAAAATTCCTAGTGAAACAATAGTGAAAACTCTTGCAGGGTCATTTTCCCCTTTGAGTTGGTTTATGCACTCTGGGCACAGCTCCTTTTTTGGAGGTGTGCTTTTTACTGGTGTTTTTGATACTTTCATTTTATCCTATTTTTAACAGTGTGTGATGAGGCCTCTGGGGCCTCTCCCTCAACCACTCTTTGAGGAAACAGAGGATTAGGTGACTAAAGGTTCTCAGGAAACCAGATGTTGAAGGATCCCCTTAAAACCATGACTGCCTCAGAGGCCCTCAGCCTGCCGAGTGATCTGACCCTGAAGAGGAGAGCTAAGGATGACTGATGCTCCCAGCAGGCCTGCTCTGCACAGTGGGAGGGAGGAGGGGCAGACATAACTTCCATGAAGTCTCTAGAAAGTCCTTCTGCTGCAAAGGTTCTTTGGTCCAGAAACAGAAACAGGAAGGGGCATAAACTAGTAGCATAAATCAGAGTGAAGTTTGAATTCCAAGACCCTGATATAAAACTTCAGAAAGAATCCCCTTACCTGTGAAATGCACCTATCTCTGCAGGGGAAACCTGACCTTTTGTCCAGTTCAGAGATTTCTTGGCGTTGTTCAGTTGTTTTCAGTCCTGATTCTTCATTGACCCTTTTGAGCTTTTCTTGGCAAAGATATTGGAGTGGTTGACCATTTTCTTCTCCAGCTCATTGTACATTTGAGGAAACTGAGACAAACAGGGTAAAGTGACTTGCCCAGGGTCACTCAGCTAGTAAGTGTCTGAGGCCAGACTGAACTCATCCTGACTCCAGGCCCTGCACTGGAGCCACCTCGCTGCCCCTGGTTTTCTAAGGGATTTTTTCAGTAGTCATTATGTCTAAATCTACAAGGTTTAGATGCATGAATTTATACCCTGGTACACTATACCTCTGTGAATTTGGACAAGTCTCTGAACCTTGAGCTCCTCACCTGTAAAATCAGAGGATGACAGATAACTCAGAGGAAAGCTTTGAGGACAGTGCTTCATCAACTACAGAATGCTGTATAAATCATAAATGTGAGCTGCAGTTTTTAATGTCTATAGCTATAATACATCAAGTAATGACTTGATAAGAACTATTTATCTCATGGCTTTGTTTTCAAGAGGCCCAGGTGCTGTCTCCTACAGAAGTCCTTTCCTTATCCCAACTATCTCCATGACTCCCTCCACAATTCCAGTCATTCCTGCTCTTGCCTAATCTACTCATTCTTCGATTTGTATTTTAATTATCTATGTACATGAGGCCCAGTACCGGCACACAGTAGGTGCTTAATAGATGACTGTTAATTAGATGGATCAGATGAGATAATATATGCAGGATACTTTTTAACCCTAAAGGACTATATAAACATAAGCTATTATTATTATTTTAAAAACCTCAATTAGTAACAAAACCGTTTTCTTGCCATTGTTGGCATGACCTATGCAGACATTTTTATTTTCTTCACTAATGTGTCTATTTTAGTTTGATTAATCCATTCAGAAGTATTGCCCCAAATTCCCTTTACTATCCATCAAAGTAAAAGTCCTACAATAGAGTTCAAAAAATCAACTTTGTAAGTACAAGATGGAGAAAACATATTTAAATCATAGTTTGTATGGGGGAAAATGTGTGAGTAAAGTGTTTGAGACAGCAACACACAAAAAAAATGCAATTTTAGTCTGTGTTAAGAGAGAGTGTCTAGGGATTAGGACCTCATGGTGTGTTTGTCCTTTGTTACTGAAGAAGACCATGCCATCAGAGAAATAATGACATGACTTGCACTTGACTTTATTTTGAGTGAGGGAGGGCTGTGCAGGTCACTAGCTTCACTTCTCCAGAGCCATCTGAATCCAGTGACCAGATATTCATCAGGATGACTGGAGATGACCCAGGATGAGGCAGTTGGGGTTAAGTGACTTGCCCCAGGTCACACATTCAGTGAGTGTCAAGTATCTGAGGTGAGATTTCAACTCAGGTCCTCCTGATTCCTGCACTGGCAATCTATCCACTGCACCACCTAGCTGTCCAGGAATTAGGACCATGCTAGAGTGGAAAGAACACTGGGTTAAGGATCAAGGATCTAATTTCAAATCCTATTTCTACCTCTAACCACCTATGTATAACTTTGGCCTAGTCACTGAAATTTTCCTGACTTCAGTTTTCTCATTTGTAAAATGAAGTTTGGACTATGCGAACTGTGAAATCTCCCAAGTTTAAATTTCTAGTCCTGTGATCCTATGACTGGAGAAGTGAAAATTCTATTATTCTCTGAGCATGTCAGGTTGCATCTGGAGTTTTATGTTTAGTCCTGGACACTGCACTTTAAGACACATTGATTAACCAGTCAAGGTTAGACAAGGGTGATCGAGTTGGTGAAGGGTCTAAAGATGATGTTACCTGAAGATCATCTGAAAGAACTAGAGATGTTTAATCTAGAGAAGAAAAGACTTATAGAGGACATATAAGTTATCTTTCAAATATTTAGAAGATTTTCAAGAGCAGTGACTTAGGAACACAGAGAAGGCATATATGTAGGATCCACTGAAGGAAAAACTTCCTAGAAAAGAGAGCTGATTAAAAAATGAATGGGCTAACAGGGAGCAGTGTTGGTTCCCCATCACTGGAAATCTTCAGGTAAAGGCTTGATGACCACTTCTTGGGGTGGTTGCAAAAGACGCTCGCTTATATGCAAGGACAGTTTGGACTAGATAAAATCCACAGTCTCTGCCAGCTCTGCCCCTAAATGACCATGTTATCCTTTGAGCTCAACGTCCAGATACTTCATGTGATCAAAGAGAGGGAATCAGTTTTGTGGCGGTTCACCTGAGGAAACTGTGAAACTTTATCACTTATGTTTATATGAACCTGCATGATTTGACTGGAGTAGTATGGAGAAGAAGAGAATAGGGAGAGGAAAAAAAAGAGAACAGAGAGTTAGGAAGGGAACGAGTGGGAGGAAAATGCCAGGAAGTGAGAAGGAAAAGGAAGGGAATAATCCATTTGTCATTAATCTAAAGAATTCAATCATCTGGTGGTTTGGGAGCTGGATTTGACAGTTGGTAATTGATCAGCATAGCTCTCAGCTCAAGTCAGTGGGGAGTCACTTAGGAGGGATACGAGACGTGTGAGAAAAATCTGGCTAGTCAGAAAGGCGGGCAACACACTGGGGGAAGGAAGCTGTTGGTCTGGGGCTGATAAAAATCCAAGCTTGTAAAAACCTTCCCTGTCAGAGAGAAAACTACCAGGGCTTTCAGCTGGACTTCTAAATGTGGAGATATAACCATATCTCTCTTTGATGTTGCCTACATACTTCCTATCACATCATCAAGCCTCGGGAAAAGCAGCCCAAAGATGTCCCTTGCACTATTTTCTGGGCTTTTCAGGAAGTGCCACAATTTGAGTTTGGAAGCCTCCTGACGCCTGCTTGCTCTTTATTTATTTAGCAAAGAAGAAAAGCCTTCAGTTATGGATTTCATTTCAAGGGATGTCCTGGCAAAGTCCTGATAGCTGGACCAATCCTGTTAGCCAACATGCATTGGGAAGAGACACATAATTAAGATAATACAGTATTAGTCCAACATAAATGTGTCATGAGAAGTATGATAGTAAGGAATGAAAATTATTCAGCAGTTTAAAATGTATTGCTTTCATTGGAGGAGGGGGAGGAGAACTGGAAGGATGACGGTGGTTAGGAAAGTACATTATCTTGAGAAACTTTGAATTCCATATATCAGGGGACTGATTAAGTGGAGGGAAATGTGATAACATAGACATTGGATTTTCTTTCTAAGCATAAGCAAATTTGCTTGGGACATGAGTCACACAGGAAGGATGACTGGGACTTCCATGAAATTCATATGGAAAAAAGGATGCATTCTGTTGGGGGGATTTTGAGGGGAGATGTCATTTTGGTTAGGGTTTCTAAAGCACATGTATTTCATGTTTTTAAAAAATATGATTGAAGTATGGTTTTGGCAGCTAATATTCTTCATGGACATCTAGTTCAGTTTGGTAATTAAATTATCTTCCTGGGTAAACAGAAATCATTATCTCCTTTCTTTGGATATTCGTATCTTTCAAATCAAATATATTATATATTAAATGGGCATGTCAACAATTATCGGTTAGCCCCAGTTCCCAACCATAATTAGGGTCACAGTAGGAACATGAGCCTGCAGGAGTACAGGACAAATACTAAATATGACATTTTAAATTTCAATACAAATTTTTACATGACTATTATTTTTATTTTATAAGAACCTTATCTGGGTCCAAAATAATTTGCATAACTTTTTTTAAAGTATTTTTTAATAAGGCTGTGGCTTGTTTTTGTGCATGACTACAACCAAGTAAGTGGTCAGTGTGCAACCTTTTATATAGAAGGATGACACTGGCTTGTCGTTACGGAGGCATGAGTGCTGCTTGTTCATTTCCTGGAACAGAGTCAGTCAAACACGCAGTCAACAAGAATTTATTAAGCTCCTACTATGTGCCAGGCACTGTACTAAGCGATGAAGATACAAAAAAAAGTAAAAAAAAAAAACAAAAAACAGTCCCAGCACTCAAGGAGCTCACAGTCTAATGGGGGAGACAACATGCAAACAACCATAAACAAACAAGCCATAAAAAAGACAAAATGGAGATAGAAAATCAATAAAGGGAGAAGAGTTTGTGACAGGTAATACCATTTTCCCCAAATACATGGAAAGCAATTTTTAACATTTGTTGTTTTTTCTCTTAAAGTTTGGAGTTCCAAATTTTATCCCTCCCTTCCTTCGTTGCCTCCCTCCTCCCTGAAATGGTAAGCAATCTAATGTAGGTTATACATGTGCAATCATGTAAACTACTTCCATGTTAGTCACTTTGGGCAAGAAGACTTTTAAAAAGGCGAAAAATACTACGCTTCAGTCTGAATTCAGATTCTATCAGCTCTGTCCCTGGAGACTGATAGTATTTTTCATCATGAATCCTTTGAAATTATACTTAGATCATTGTACAGCTGAGAAAAGCTGAGTCCTTCACGGTTCTTCATTGTGCAATATTGCTGTTACTGTGTGTAATGATCTCCTGGTTCTGCTCACTTCACTTTGTATCAGTTCATATAAGTCTTCCCAAGTTTTTCTGAGATCGTCTTGCTTATCATCTATTATAATTCAATAATATTCCATTACAATCATATGCCACAACTTGTTTAGCCATTCCTCAGTTGATGGGTAGCCCCTCGATTTCTAATTCTTAACCACCACAAAAAGAGCTGATATAAATATTTTTGTACAAATAGGTTCTCTTCCCTTTTTATCTCTCTAGGGTACAGACCTAGCAGAAGTACTGCTGGATCAAAGAGTATGCACAGTTTTATAGCCCTTTGGGCACAGTTCCAAATTGTCCTCCAGAATGGTTGGATCAGTTCACAACGCCACCAATGGTACATTCATGTCCCAGTTTTCCCACATCCACTCTAACATTTATCATTTTCCTTTTCTGTCATACTAGTCAATCTGATAAGTGTAAGTTGGTACCTCAGAATTGGCTTTCATTTGCAAACGATACTATTTTTGAAATATATACCTTCAGTTAATGTTACACTCCGAGGCTACAGAATAAATTAAAGTGAATTTTTCCATTAGTTGGAACTCATTACCTGTATTCAACTGAACTAAAGCTAGACTGGGATCCTCAAACCCTGTAACCAGAATGAACTGCATCTAAAGGAAAATGAAACCACAACATCTATAATAGGTAATTAAATAAAGACAAAGATGTTTAGATCACATCCCTTATTTTTGAAGGGCAACATCAAAAAGAAAACCAAAGACTCAGATATTCCAATAGAGGTGTGATCTCATCAATACAACTATTCCCCATAACACTGCAAATCACAACCTGTCCTTACCTCCCATACTCTTCCAAAAACTGCCTCTTTGTACCATTATCTGAGTCAGAATACTGGGCAAGAGAGACCATGGATCTGACCTAATATAGCAATTGTTATTTATGGTACAATTGCAGTACTTTTTTCAAACATCTGGCCCTCAAAGCCATCAGAGACAGAAACCTGTGGGGGAAAGACATAATTGACATCTTATGGGCTGGTCACCTTGTCTAGAAGGCTAAAAAAACCCTTTTGAATGACACTCCAGGCTGGTGTGGTACACTGTGGAAATAAAACTTTTGCAATGGCTTGGCCTTAGAAGATCTCCTACTACTCTAGAGAAGACAGAACACATTCCTGGAACAAACTAGCACATTGTCCCAGTTATTGAAAAAGCCTACTTTCAACAGTCAGTGTTTCCCTGCAAACCTTTTCTAGTTTGTTAAAAACTTTGAACTCAGCCCAAGTGTTGTGAAATAAAACAAAAGCATGAATGACTTCTCTTTCTGAGAGGGTGGTGTCTCAAGCTGCCTGACTTTGCTGGAGAGCATGGCTTGAAATTCTTAAAATTGGTGACGGACAAAGTTCACAATGCCTCTAGAAGTCTGATGCTAATTAGACCATTTATCTACAAGATGGGCCTTGGAAGCCTGGAAGTTCAGTCCCTAACCTGGCAGGATCTCACTCCTACTACTTTCTTTCCTGCCCAGTTCTGGCAGTGCCAGTTGCCAAAAAACAAAGGCTGGCAGGAAAAGAGTTAATTGTCCAGGCCTTTTGGAATAATCTAGCTCCAGAAATTGGCTGAGACTCAGGGCTCAATAGAAAGCAGTTTGTGGTAGTTTGTTTCAATGCCCTGGAAGTCTGCTGAAGACAACACTATAGCTACATTCGTGTTTTGGCCCAAGGATTTCCTCCACATTCGCATGTCCTGTCCAAACATATTGTCCCTTCTGCTCACCTCCAGAATACCTCCATATACTTTCATTTTGTTTTCTAGATGAAGGACTCATGATGTTGTTGAGTTCAGCCTGACTTACTGGAAATAGTTTAGGATGGTATGACTAACAGCTGCACAATTGGACTTTCCTATACTTTGAAAGTTACTAGATTGATTTGGAGTAAAAGTTATTCATATTGTATATACATAATTTCAGGCAGATATCATGCAGCAGCTGGAAAACAATTGGTATTTCTTAGAAAGAGGACTTTGTGGGTGGAGACGGTTATCTCCTCCTTTGGATGCTTTGAATATATTTGATAGCTCCCACCATGCCATGGTTATTATTGGAGCCATGATATTTATAACTTTGGCTCTAAAATATGCATGTACTACATGTGTATGATTTACACCCCCCCCCAACAGTGCTAATGAACTTTAAAAGTTCAGATCAAATCTATAAAATGTGACTTATCATGAACCATTTTTAGCTTTTTCAAATACAAATTCACCCACCTTTCTTAATTATACAAATGTTGTGGCAAATCATGGACATCTATGCTGGTATTACCAAGTTTCATATTCAAAGCCTCCAAAGATGCATTCCATCAGCAATCATGATTCTAGTGAATATATTGCAATTATACTACCACTAATTATTTGTAACAGCTTTGGTAAGTCACCCTTTTTGAGTCCTCAGTTTCCTTATCTGTAAAATGGAGAAGGGTTGGACAAGGTGGAACTTTAGCCCTAAAAAGTCTAAAACCCTGATTATTTGTAGCATAAATGAGGTCCCTTTTATTTTCAAAGTTTCAGATAATCCTTCCATAAGGACATTTTCACATTTAGGTATATGAATTCTGGTTCTGGGCTCTCTTCTCTTCCCATTAACCAAGGACTGTTATACTGAAGTCATATGATACACACTAGTGATTGTAATGAGAAAGCTCAAGGCAGAAGATACTCTGCCAAACATATTTTTTTTCAAGTTAGGAAACATCTCAATTTCTTTATCTCTGCTTGTTTCAACAGGATGTCGTGAGGACCAGTCAGACAACAGCTGGAAAACAATTGACATTTCTTGAAAACACAGCTTTTGAAGGTTTTATCTCCTCCTTATGGTGCCTTGCATGTACTCTATGTTTCCCAATAACACAGGGTCAGCTATGTGATTATTTGAACAACCTAAGTCTTCAGTGAGAGACTTTTAGAGAAGATGCCTCCTGGACAATAAAATTCGAATTTCAAAGATAACATCAACAGAGGATCTTGGTCCTATGAAAGCCATCCCATCACCACTTAACCTCTATATGTACCCTCTCATATTCCTTTTTCTCCATTCTCTACCCCCAAACTTGCTCTCACACCCCAACAAATTAACTCCATTATACAGTGAGAATAGTCTGTAGTGTTCTTGCAACACAGAGAAAAAAAATGGGAAACCCAAGAACTAAATATCAGGGGACACATAAATGACATGTTGTCATCTGATGTCAAAGACAAAAGGGTGGAAGCAGGTGAGAGGAAAGTGGTCTCAGAACTTGTCAGATTCTGCAGGGCTATGTCTGCTTGTTCATGGTAACACACACACACACACACACACACACACACACTCACGCTGTATATACGCCCCTCTCCACTGGTCCCCTGGGGTATGGCTGACTCACCATCTCTTTAGTTAACTTTGCTGACTCAAGACATCCCCAAACTAATAAACTGCCATGAAAACACATACACAACCTCATATCAATTCTTTCCCCCTGCTAAAGGATGTTACTGCGTAGTACAGCTTTAAGTTTTCAGTTTTGTCATATTTTCTAAACTATGATCTCTCATTTACTTTCAGGGATGTGACATACCCCTTAGCTAGCGCGAAAGCTAAACAATGTGGTTTGGATTTAGTGTTCCCATGCATCATCAGGGAAAATGTTTGTCTCAGCAATAGTGGCCTTATTGTTACTGGTAACAGCTGCTCAACCATCGTCTTTAATTGGGAAAAAACAAAGTGTCTCCTTTTCCTGTACCAGTTTACAAGAGGGAAATTTAGAGAAGGTTACTGAGCTGAGGCTGGAGACTACCTGCTAGGGAACAGACACTTTCTCTTTCTGATCTGATTCCAAAGCAACACAAAGATCACCTCAACTCTAAGGGGGAAAAGTAGTCCCTGATGAGATACAAATTGGCTCAGTTAGCTTCAGTTTTGTCTTTGACCTTTCTCTATAGGAGGCAGTATTGCCAATCTATCTCTCTGTTGTTGTCTATTGTATCTGTTTAGACGGTAAATCCCAAAGGGACTAGGAACAAACGTATGCCACACCTAGTGCACCTTTACAAACATTAACAAAAAAAATCATTTCAATTTGGGCAGCTTGCCAGTGCTGACACTGCAGAGGGGGCCTACACAGTTGGAGGGCTTATTCTTTGGCAGGGAGTTGAAGAGGTGTCCAGGTGGCAGCTACATCACCCATCACTCAGGATTTTCTCCACATCAGTCAGGAATAACCCTGAGTTTCAGTCCAATCATTCCTCTCTTGAGAAAACAGACAGGTGGCCCTGACTCTGTGGGAAATATTTCAAGGTACACTCTGGCCCCTCCTTTTCCACATATGCTCATGGCACAACCATAGTCATCCTCGGCTGTGGCAGTTAACATTGCGTAAAACAACTGACAAGATAAGAAATATCTGAGAATCCTGGGCTTTTTGCCAGCATCGTTTTCAACACCCAAATGTCTGGCTTGTCACCCAAACTTACAGCATTTGTTACACTGTCCCTACTCTTTGCACCAACAATGAGAGAATCCAACTGGGCAATTGAGCATTCGTGTGGGTGGTCCATGGGGCAACTTGCATTGTTTACGATTTTAGGGAGAAAGAAGAGAGTGGCAATGCTCCAGCCATGGTCCCCAGGCACATTGCCTAGTAGCCTGATATATGAAAATGTTATGGATGAAGTCCAACCCCATGGCCTCTAACAACTGACAAGTGAACAAAGAGTAGAAACTTCCTAATTGGAAAAAGTAGTTTTCAATCTTAGACCTTTTTTCGACTACCATAAAGGATCCAGAGCCAAAATCCCAGAAATTTCATATCCCATATAGATGATAGGTTTCACCCTATATAGATGATACAAACCCAAAAGTTTCAACAATTTTATTTGGCCAGAAAATTTCTACCCAACTCAACATACCCTACAAAAATAACTGTGGTTTCTCAGCAATTACCTGCTTTGAACAAGCTCTTTCAACCTGGGAGATTTCATTCAATTAAAGAACAGGCAAACAACACAAAAAAATTAATAGGAAAAAGATGAGACAGATGTATGGACAGTACTTCAAAGCCCAAATGAAGCTAAGTCTAAATCCACAATTCCTAGTTAAGCAAAGTTACAGATAATTCAAGTCTTGGGGACTTAAGTATGAAGAAAACAACTCCACAGGCTTACAACCCTTTGATGCCTAATAGAATGCCTAGTAAGCTGCCCATTTCAGAAGTGGACTGAAGTGAGATAAACAGATATCTAAGTATGCATACTAAAACCTAAAATATGACAACATTAACACCTTTCATCTATAGAGTACTAAATTTAAGGTTTATAAGGTACATGTATTTTCTAATTGATCTCAAAATATGGCCACCCTTCTCTCAGGAGGGACCTCTGTCATGAGTAAAGGTCTAAAAAAATGATGAGAAGTCCCATTCTCTTTCAACTTAATTTCCATGATAATAAAAGCTAACTTTGAGAAGAGACTATATACCCATCTCACAAAGGAATGGGAGTAGTGTAGAAGTAAAAGTACTAAGTAAAATGGACAGAAGAGGTAAATAGAGCAGGCATATAGCTTAAGAGATGTATTTGTGCTACAAAGAAAGATAATATGAAATGATGTGTAAGGGAGCTATAGATTTCACAGTGAGGTTAATGCCATCTATGATAGAGTCACTCATTTTAAGTACTTTGGAATCTTTCATATCAGGATAGGGATGTATTGCTTTCCCAATGCAAATGATCTTTTTTTCCCAGAGAACCTCAGAATTGGGAGGGAGAGCAGAAAATATCTAGTCCAACTAGACACAAGTATCCCTAACAAGTGATCATTTAGTCTCCACCTCAAGATTTCCATGGATGGGGAATTTAATACCTTCTAAGATAGCCCATTCTACTCGTTTAAAGCTCTGAATATGGAGAAGTGTCACCATACAACAAGCCAAATGAACTTCTCTACAACATATACTCCCTCTCCTACTTCTACCCTCTGGAACCCAGCAGAACAAGTCAATCTTCTCTCCACATGACAGTCTTTTAAATGCTTAAAAACATCAATTATGGGCCCCTTCAAAAAAAAAAGTCTCCTACCCTTCAAAGTAAACATTTCAGTTCATTCAACTAATTCTCCTATGGCATGGTCTCCAGAGAGTTTGCCATACCAATTACCCTGCCCTGCCATGCCCCAATTCATTAGTGTTCTTCATAAGAAGAACTATAAGAAAATTGAACACAACACTCTAAGTATATTATGACCAGGACAAAACACAGTGGTGCAGTCACATTCCTTGTTCTGGCACAATGCATCTAATAAGGAAGCTCTACAAGTGTCAAACTCAAATAGAAATAGTGGCCACTATGACATATATGAGAATTGCTGTGAGGCACACATTGACTTAGTTTCAAAATTTAATATCTGTTTTGTTGTATTTTTACTTATTTTGCTGTTTCCCAATTACAATGGGAGTGTTGAGGTTTTTAATCTCTGCTCTAGATCACAACGACATTTTTGTCTGTCCATATAGCACTATTGACTCATATTAAGCTTGAAGTCATTAAAATTCGTATAACATAAAATCTAGACATTCCTCTTAATCTTCTATGTGCACGATTCTTTAAAAAAATGGTGTAGGATTTTTACGTTCTCAAGTAGCTGTATATTTGAGTTCATCAATGTAGGTATTTCCTCTATAACCAAAGTTTGAATAATTTCTCTCATAAAGATCTTTAGATAAGATCTTAAGACTTGACAATGAACCACTATCTGGAAAGAGTTAACTGTCATGGCTGAAAGAGCCTTGGTGGGAAACTCTGAAAAAGAATGAGAACTTCTTTCCTGAGGAGTCTTGAAGAATTATTATCAGAAAAAAGACTGTAAAAACTATAAGAGATAACCATAATTTCTGAGGGAGACTACAGAGACATTTTGAGAGAAATGAGCTTAATTCTGTAGAGGAGACATTCTATGGAAAAGACATCCTTAAAAAGAGAGAATTTAGCAGCAGCCTGAAAGAACAGTAGTTTCAGTGTTTTGGAGAATTCAGCAGGTATTGATGAGTATGATGATTATGACATGATGAATGTGATGATTAGAGGTGACTCTCATACTGATTTTTCTCACATCTGATGCATTGCTGAAATGTGTGCAAACTCCTATATAGACACATATATGTATTATATGTTTGCATTATCTGCATCACCCCTTCTAGCCTGCCAGTTCAGTGAGCATTGTTATATGCAAGAATATGAGAATACATGCAGGAATATGAAATCCTAGAAATAAAAATGGCAACAAAGCTGACTTTTACCCAGAGTATACCAGAACTGACGATTTTGAAGTAGGCATTAGATGGGGATCCTGGGAAGGAAGAAGATGCAGATAATCCATATAGGCTATGCCACATGGGTGATGATAGAGTAGAAGAGCATAGCTACCATGTTGGGAGACTGACTGGAGTTCAGGATGGCCTCCAAGGCTGTCTAGGCAAAGAGCTGAGGAAATGGCTGAATCTATTACCCCACCAACAGAATCAAAGGGAGATCAGGGAGCCCAAAAGATAAATCATGTGTTTCTGATTTTGAATCATTTGATAGTGCCAAAGACTTTGATGGTGAGAACTATCTTCTCTGTGTCTTCAATAGCTTTGGCCACTAAGGAATTGAGGGCTACAGTACTTGCAGGCGCAGTCACCAGGCTGAGACGTCACAAGATGTGCTCCTCTGGACGATAACTACAGGATGGGTTGAAGACAAAGCTAGTGACCTGTGGAGCACTGATATTCCCAGAGTTCTAGGGCTTACCTACCTATGCATGGCAGTTGGTCATTGGTTGTGGCTGGAGGTGGTCGGAGTGGCTGACCTTCCTCCTTGGGGGAAGTCCAAGCTGCTACTATAGGGTCTGGGCTGGGGGGAGGGGGATGTTGTATACCTTGCGGTGTAACTTAGCTGGGTTATTTAGCCATATGTGGCAGCTAATTAGTAGTTGATATTAGCGGTGGCAGTGATGAAGAAACCCTGACTCACCAAGGACTGGGACTCGAAGCAGGAATCTAGGGGGCACTACTACTCCTGGAGATCCTGGGCTTACCTACCCATGAGTAATAGTTACTGGGGGCAGGAGTGACAGAATCTCCACCCAATAGGAGTTGCTCCCTTGGACAATGGTTTTGTGATCTAGCTTGGAAGAAGAGTCATTGGTTTGGAAAATATGCTCTTGGGGCTCTTAGGTTTACCTGCCCACAACGCGAGTTTCTGAATCAACTCTCACAACACTGAAATAGCTGGTCAGCAGTCGATACTCAGAGAAAGAACTAAGAATGAGCTCTCTATGTGATCCAAAAGTAATTAGTTTCTCTCATTTCTTGCTCTTGAAATATACTTCTTGCTTTTTTCATCTACTGCACCTTTGTACTATGTACTTAAAACATATATTGATTTACTTTGATGAGTATTAAAATAGTCTTTATAAGACTTCTCTATCTTTTCTCTCCCCCTCTCAACACATATTGGGGCATAGACTGATTTTTTTGTAAAAACTTAACACTGTAATGCAAGATGACCAAATGCCCTGTGAAATTATTTTTCTTATTATCTTTGGACACACAATAAATAAACTCCTTTTTTTGCAAATGGCCCACAGGCTATATGCTGTACAGGTCTGGTCTGTAAGAACTTAGGATCCTCTCCATGACACAATGAGGCATTAGAATAGCACTCTGTGGAGGTATTCACTCCTATATAATTCATCTATTAGATTTGGACCATTATCCCAATCTGCCAAGAACTTTGGGGATCCTGGGTCTAGTTTCCAATGTATTAGCTATTCCTCCCAGAGACATATAATCTACAAATATAACTGACTCATTAGGGGAGTTCTCTTATTGACTTACTGAGCTTAAAAAGTGGCAAGACTTTGGAACTCTTGATGTATCTCACCAAGTGGGGATAATTTAATTGACTAGACTGTTGGGTCAGAGCAACTCCTTTTGGGGGGGTCTACAAACGAGAACCAACAGACTTGCTGGCCCCTTTATTCCTTTTGATACTTTTAACTTTTTTGCCTTTTTCCTTTTCAAAGCAAAAGCAAAAGAGCAGCAGAGTTAAAGTGTCTCTGGACCCCAAGGGAAGCCACTAATGGTAGGGTCGAGTCAGAAGCACATAAGAGTTGCATGTGGATCAAGAGGTGAAGTCTTGGATCCCAAATTCCTGGACTCTGAGTGTGTGGACCCAGTCCTGGACTGTGGCAGCTGCACATATGCTCTCAACTACATGTCCCCAAAAGAGAAGAACTACAAGCAACATAGTGGGGGCTCCTGAATATTACCCTTTTAAAGAAAAAAGAGCTTGTAGCCAGTGATAGCCTGGGGATCCCTTCTTAGGAACACATTTGAGTTTCAGAAACCAACCTTCTAGAAAGAGCAACAAGGTGGCAGTGGTGGAAGGTGGTGACAGATAAGGAATACCCACATGGCTATCCCAAAGCCATGATATGGGGTAAAAACAGAAATGAACTTTCCCTCTATTGTTACCATTAGTTTTATGTATATATATATATATATATATATATATATATATATATATATATATATATATATATATATATATATATATATATGTATATACACACAAAGTGGGTATAATGGGAAGTCTCTTTAGTGTCCCTAAGGTGATTTTCTTATAGAGTATAGGAAGGAATCCAAGCCCACAACGTAGAACCATAAGGTACTGTCTGAGAGGATCTCTTTCATATAGGTGGAATTCACCCAAATGCTGGCATCTGCATTCACTTCTCTAAGTTTGTTTCCCTTTAGAAGACATGATACAACAGTGGTATCATGAGTCCTGGGGGCTGCCCTGGGGAACAGTGGGACTCAGTGGAGAACAAAGGAATTGTATTCAGTGTTTGTGGACCACCACAAGTCTTTTATGCTGTTTTTGTATTTTCTGTTGCCTGGAATAAAGATTTTCCCTATACGTACTGTCACCTTGCATGCTTGTATGAAGACTGGGTACCCTTTTGCTCACATCTTTTTTTTTAATTCCTGCGTGAATTGGATTTAGGTGTGGCGGAGTTGCACGAAGTCGTCTGTCTCACTGTCTCCTCCAGTGACAGGACAGAGTCAAGATGACTGGCGATGGTTCAGGATGCAGTGCATGGCTTTGGCGTCTTCCTTTGTCTAACCAAATTCTAAGCGCTCTATATCGCCTGCTTCAGTTGTCTTCATGGCCATTGGAACAAACTGTTTTCATCTGCCCATTCCACCAGAGGAAGTCTTCACATGCTTGGTGTAGACACCTCCTGATTCACCAACGGGTTTGAGACCCCTTGGTTACTCTCAACCTGGTTTGGCCCGTCTGCTGAAAGGGTTTAGGTGTGGCCACTGTGCTTGCTTCAGCTTCTTGGAGCCTCAGGTGGGAGTTGGGTGGAACAGGTGGCTACCAAAGTGGAAAGAGCCCCAAAAAGGGCTCAGCAACCATCACACCTAAGTTACGGGTCCTCCCTGAACACACCCTACACTTTGCATGCTTGTATGAAAGCTGGGTACTCTTTTGCTCACATCTATAGAGACATAGACATAAGCTATATTAAAGCAGTATTTTGAGATTTCCAAGAGGTAGCTTTGTGTGTGGCAAGACAAATTAAAGAGAGAATGATTCAGAGGAGCTGCCTCTGAGACTGAACCCAGTCCATGTAAGCCCACAGCTAGGGCATCAGGTAACAGTTTATATCTTTATTAAGATGATTGATTAAACTGTGGAACATAAACGGGACAAATACAAGTCTCTAGAACACTCCACTGAAGGCAATGGTATATAATGGAAAGAGTCTTGGATTTGAAATCAGAAAATCTGTGTTCAAATCCTGCCTCTGCTATTTATAGTCCTGCTTTGTATGGCCTTGGACAAATCAGTTAACTTTTGGAATCCAGTTTTCTAATCTATCAAGTGAAGGGGCAGTGGACCGGACTAGTTCATTCAATTCAACAAGCATTTATTAAGGACCTGCTATATGCAATACACTGTCTAGGCTTTTGGACGATAAGAAATGAAAAAAAACAAAAGAAATACCCCATGTCTTCAAAAAGTATGCAAGGAAGAGGGATGAATTCTAAGGTACCAGATAACTAAATCCTATTAACCTGGCAGTATTCATTTGTGATCATTCTCAGTTACCTTGCCTTTGTTTCACTTTCTTGAGAGTAAGTTGATATGTTTGTATGCAACCGTTTGCATACAAATCCATCTCCTTAGGTAGTTCCCTCTTTTCTGTCTCAACAGAATAATTTGTGCTCTCAGAATTTTGTTCTAAAAAGCACTAGGTCCTTGTTGACACAATGTCCCTTATAAAACTTGACCTAACAAAGATTTGATGACAAGCTTTGGATATGTGGGTTAATTCATCTCCAGAGGACTTGTTGGAGCTCTTTTGAATAATAGATGAGTTTAATTTTAGAAAGCCAAAATCACTTGGCTCCAGCACCCCTTTCTTCTGAGTTGTGACTATGATGAGATTAATTTCTATGTGTAACTTACAAACTGGCTTTGAAAGTAACTCCAAAAAGAAGTTCCAAAATCTCCTGAACATCATTTGGATACATGTGTATCTTCCCAAAGTAACTGCTTTGATGGGTACAAGATATTGTGGATTTTGATAGACTAATTTTTTTAAAAACAACTTAAAAATCAGTCTTACTAGTACATAAGGTGTGTGCACCTACAAACTGGCCTTACATATATAAGGTATATACAGGCAATATAGTTTTAAAGCTTAAAACTTCAGTTATTATAAAAATAAAGTCATCCCCCAATTGATAAGTAGTCAAAGAATATGAACAGGCAGTTTTCAGAAGAAGTAGTAGCTATCAGTAGTCACATAAAAAAAAGTTCTAAATTACTACTGGTTAGAGAAATGCAAATTAAAACACCTCCAAGGTACCACCTCATACCCTATGAGACTGACTAACATGAAAGAAAAGGAAAATGACAAATGCTGAAGGGGAAATGGAAAAATAAGGACACTAATGAATAACTGGTTCAACCATTCTGTGTATACTCTTTAATCCAGCAATACCACTACTAGGTCCATATCCCAAAGAGATCAAAGAAAAAGGAAAAGAATCTATATGTACAAAATATTTATAGCAACATTTTCATGGTGGCAAGGAATTGGACATTGAGAGGATACCCAACAACTGGGGAATGGCTAAACAAGTTGTGTTATATGATTTTAATGGAATAGTTATTGTGCTATGAGAAATGACAAGATCATTGTAGAAAAACCGGGGAAGACTTATACAAACTGAAAGAAGGTGAAGACAGCAGAATCAGAAGCATATTGTACACAGTAACAAGAATATTGTAATGCTGATTGACTGCAAAAGACTTCACTACTCTGATCAATACAATGATCCAAGAGAGTTCCAAAGAATTCATGATGAAAAATGCAATCCACCTCCAGAGAAAGAACTGAGCTCTGAGTGCAAAATGAAGTATGATTTTTAACCTTATCTTTCTTGCTTTTTTTGCAAAATAGCTAATATAGATGTATGTTTTATATAATTTTACATGCACAGTTGATATCATTTTGTTTGCCTTCTGAGAAGTTGGGGCGGGCTGGAGGGAGGGAAACAATTTGGAAATAAATTTTTAAAAGGATATTAAAAATAAATAATAAATTAAAAATTTTAAAGAAAACTTCTGGAACACCTTTATTACTGATGTTTAAATGACTCTTCATACATATCAATGTTACATTTTCTGGGAGCCTTAAATCATTTTTACACATGTATGAAAGCAGGAAACACCTTCTAAAAGGAGAGCCTTTAAGTAAAATTCACCAAATCAACTATTTTTTAATAGTCAATAAGCAACAAAGCGTACACAAATTGGGATGTTGTATTTTCTATACTATTCAATCAATCATATGATGGCAAAGATGTGATTGACTGAAGAATATTATTTGTAAAAGCCTGTCCATTTCCTCTTATACCTTCATAATAGATGCCCTCAATGCATGCATATATTAGTCTCATGAAAAATTTTGAAGAAATGGGAAACCAGGCATATGGGTCAGTAGATATTGAATAAGTAGATAATTCCATTGTCTGTTTTGATAATAATGTCAAAGATCGTTTTTTCTGTTTTTTATCTTCTCCTCCTTTAAATATCATGGGACTCAATCCCTTAACACCCTTGAAATTGTGTTGCCTCCATCATGGATCTCCGAAGTATATGTTTGATCTAGTTCAATTTCTCTTCCTTTGTTATTTTTCAGTACCACTTTGACTTCCACTAGCAGCACATCTGAGACTGTGATACTAGGGTCCAAATGTGGTGGCTCCACTGTCACTGATTGTGGAAGAATAATTGATTTTAAAATATAGTTACAGATATTCTTTGAAAGTAAATACTAAATAAAATATTATTACTTGAAAGTAATAATAAACATATAACCTTATTTGACAAGCTCTGATTTAATGGCAAATAATGCATAAAGCAGACATATACATGTTTGTCAAAGATGTTTGCTACTATCAAGGAGGATTTCCAACAGAGTCTAAATTGAAGAAATCTTCCTTCTAAACAGTGAAAATTTGCAGATACTCCTCTTCGTAAATGATATCATGTTGATTTTATCAAATCCTGGAACATCACAAAGACTACTAAATGAGACCAAGAGTCACTCAAAAACATTGACCTATCTATTCACCTAGGAAAAATCAAATGAATGAAGTCTGGCTAGTCTCTTGACTATGATGTGCAGTTGGACGAACAATGCGTAATAAATTTGTCTTGAATATGGACAATGAATTAGACCTAGAAATTAAACAGGGGCTGACCTGGAAAATAGATCCAGGAGAGACAATTTAAAAATTACGGGACTACCTGAAAATCATGATCAAAAAAAAAGCCTAGACATCATCTTCCATGAAATCATCCAGGAAAACTGCCCTGATATTCTAGAGCCAAAGAGCAAAATAAATATTGAAAGAATCCACTGATCACTTCCTGAAAGAAATCCAAAAAGAGAAACTCCTAGGTACATTGTAGTCAAATTCCAGAGCTACCAGGTCAAGGAGAAAATATTGCAAGCGTCTAGAAAGAAGCAATTCGAGTATTGTGGAAGTACAATCAGGATAACATAAGATCTAGCAGCTTCTACATTAAGGGATCGAAGGGTGTAGAATATGATATTCCATAAGTCAAAGGAACTAGGATTAAAACCAAAAATTACCTACCCAGCAAAACTGAGTATTATACTTCAGGGGAAAAAATAGTCTTTCAATGAAATAGAGGGCTTTCAAGTATTCTTGATAGAAAGACCAGAGCTGGGGGAGGAGCCAAGATGGTGGAGTAGAAAGACACACATATGCAGGCTCTCCCCACACAGCCCATAAAATACCTTTAGAGAGGAACTCTCAACTAATTCTGGAGCAGCAGAAGTGGAGGACAACAGAGTGGAGGAGATTTCCAGTCTAGGGTGACCTTAAAGGCCCACAGGAAATGTCTGTTGCACCAGATGAGGAGCAGAGCCCAGCTCAGCCTTGGCCACACCAGCTCTGGGAGGAGAACATCTCAGGGGCAGAATCTCCAGTCGCAGAAACCCCAGTTGCAGCAGCAGGTTCGCAGATCCCACAGGCACCAAAGGTCCGTGACAGGGTTTTTTCAGCTGGCTGGGAAGGCAGAAGGGCCTTCCCATAGCTTCAGCCTTAGGCAGCGGCCACAGAGGCCACATCTGGCAAATAGCAGTTCCCACAGCAGCCCACATCCTTTGTTGGATCATAAAACCCCTGGGGGCACTGAGCAGCCCATTCTTACCTCAGCCCTGTGTAGAGGCCCTGAGGGAGCTGATCTTTATCTCACACTGAATGGTGGTCCTGCCCCCACAGATTAACTGAATCTCAGCCCCCCAGTGCTGGCTTGGCGGAACTGGAGGCCAGGTGGCTGTGGAGAGGAAACTCTGCTAAGATTCTGGGCACAAAAATCTCTTTCTGCTCCCAGACCAGTGTACAAGCTTGATTGTGCCACCTAGGAGGAACTGAGATCTTACAGATTCCCAGAGTATACCCTACTCTTGACAAAGGACCCAAAAGTCAAGTAACTGGAAAGACTAGAGCAGAAAAGAAAATTTGACTTTCAAACATAAGAATCAAGAGAAGTATGAAAAGGTAAACATAAAAGAGAAATCATAAGGGACTTACTAAAGTTGAACTATTTATATTCCCACATGGAAAAACAATATTTGTAAGTCTTGAAATTTTTCTCAAGTGTCTGAGTAGTTGGTGGGATTACACACACACACACACACACACACACATACACACACACACACAGAAAGAGACAGAGACAGAGCACAGGATGAGTTGAAAAGGAAGGGATCATATCTAAAAAAATAAAATTAAGGGGTGATATTGGGAGGAGAAAGGGAGAAATGGAATGGGGCAAAACATCTCTCATAAAAGAGGCAAGAAAAAGACTTTTTGATAGAGGGAAAAAGGGGGTGATGAGAGGGAAAAAGTGAAGCTAATTCTCATCACATTTAGCTCAAGGAAGGAATAACATGCACACTGAATTTGAAATGAAAACCTATCTTACAATACAAGAAAGTAAGGGAGAAGGGGATAAGCAGGGTAGGAGGGATGATGGAAGGGAGGGCAAATCAGAGGAGGAAGCAATTAGAAGTAAACACTCTTGAGGAGGGACCAGGTCAAAAGAAAAAACAGAAGAAATGGGGAGCAGGATAGGATGGAGGGCAATATAGTTAGTCTTACACAACATGACTATTATGGAAGTCATTTGCAAAACTACACATATATTGCCTATATTGAACTGCTTACCTTCTCAGTGGGGATGGGTGGGGAGGGAGGAAGGAATGGAAGTTGGAATTCAAAGTTTTAAGAACAAATGTTGAGCATTGTTCCCACATACCACTGAGAAATAAGAAATACAGGTAATGGGGTATAGAAATATATCTTGCCCTACAGGACAAAAGAGAAGATGGGGATAAGGGAAGGGAGGGATGTTAGAAGGGAGGGCAGATTGGTGAAAGGGGTAATCAGAATGCTCAGTGTTTAGGTGTGAGGGAGGGGAGAGATGGAGAAAAAATTTGAAACTCAAAATTTTGTGGAAATGAACGTTGAAAACTTTAAATAAATAAATAATTTTGGAAAAAAAGAAAGAAATTAACCAGGGGAAAGATGGTTGCCCTTGGGAAAGAAGTGTTTTTAATGACTCTTCCTGAAGCAAAAGTCTTTTTTTCTATTCTCCTGGTGATTTGCCTATGAATTCCCTTCCACATAGAGACTTTTTCCATTATGGTTTCAATATATAATGAATCAGCATAAGAAATTAAATGAGAATTTCTGGGGAGTTTTGCAGAAGCTGTAGATAATACATGAAGGCAGACAGATGACACAGAAAAAGTTTAGAAACTCAGAAATGCATAAAATAAATGTATAGTAATATCAACACAAATTTTACAATAAGATACTTTAAACACCCCATAAAAGAAAAAAAATTCAGATTCCTCTTCTGGTACAAAGGGAAAGTTAAAAAAATTTATGTGGATTTCCCAGTTCACTGGGGAGCTGTGCCCCTAACCCCCACAATATGGAATGGATAACTGTACCTCAGTCTCTAATGACTTGAAGTTATGACCTGAAGGTCATTAGAATGGCAATAGAGAGGCACACAGTAATTGTGAGTATGCTACAACACTTTACAAATGAAGAATTGCATAGAAGCAATGTAAGGTCATCAGATTGATGTACAGCAGTAACAGCAACAGATATAAACAAGGGATAACAGTGGATAGTTTGTATGTTCCATTAGCATCTACACATTGTGAAGAGTTCTAGAGGAAGACATACAGCATATTGAGTAGATATATGGATCTCCATGGAAGATTTATGGAGAACATAGATAAGAACGCTGCAGGATAGGCAGGTATGGGTCTTTCTAGATGTACTCACATCAACAGTCTTTCAAAATATTAAAATATACACACATACAACCCTATACATATCACATTCGTATGTATGTATATATATATATATATATGTATATATGCTTACTCAAATATATTACTATACATGTGTGTATATATTTATATCTGTAAATACTTATATTAGTACACATGTGCCGATGTATACACATATAACTAGCACTCTAGGTGGGGCCTCAAGACCTAAGCAAATCTCTAGACCAAATTTCAAAAGGCTCCGACAGCCCCTCTTTCTCTAGGAGAGAGGCCAAGGACACATCTCTTCACACCTTGGCTTGAGGACACAGTAGCTTCCCATGAACTTATAGAAAACCATGAAAAAACAGTGTTTTTCCTCTGTGTGTACAGCCTAGTTCCTAAGTGTATATTTGCATTCACTCCTTCTCTCTCTCTCCTGCTGAGGCATTCATCCTGGCATGCTGAGGGTTGGCAAAGATCCTCAATCATTGTCCCTTAGAAGAAAGTCTTCTTTGACTTACTCCCCTCTCCTTTTTTTCTGATTCCTAAACATGATACTTTATCCAAAATGGCAGAGAAAAAATATGCTTACAATGTTTTGATGCCTCAAGGTCAGGGTCTCCTTCTGACTTCGTTCAGCCAGACTGCACCCTGAATAAATCATCCATGCTCAAATCCATGTGTCAAGGCTTCAAGTCGCAAGTACCACAACCTGCATTGTATATGAACTTCTCAGGAGTGCATGGCTACAGCAGAAAATTAGCATTCTTACAGGGTCACTCTTCTTTTGAAAATGTTGCCTCAATCCCCATTTATTATCTTCTTTTGCTTTCAAAGACCTTTATTAAGCCTCTTCCTGAAACAGAGGTGGGGTGACACAGTCCTAGTGGTCCCCAAGACCCCATCTTCAGCTTTGAGTTGAGGTCAATTTAATGATCTCATCCTCCTCCCCATGTAAACTGCCAAAACTACCATAGCCTTTGGCTCATGTTGGCATATTGGGAAGTCTTTGATGTAGGGAGGCCCAAGATGGGGATGTAGAAGTATTCACAGCAGGTTCGAATTGAGGTATGCTTAGAAAATTGTAAGGGGAGGCCCTCCTGCCAAACTAATGCCTGAATGTACAATCTTTTGCTTTCTAAGTAAAACTAGTCCCAGGACTCTTCGACTCCCATTGTGTGTGTTGGGGGCAAACACAGGGGGAAAAATAGCAATAGTAAAAGCACTTGCCCTAGAATAACCTCTCCCAATATTTCTCCCAGGGTTGTACGGTACTCATTCCCCTCAGAAAACAGACAATTAGCAGGGTGAAATTAAAACACATAGTTACATATCTAGTGACTAAGCACATTAAGTTTAAATGTTCAGAGGTAGCTCATGGCTACACTGACTTTTCCTGTTTGTTTTCCTTTGTGATTTATCTTTTCCTGTGACCAGTTGTGTGCTAGTGGGAACCTGGCTTAAAGTACAATAACAGCAAAGATCAGCTCAGTGGGTGGCTCAAGACCAAAGGTGGGGAGTTATATCCTTTCAAGTGTGCTCAATATTCAGTGTATTTTGGAAATCAACAAAAAAAAAATGGTTTAAAAAGTAGACTCTATAACTGAGAATCATTTTCCTGTTCTAACAAAACAATTTGCCTGTAGCTCTAACTCTCTGGACTGTGATCTCATCAGTACTCCCAGCAAAGTAGGGTGGAGTTCAGCCTACTTTGTTCATGGAAGGGAGATCTCCAAAGTCATAGACACTGGATGCTGCAGGCAAAGGTGTTGCTTGGTTAACATGGGCTTTTCTGTTGTCAGACCTCAAGCTATCTGTAAAGTCAGCAATGACAGGAAAATCACCACGTTTCTGAGATGACTTTTCCTTTTTGCGATGGTACCAAAGTACCTAGTTCCTAATTACCTGTTATCCTTTAGCCAGAGACATTTCCCATAAAGGCATGGACATTAAAGGCATAGACAATGGATGCTAAGAATACAGGATAATCCAGTTTTAAATGACCCTGTATAAACCCATGGATTACCTTAAATGTCTTTCCCAGTTTATGTACATATACACATATACATACATACTATATATAGATATAGATATGTATACATACATACACATGTATGTATACTTCAGAAATTAACTCTATAATAAAAACAAGTTAAGTGTTTGTTTTAGAATTTTGAAAGTAACTCAAAATATGTTTCTCAATGTAACTGACTCCTCAAATCTCATACTTGAAGCATGTATCACCCACTCAGCTCCCCTGCAGGTGCAACTCAATGACTCATTGTTCCTTTCCAATGTCACCCCACTGACTAGCACTGAGAGCGACTGTTCTTGCCCAAGGGTGGGTGCAGTGATTCCAATTCATGATGTAGTGTATGTCAAAGTAAGCTATTACTGAGTCAATCCAAATTACAAACCAAGATGCTCAGCAGCCTTTTCATTGGTTCCATGAAAAAACCTTGTCCTTTTCTTCTTTTCTTCTGATTTTCAGGTCAATTTGCTTTGCTGCTTCTCTTGCCAACAGTCTGATAACTCCAAATAACAATAGTTATAAGGGTTTATTGTCATATGCTAGGTACCAAATGTCAGGTAGAGCTCTCTACATCTTGAAAAGACTATTGTCTGTGTATAGGTATGGCTGAAACAGTCAGTGTGAACTAACTTCTTCCATGCTGAGGGCATATTTGAATAGTTTCTTGATTTATAGCCTGCAATTATTTACAGAAACTGGCACTGTTTGCCTCTTGGTGTCTTGGAATAACTGCCTTATTGGAGTAGAACCATCCCATGCCTAAGGGGTGGCTGCCAGACCTATCAGGTGCTGTCACTGCACATTCATTCCATAGCTGGACTGTTTTGTTTCATGCTTTATGTTAGTGCCACTTTGAGGCATTTTTCTCTGATAACCATATTTAGGAATCACCCCACTTCAGCTCACAATAAGATATCTTCTTGAACATCCTGTACTTGTCTATTTACTGTACAGTCCTCATCCCACAGAGCAGTTTCACTTTCAGACCAGCTCTGTAGGATCACAGGACTTACAATTTCATTATTATGAGGAACTCCAAGATGAGGAAATTCCCTTAACCAATGCAAATAGGGAACTTCTCTGTAATTTACAGACTTTCAGGGAGGATTACATAGCCAGTAGGTTTCTGTAATGGCAAGTAAAATGGGATCTTTTGCTGTTTCTGTTTTAGTATAATCAAGAAGTATAATGCCTCTATTTGAATGTGACTGGGGAGGATCTTCCCTCCCACAATTGATGGGCCTGCCCATGGTGGGAAGCTCAATTAGGGGAGTTGTTTTGTAGGAGGGTCCCAAGTACCTTTTGCTTCTCCAAGGGTTGTGATGTCCTCCAGTTCTGAAAAAGGTATAAGTACTCTGAACTGAGGTTCTACTTTGGGGCTTAGTTTTTGTAAGAGTGTTTGTTAAGCAGATCAGGGCTCTGGGAAGCTGCTAAGGAGCTCCCCCCAACAAATTTTGAGAACCTAGA
The DNA here is from genome assembly GCA_023548195.1 of Bettongia penicillata ogilbyi. Taxonomy (NCBI): domain Eukaryota; kingdom Metazoa; phylum Chordata; class Mammalia; order Diprotodontia; family Potoroidae; genus Bettongia; species Bettongia penicillata. The sequence goes on along the minus strand of JAJHZJ010000559.1, from coordinate 967,584 downwards.
TGTCATGCTTCCCTCTCTGGTAATTATAGTCAGACAGCTGTATCTGTCTGTTGAATTATCTTCACAAAGAGGAAGGCATATCTGTTGATTACTTTGGGGTTCAGGGTTTTGACTCCCCAGAATTAGATGAATGATATATGTACTTGACTAAAGGATTGATACATGTGTTAACTTCTCAAAAGTTTCCTTTCCTTTTATGAATGCAAATCTAAGAACCTGTGATAGCAGCCCCTCCCTGTGTATGTTGAGGTGCTTACTGATACAGTATCAGAAGGCAGTACTTGAACTTGAGTCTCCCTGGCTCTGAGGTCAACTCTTACCCACTATTCCACACTCTTTTACATATAAGAAGATTGTAAAACATATTTGATTTTAAAAAAAAAAACTGATATCTTCAGTAGATCAAGCTATTATTTAAGAAGATTATTATTATTTAAGAAGATTAAATGCTTATCTATATGTTATAGAACTCTATGTTATCCAGAACTTAATGCCACCTTAGTGCTTCTACCTTATAGCTCCCAGAAAAGAGTTGCTATATTTCTGGAGTCAGATGTCTAATTTTCACACAACAAACAGAATCATTCACTTGACTTTCCAATGAAACATAGCACAAAATTGAGAGAGCATATTTCCTAAGGATCTTCTAGAAGGTGCAAGATTCAAAACTTTGACAGTGGTTGACATATATTAACTCTGAGGTCCCTTCCAATTGTAGGATCCTTTGATTCACAATTCTATGGTTAGTAACCAATTTTTTTTTAAATCAGGAACAGTAATGGTTAATCCCAGCTGTGCCACAAAATCAGTGCATAGTTTGGGGGCTAATTGTTTTAACTTCCAGTTCCTTAGGTATCAGCCCTTGAAAATATGAAGAATCAAATCAGACTGAGAGGAAATACTCAAACATCAAAAGTGATCTGTAATCTCTTTGAGACTGGTAGCATCTCCAGTGATGCCTGTGGCAACTTACTTGCCTGCCCAACCTACATGACTCTTCTCCACAACCATCCCTAAATTTATTCAACAATCTAAAAGCCTTCCTTGCTTTCTCATAACATCACCAGGGTACCAACGGAGTACAGAAATTGTACATCAGTTATCTCTCACCATATGACCAGCTCATCTTCTTTTTCATTCATGCTTTTCCTTAATGACATCCTTTACATACCTCCTTCAAAATTCCTTATTTATGATGTATTGCAAACTGCTCACACCACTGACCTTTGGTTGATCCTTGATTTTAAGTTCTTCAGAGTCTATAATATTCTTTGACTTAGAGCCATGCAAAAACAACCAAAGAATATTGGTATTAAAAAGAGAGTCCTTTGTTTCTAGATGAAGCTTAGCAGCATTAAAGGAGCCTGGCAATTTCTCATAGGCAATCCAGTGTACTCTTCTCCTATTTTACTCTGGGCTCAACTCATTGTCTATTTACTATGTCTGTCCAAGACACTTATTGCCAGTGGACAAGCTCTATATGCTCTCCATTCAACTATGTATAATAATCTAGACAATAAGAATTCTTCATCTGCTTTGCTTTTTTCCTGTGTGAATAGATGGGCGAAACCTTATTGTGATTATGGATCTCATTTAAGAGGATCTGCAGTGTTCTGAGACTTGATGAAATCAACACGATATCATTTGCAAACAGGCACATCTGGAGGGCCATCACCACCTATAGAGAATCCCTCCTTGACTTGGAATTCATCCTGGATTTCCTCCACAGCAGTGGCAAAAAACTTTAGTGAACACACATCTCCTTGTTTTATGTTTCACTTGATATTAATGATAAGATTGGATTGGAAGAAATTAGAGCTAAAAATCACTAGGGCTATCAAGAAGCTGAATAAATGTCATTTCAGAAGCCTAAGATTAACCACAAAGACTAGAATGTTACCATCTGGGAAAGATTTTTTCCAAGTGATTCAGTCATGAAAGTTATGAGTTCTACCCCCTGACACTTGTAAAATAAAAGGCACGGAGTAATCTCTCCTCCCAGACATCAGGAGTTCATGGATTAGCAAAAAAAAGGGGAAGAAACCACAGAAGAAAAGAATACAATATCTGCCTTTCTGACAATGATGTTATTACTTTTGAAAGTTCTGTCTTGTGAATAAAAAGAGATGGTCTCTTCATGCCTAATTTCCTTTTTTCTTCTGTTTTTCTGTGACTAAGTCAAATAACTACTTGAGGAAATCTTGAGACATCAGCTACCTACTTGGCTAGTTGAAAATGGACTTATCATTGTAAAGATTGGAAGCAAGTTCACATCATGTGACTAATGAACACTTCCATGAGAAAGAATGTTGCAAAGAAGCACAAAGATCAGCAAATCTGAGGGTATAGAATGAATTAAGGGCTCAACATGCAGTTATACTGTAAGTCCACATTCATAACTAGGGTGAGAAATTCCTTCCTCATGGATGGATCTCAAAGAGTTTAAAACAATTCCAAGTCACGGAACATATAACCATGAGTGCTACATTGTAACAAACATATGCAGCATTTTTACCATATGTCTCTGTAGCCTACAAAGAAGTTTCTTTGCTAATCTACATGATAGCCAGAAAGCCCATACAATGTAGAGTGAGCAGAGGAACGTTTTACCCAGTAATGGTTCCCAGGAACACCTTTGTTTGATCCAGTTTCAGTTTGTAAACCATGGGGAATCCACTTTGACTGGTACTGATGAGGGCCTGAGCCAACAAGGCTACATTTCCCTTTAAGTGGAGGGCCCTCACACATGGCTGCATGACATCTCTGGCAGAGAACAACTCCAGGTTTAACCTGAGAGACACAAAGCAGACAGCCAAGGGGCCATTCAGTAAACAGGAAATGGCACATGCTCTCCCAAGCTAGTCTTGGATGAGTTTATAATGTGTCAGTAAATTACTTCAAGCTGAAAATCAATCTGTTTTCTCTAAATTAAAAAAAAATGGAGAGATGACTAACAAAATGACTTATCAGGTTGTATATGTATGAGGGTGCATGTACATAAGCGTGCATGTGCACGCATGTGTGTGTGTGTGTGTGTGTGTATGTGTGTGAGCTCCCTCAAAAACTCAGGCTAACAAGATACAAGATAAATTCAACCAGATGTGTGGCTCAGTCTCCTTAAGTGAGATGCTGTAAGAACCGTTAATCAACCATCACCACTCTCCTTATTTGCAGATCTCTTTATGTGAACTGTGTTCTCAAAATTAGACCAAACCTGTTGAATCACACTACTCCTTCGTAGGGGAAAAATTAAAAAAAATACAAACTATCTCATCAGGTTTCTAGTTTGTGAAATGTCTCCCTTCTGTAATGATGTTTAACCCCCTTGCTTTCAGAGAATGTCAGAACTTTTAACATTGTTCACTTGGGGATCTGTCTTTGAGTCATATAATTTGGAAGCAGCTACTATATGCAAGGGCACTGTGCTAGGTATTAGAAATACAGAGATAAAAATAAAACAGTCCAAAAAACAAGACAAGGGGCTCACATGTTCCTGCTGGGAAACAATAACAGCTTTGAGAGCCATTTTGTAACCAACAGATAAATGGAGAAGTATTTAATCCTTCAAAATAGTTGCAGCATGGTATAATGGAAAGCTCAGTGGTCTTGAAATTAGAGAACACAGATTCAAATACAACCTCTATTGCTTACTACCTTTGTAACCTTGAGAAAGTCCTTTAACCTCATTAGGTCTCAGTGTTTCCTCTTCTGTAAAATGAGGGAGTTAGATTGGATGACCTCTAAGGGACTTTTTCAACATTAGGTAATCTATGAACCAATGTTAACATTTCCACAGAAAAAACTGATCAATCCTTATGGAGTCACACTAACCCCTACCTTCTGACAGTTGACCAAACAGATGATTCTCCAGAAATGTATCACTAAAGACCCATGATGAAGTACTCGTACTCACAGAGGACCTCCGCCTGTGATTACGAAATAGAAGGACAAATCCAACAGGATGTCACGATAACAATTACCAATGTAAAAGTGAACAGGACAAGTAAATCAAAGCCTCATTCCCATGTAGTGGAATATCTCACTATCACCACTGTAATAGGTTTCCAGTATAAAACTACAGAGTCTTAGAACTGGAAAGAAGGGGTCTTGGGTCTTAATTTTGATCTAAATTGGAGGTCTCATTTAATGTAATAGACCAAGTGATTATAATACAAATCACCATTACATTTAGACTCTTCTCTAGACTGTCTTCTCTAGACTGTCCCTCTCTCTACATATGAAATTAAGCTCATATAGAAATATCATTATTCCTGAAAGAATATCCCTGAGACAAAACTACTGTGTTATTTAAGCAAAGAAGAATCATAGTATTATACAGTCTTTCTATAACTAGAACCTAGCTATAGCTATGTATACTACAGCTAGAAGAAACATTAAAGTCATGTAGTGAATTTGGAGATAGAAGCCTTGAGTGTGAGTCTAGTGCTGGAGTGGGGAACCTGTGGCCTTGAGGTCACATGTGGCCCTCTAGGTCCTCAAATGCAGCCCTTAATTCAGTCAAAAGGCCACACTTGAGGACCTACAGGAGCACAGGTTTTCAACCCTAGTTGGATGCTTCCACTTACCAGTCACATGATCCTCTCTGAGTCCCAGGTCCTCATTAGAATTATAAACTACTTATACATCACAGAGAGCATCACATAAGATAATGAATGTAAAGTGTTGTAACTTTGAAGCGCTCTATAAATATAAGATTTTTTTAAAAGTAGTCTGCTTTTTTCCTTCTCCTTTCCACTCCCATTTTACAAATAGACCAATAACGACTAAGGGACTGGCCCAGATTCAACAGCTGGTTTTTGACAGTGCCAGAATTAGAATCCAGCTCTGTTGAACTGGCTTATTTTTCTACTATACCACAAAGAAAAATAATAAACTAGTTAATATTTACTAATAACACTGTCAAATCATACAAGTTCAAGAGGCTATTTTGAGCATATTTCATAGCAAGGACGTTACTTGTGCTTCAGACAAAATAAATAAATGTTGGGCTTGTTACAAATCCTATGCTGTCATCGTCTTCTCTAATTTAAAATGTTAATAATGGCATTGGAAATTTTTCAGCGCATAAGACCAACTATGAGGCAATGTTAAGAGTTTTCACACTACACCCAACTCTCGCCTCTGGGTATTGTTGATATAGCCTGACATCACAACCTGCAATTAAGAAGACCCTGGCTTTAAGCACATTCTAAGATGAAAATGGAAAAGCTATAAAAATTTAAGGGGAAAAATTGCAACTTGGCATTAACGGATTAGAATGGTCCTTGGAAAAAAAGATGAAAGATAAAATTGATTTTTCCCCATTAAATGAAGACTTGAATTAAAAAAGAAAACGTGAGAAGGCAACACATTTGGTAATGACCACTTACGGATGATGTAGACAGGATTCATGCACCTGGCAGGAAAGGGGTTGGATTGGATGAACTCTCAAGTCTCATCCTACAATGAGATTCTAATGGCCTGTGCAAAATCTTCTAACAATTTGTGAAGTATTTTCTAAAAGAAAAAAAAATCTTTTCTGAAATAATTTTTTTGCCCATAATTATTATTTAACACATAAGCCCCATAACATGCATACCTTTCAGCAGATCACTGAAAAAGAAAATTATCTTTTGATTTCAGATTTTCAATCTAGTTCAGCAGCCATTTTGCTTCATCCAGTCTAATTGTTCTCAGGACTCAAATTATCTGTTCATTGTAAATGTTTATACCCTTTCATATTAGTCAGATTCAGGATTGAAGAAATAAACAAATTTTTCTACTCATGATTTAATTACAAGATTTATTAGTATTGTACAAATAGATTTCACTCATGCAAGAAGGATCCAAAAAGAAATGAGCATCCCACTTCTCTGCTACCCAGCGTATCTCTTTCTTTATCTTGCTTAGAAAAAGGAAGCCATACACATCACAGCCCCAAGGAAGCTCACTCTAGCCAGACTTAGCCCTATTACCAGATGGACCACAGATGTTAGGGGCTGTGCAGTTTTATACTAGGGTAGACAAAGAGTGCTGGTGCCTCTTATAAATGCACCAGTGTGAAGTAAGAACGTAAGTGTTCCAGCATGCACTCATATATTCCTTGATCTCTCAAATTGTCTCTAAATTCATGTTCCTAATTAAAAGGGTCTGATGTAGCAGGTTCATATGACCTTCTTGCACCAAATAAAGGTAGCAGATCCCAGATTTGATGAACCCTTGCCCTTTTAAAGCTCTGTTTTGAAGAAGTATAGAATGATGGAATGATCCTGGAGATCACTCAGGGTGGAGAACATGTGACCTTGAGGCCATATGTGGGCTTCTAAGTCCTTGGGTCTAGCCTTTTGCCTGAATCCAAGTTTTACAGAACAAATTCTTTTATTAAGTGGATTTGTTATGTGAAGCTTGGATTTAGTCAAAGGGCTGAACTTGATGACCTAAATCTAATCCCTTCATTTAATAGACAGAAAACCAAGTACCAGAGAAGTTAAAAGACTTGCCGAAATAATGAAATAGCTGGGGTTATAATCTGAAGACTCTACTTTTTAGAAGCAGCAATGTGGTATGACATAAGGAGTGATAGATTCATACTCAGTCATGGACCTGTATTCAGATCTCCCATCTGCCACTTATTCAGCTTTGCAGTCATAGTCAAGTCACCTGAAACCTGTGAGAATCAATAAAACGAGGGTAAAAAAAATGCTTGCTAAACCTATAGCACAGGACTGTTGTTTGGAAAGTGCTTTGTAAAATTGAAAACATATAAATGTTTTTGTCATTCACTTCTTTTTTCCCTAAAGACTTGGCTTATCAGACAGTGCTCTTAATGAAGTAAAAGACAAAACTGCAATCACTTTAATCTCATATTTTACTTCCTGAAGTAAAGTGAGTTTTAAAACTACTAGGAAGGAGAGAAATAAGATGGTTTCCTGAGAGAAATGAGAATCATTAAATATAAATAACTCTTACAACAGAGTCTGGTGACATGAAGAACCTGGATTCCCCTTAAAGCATATCAGACTTGAGTATGTGGCCCAGCCCCAATCCAGGGAATATAACTCCTGAATAGCCCAGATCACTAGCATCAACTCCCCCATTTTTAAAAGACTGAATAAGTCTCACCCAGACCAGAAAGTGCAGGTACTGGTCACTCATGGCCTTCATTCCACTACAGATCAGCTATTCACTCCTGTTTTAAGCAACCTGGTGCCCTTCCCCTCTTCTGGGCTCAAGTGAATTGGGGCCAAACTTATTTCAAACACCTGGTCTATATGACTTATTGTAGTTCAGAACTCCAAAGCTCAAGAGATCTGCCAGCCTCAACATCCCCAGTAGTTGCGATTACAGGTGTGCCCTACTGTGCCTTTGCAAAGTTTCTGACCACAATGAACCAAAAGGAAGTTCTATATCAGAAATGTAGATATAGTTATATGTTTACATCTCTTTGCATATTTGTTTATGAAGAGGAAAGAAAAGAAACTTTCAGATTTCATACAGGAAGGAATTGCACCACCCACCAATGTAATAATAATAGCTAATATCTATATAACACTTGGCTTTACATACTTTATTTCATGTGATCATCATAATGAACCTGGGAGGACAGTGGTAGAAATATGATTACCCTGAGTTTATTATCATGATTAAGAAGAATACCTACCATTTACATAGTGCTTTAAAGTTTGAAAAGTGTTTTACACATTAGTATCTCATTCCATCTCTGTTTGAGGAAACTGGAGCTTAGAGAGGAGAAGAGGCTATTTATTCCAAGATCACAAGGCAAGTAAGTGGCAGGGCAGAAACTAAAACCCAGATCCTTGGATACCAAATGCTGTGATCTTTCTACTATCCATTACAGCAAGGGACTTATATACTACCAGAAGTCAGTCAGTCAATAAACATTTAAGTACCTACTATGTGGCAAGCAATCTGGTAAGCACTGATACAAACAGTTCTGATATAACACAACATATGCATTCCCAGAAAGGATAGTGTTCTGCAAAAACATGAGATAAAAACCACTGGAATAAAGAGTAAAATGGGGTTAAGAGCACAAAGTTCAACCACTTTTGTCAATGACATACACACACACACACACACACACACACACACAAAAGGATAAGGATTTGATGAAAATATCCTAGTCTGTGTGTTGTCCTTCGTTGCCAAAGAAGACCATGCCATCAGAGAAATGATGACATGACTTGCACTAGACTTTGTTTTGAGTGAAGGAGGGCTGTGCAAGGTCACCAACCCCACTTCTCCTTCAGAGAGCCATCCAAACCCAGTGACCAAATATTCATCAGAATGACTGGCTATGACCCAGGATGAGGCAATGGAGTTAAGTGACTTGCCCAAGGTCACACAGCTAGTGAGTGCCAAGTGTCTGAGGTGAGATTTGAACTCAAGTCCTCCTGATTCCTGCACTGGTGCTCTATCTACTGTACCACCTAACTGCCCATTAATGAAAATGTAGCATGGTTTTATACATGCTAAATGGTTAAGAAATACATCAATAACTATTGCAATAAATAGTGGCTGCATCCACAGCCTCACCATATACAAGCAGATTGGGTCAGCCCCAACTTCAGGCCTCAAGAGATAGGGGTAGAGGTGAGGGTGGGGGTGGGGTAGGGGTGGAGGTGGGATAGACCATCCCTTATCTGACCACAACTTTCTGCACCCGAAGATATACAATAAATATGGCATTTTACCTTGAAAAAGTCCTGGCCACTGGACCCAGATGGCTCCAAAGCCAATGAGGCTGGTGACTTTGCACAGCCCTCCCTCACTTAAATCCAATTCACTTGCATATCATGGCATCACTTTCATAATGTCATGGTCCTCTTGGAGAAGGATGGGCAACCTGAAGCAGCACCAAATTTGTTTACTTAAGGGAGCCTCAGAAGAGCTACTCCTTGTGAGTGCCTGTGAGGTGAAACAGTTTTCTGTGTTCTCTCACTGGTTCTTGAGGAAGAAATCCTACAGAAGCAAATAGGAAATTTGTATTGTACTCAAAATACCCCCTCTTAGAACAAATTCACATTTTCAGAATGCCCAATTACAGCAGAATTGACTTTACAAAAAAGGCAAAACACAGTCCTTGTTCTCAAGGAGTCCACAGTCAACTAGGGGAGACACCATGAGTACAACCATACATGGGATTGGAAATATTCAACAGAGGGAAGGCATGTTGGTCATTAAGGTGTATAGGTAAAGATTTCCTATGGAAGGTGAGATTTTGATTAAGACTGGAAGGACAGGAAGTAGAGATGAGGTGGGAGAATATTCCAGGTATAAGGGATTTGAGTAAAAATGTCCAGGGTGGGAAATAGAATATCTTTTGGACCATGAGGGGAGGGGTTTTAGGGTGCAAAGTATAATAAAACTGAAAAGGTGGGAGAGGCAGGTTATAAGGGTTTTGGACATCAAATGGGATTTTATATTTGAACTCAGAGATGACAGAGAAGCACAGAAATTTTTTGTTAAAGTAGAAGCGTAACATGGTCAGACTTGTACTTTAGGAGATCACTTTATCAGTGAATAAGACAGCTATTTTAATAGTCCAAGTGTGAGGTGACAAGGCCCTTCACTAGGTTGGTAGCAGTGTCAAAAGAGGGTAATATATATGCAAGAGATGTTGCCAAAATAAAAATCAAGCCTGGCAATAGGTTGACTATGTGGGGTAAGAGAGTAAGAAATCAAGGATGTCATCTAGGTTGAGAACCTGGGTGACTGGAAAGATTAATCAACAGTAATAGGGAAGTTAAGAAAGTGGAGAATTTGAAGGGAAAGATAATGGGTTCAGTTTTGGACCAGCTGAATTTAAGATATCTACAGGACATCCAGTTCAAGATGTCCAATATGCAACTGGAGCTACCAAACTGGAGGTGAGCAAAGAGGTTAGGGTGGGATAAGTGGAACTGAGTCATCTGCAGAGGTGATCATTGAATCCTTGGGCAATAAAGAGATCACTAAGTGAAAGAGTATAGAAGGAGAACAGAAGAGGACCTTGGACAAATGCCAGTGAGATCACTTACCATCAATAGTAGTGACCTAGACAAAGATCCTATAAAGGAGATTGAGAAGAAGCCTATACTTTCACTTGAACCCAAGGACTCAATATCCACTCTGTTGGAGTACCATCTTGTCTCATACTGAAGGAATCCCATTAGACAGAGATGTGAGATCTCAACAGATGTATCTGACAGTCAGTCAACAAGTAGTATTTTCTATGTGGCAGGTACTTAGCTAAGCCCTGAGAATACAAAGAGAGGCCATGAAAAACCTCAATCTCCAGCCTGAAGGAGCATTAAGTTCTAACAGGTCCGTGAAATCTATTCTTGTAGTTATAGATCCATTTCCCTCTCTAATAAGATTCCATTTTGATGTTCATCAAGGCATCAAGTGACATTAAACCAAGGGGTTTGGAAATTCCTTCTAAAGCAGCCCAGCTGTTTATCAGCACAGTTCATTGCCCTGATAAAAGAGAGGATTTTGGGTGGAGCCAAGATGGCAGAGTAGAAGGACAAACCTGCTGTAGCTCTCCCCCAAAGCCCATAAAATATCTGTAAAAAATGACTCTAAACAAATTCTAGAGCAGTAGAAGTCACAAAATAAGAGTGAAAGAGATTTCCAGCCCAAGACAGCCTGGAAGGCCAACAGGAAAGGTCTATTGCCCCAGTCTCAGAGAGGACTGCAGCCCAGTCTTGGCCATGCCACACAGCCCAGACAGGATCAGAGCAGGCTTCAGGGCACAGAATCCCAGGCAGCACCTGCGGTTCCCGTATTACTCAACTCACAAACACCAAAGACAGATTCAGAGGTCAGTGAGAAAGCTCTTTCCCCTAGGTGAGAAGGAAACATGGTCTGGCCCCAGCCCCAGAACAGGCAGCAGCCACTGCTGCAGTAGCATTCATTTTTGGAGCTCTCTGACTAAAGACCCTGGGGGAATCAATCAGCTGATCTGAATCTCAGTCCTGAGTGGCAGCCCAGGGGTGAGAAGGAGCACGTGTGATAGAGCTCATGGAGGCTCTGGAAAGAGAATTCTATTCACAGATCCTGGGCAGAAAAGTTTTTGATTGCTCCCAGACCAGAGCACAGGCCAAGAGAAGAGTATATTCTTCTCTCTTGATTGTACCACTTTGGAGGAACTGAGAACTTACAGGTCCCTAGAGTACATCCTCCTCTTGACAAAGGACTCAAGAGTCAAGTAACTGGCTGTGAAATGCCCAAAAAAGGGGGAAAAATAAGACTATAGAAGGTTACTTTCTTAGTGAACAGATATTTTTTGCCATCCTTTTGGATGAGGAAGAATAGGGCATACCATCAGAGGAAGACATAAAGGTCAAGATTTCTGCATCCAAAACCTCCCAAACAAATACGCAAGGGTCTCAGATCACGGAAGATCTCAAAAAAGGATTTTGAAAATCAAGTAAGAGAGGTGGAGGAAAAATTGGGAAGAGAAATGAGAATGATGCAAGAAAATCATAAAAAGTGAGTCAACAGCTTGCTAAAGGAGACCCCAAAAATGATGAAGAAAATAGCACCTTTAAAAATAGACTAACCCAAATGGCAAAAGAGATCCAAAAAGGTCAATGAGGAGAAGAATGCTTTAAAAAACAGAATTAGCCAAATGGAAAAGGAGGTTCAAAAGCTCACGGAAGAAAATTGTTCTTTAAAAATTGGAATGGAGTCGATGGAAGCTAATGACTTTATGAGAAACCAAGAAATTATAAAAACAAAACCGAAAGAATGAAAAACTAGAAGACAATGTGAAATATCTCATTGGAAAAACAACTGACTTGGAAAATAGGTCCAGGAGAAACAATCTAAAAAATCTGAAAACCATGATCAAAAAAAAAGAGTGTAGATATCTTCTTTCATGAAATTATCCAGGAAAACTGCCCTGATATTCTAGATGTAGAGAATAAAATAAATATTAAAAGAATCCACCTATCACCTCCTGCAAGAATTCAAAAATAAAAACTCCTAGGAATATTGTAGCCAAATTCCAGAGTTCCCAGGTCAAGGAGAAAATATTGCAAGCAGCCAGAAAGAAACAATTCAAGTACTGTGGAAATACAATCAGGGTAACATAATATCTAGCAACTTCTACATTAAGAAGTTGGAGAGTTTGGAATATATTTCAAAGGTCAAAGGAGCTAGGATTAAAATGAAGAATCACCTACCCAGCACAACTGAGTATAATACTTCAGGGGAAAAAAATGGGCATTCAATGAAATAGAGAACTTTCAAGATTCTTGATGAAAAGACCAAAGCTGAATGGAAAATTTTACTTTCAAATACAAGAATCAAGAGAAGCATAAAAATCATAAGGGACTTACTAAAGTTGAACTGTTTACATTCCTATATGAAAAGATAATATTTGTAGCTCTTGAGACTTTTCTCAGTATTTGGGTAGTTGGAGGAACTATATACATATATAGAGACAATGTTGGCACAGGGTGAGTTGAATAGGAAGGGATCATATCTAAAAAATAAAATTAAGGGGTGAGAGGAATGTATTGGGAGGAGAAAGGGAGAAATGGAATGGGGCAAATTATCTCTCATCACATTTGACTTAAGGAGGGAATAACATGCATGCTCAATTTGGTATGAAAATCTATTTTACACTATAGGAAAGAAGGGGAGAATGAGATAAGTGGAGCAGGGGGAAAGATAGAAGGGAAGGCAAATGGGAGGAGAGAGTAATTAGAAGTAAACATTTTAGGGGAAGGACAAGGTCAAAAGAGAGAATAGAATAAATGGGGGCAGGATAGGATGGAGAGAAATATAGGTAGTCTTTCACAACATGACTATTATGGAAGTCTTTTGCAAAACTACACATACATAGCCTATATTGAATTGATTGCCTTCTCAGTGGGGATGGGTGGGGAGGAAAAAAGGGAGAGAAGTTGGAACTCAAAGTTTTAGGAATGAATATTGAGAATTGTTTTTGCATGCAACTGGGAAATAAGAAATACAGGTAATGGGGTATGGAAATCTATCATGCCCTACAAGAAAAAGAGAAGATGGGGATAAGGTAAGGAGTGGAGTGATAGAAGGGAGGGCAGATTGGGGGAAGAGGTAATCAGAATGCACGATGTTTTAGGGCAGAGGAGGGAAGAGATGGAGAGAAAATTTGGAACTCAAAATCTTGTGGGGGAAAAAAGTGATTTAAGCCCTAAAAAAATAGACAGGTTTCCTCCTGGAGCCTCTCCAACTTTATTATTACTCTTTGGAGGCATTGGCTCACCTTTGTGTACAGCAAAGTTCTGTAAAGCTGGTGTTTAAACACTAGAAAATTGCTTGAATTTGAGAGGTAGCATGGCAAGGCCACAAAATTGGGTCACAAGACCTAGGTTTTAATCATGTCTCTGCCATTAATTTGCTTTCATTTCTTTAATATATAAAATCAGACAGCTGGAGTAGATGATTTTCAAGGTTTTTTCCATCTGTAAAGGGCTACAATGTGGATCTATAGAATTATGGTAGCCACAGAATCAAAAAATCAGGAATAGGCATAGCCTTTGCAGAAGGGGCAAAATCCCAAGTACAGCTGGAATCAGATTAAAATGTAATTGGGAAGTGTTGAGCAAAATGAAAAAAATACGATATAGATAATGTTAATTTGTGATTTTCTAAGTCAATATGAGACCTTTTATTTGAGTTTGATGCCACTGTTCTACATCATCACCAGGAAATAATCCCCAGCTTCCATTTGAAAAGTTTAGGGAATAAAGTACCAACCACCTCCAAAAGCAGTCCATTGTACTTTGGAATAGCTCCACAAAAAATATTCACTATGCATTTCTTTCCTCTGTATTCTCTCCTTGTTCATCTATATGTATATGAGGGACACATAATATAGATGGACCATTAATTTGCCTATACATGAACAGAACGAAGACACCTGAATTGCCTTTGGGAAACTGTAAAGTTCATTTAATGACTCCAAGGTTACCATAGAGCAAAGATTAACTTTTCAATGTTTATGGTCTACTGGTGTTATTTTATTGCAGAAAGACATCAAATATTATGGTCTCTGAAGAACTAAAAATGAATTGTTGCTGTTTGTCCTTCATTTTCAAAGAAGACCAATGACATCACAATGTTAGGGTCAGGGTACAGTGTGTTCAGCTGTGGATGATCAGTAATAATAGAGGATGTCTTGACCTGCAGGTGATGCAATAATTTGATTTAAGTTCAGAGTCACCATCCCTTCTCAGTGATGCTAAAAATGACCATCATTCAAAGGGCAATGGAGAAGTACATGGTGGGTGTAAACAGGCTGCCACATACAACTAGGGAAGAATTTTGAACAAGATCAGGAATAAAAAGTGTCATTAGAAACCGTATGATAAGAAGAAAAGATGGGTTGTTCACAAGATGAGGGCAAGAAGTGACAAGTGGACAATCAGAGTGATTCCCTGGTACTTTCAGGAGATCAGGAAGAAGAGAAGGTCTCAAGCAAACCAGGTTGCCCTTTTTGGCAAAATTTATGGAAGGCCATGGAAAGGAGTCACACAGGGTAAGTAAATAAGAATGCATTGATCTGTGTTATTGGAGGAACCTGAAATCAATGAGAAAATCCAGTCTTTAAGCTATTTGAAAATTCTCTGTTCTATCTGATATTATTTGGTTTTACTATTTATGTTTAATAGATTAACTAATTTGCTTTATTTTCATTATTCTCTTAATCTTGTTTCACTGTTACATTAAAACTAAAGTGGTATATCCCTTAGCTATGAATTTTCTAGTCCTAAGGCTGGCTCTTCATGTCTAAATCACAGTGCCTGCTCTGCTTCCTAAAGTAGAAACCTTGTAAGTCACCTAGTAAAAATAACCAGAAACAAGAGCAAAGGAATTAATTCTTTTAAAAGATGCCTTTTAGGAAATGTCCTAGCTCCCAGTCTCAACCAGCCATGAGAATATAGAATCTCTGAGTTGGAAGGCACCTTGGATATCATCCATCCCATAGTCAAATCAATACTATAACAAAACTGATAAGAGTTCATCTAACCTCTCTTTTAAGATCTATGGTATTAAGGAACTGTCTCCTGTAACTAAACCACCCTTCCTCTTTCATCTTGTCTTCCCTGAGTTCCTTGAGATCAAGGACTGGCTTTTTTGTCTGTTTCCTTAGCACTTATGATGCTTTGCACATATTAAGTCTCATTCATTTCATTCATTTCTCCTCAAGAAATCTGTCCCATTTATGGACAATTTTTCCTACATCGGGCCAAAATCTATCTCCCTGTAACTTCCATCTCTTGCTCCTAATCCTGTCATCTTAAGCCAATCTAAATGAAACTCATCCCTCTTCCCTATGACAGGAGGAATACTTGAAGAGAGGTTTCATATTTCTCTCAATCTTTCTCTTCTTCAGGCTAAAATTTCTCCATTTCTTCAACCAGTCTTCAGACTGTGTTGTGCAACTGGGGATGTTCTCTAGCCTGTCAGTGCCCTTCAGGAAGAATTCAGAACTGACCAAAGCACTCCAGTTGTGATTTAATCAAGGAAAAGATAGTCCTTCTTTCCATATGGGCATACATGAAGCCTGAGATGACTACTGGCTTTCAAGATCACAGTCAACATCCAAAAGATTGACTCTAATGATAGTAAACTACATGGCAGGAGAGGCTCTGAGGGCAGGAAGAATTCAGTAACACAGCTCAGTTTCTACAGAGCTGGAAGGACCCTTAGAAATCATCTGCTCCAACCTCCTCATTTAACAATAAAGAGGAACCTGGGCCTCAAAACCAGCAAAGGTGTGTAGGCTAAGATCCCACAGTTTTAAGTGAAAAAGTAAGATTTTAAACTCGGGCCCCCTGGCTCTAACTCCACGCCCCCATTGTCTTTCTAAATCAAACTAGAACTAGAGAAGCATCATTTTATGCTTATCCATACTTGGGACAACACATACATACTAAGAAATGCTGATGCTTTCTTTCCTTCGTGTTCAATCCTTTTCCTGACCCAGATTCTTGGTCCTACTTTACAGCAGTTCAAGACCCAGTCAGTCAGAAAGTCTGGAGAAGTTTTCCATACCATCATAGATAGTCCATAAAGTGGATAACCCACTTACAGGAAATCAAGTGTCTCAACACTCTGACCAATGATGCCGCAAGAATAAATGAGATCTTTTTGTAAAATCTATGGTGTCCCTCAGAAATGGAATGTTATACCTTTATAATAAGAACTACTGTTGTGACCACCTCTGACTGCCACTAAACTGCTTCACTTCTGGATGACAATATTGACCACATATGGTTGTTGTAAGGATTTACAAGATAATGGATGTGAATCAATATGTAAGCTATAAAGTGACCTATAAATATGAGATATTATCAAAAGTTTTATTATAATTCTAAGGCAGGAAAAATACTAGGACCTCTGCAACCACAGTTTGATTGTTCATGCAGTGTCCCACTCTGGACTCCCTTACTCAGGCTCCACTTGAACTGGCAGGTTGGGTCCCCAGAGAGGTGGCTGCTACTATTTTTAGGAATGTAGGGTAATCCTGTGAGTGGCAGTCCCCCCTAAAGCCAATTCATGAGGCCCAACATATATGCCTCCCTTAATATTCAGCAAATAAGGAATTACAAAGCATTTCCCTCCAAAGCACACACGTATTCTCCTACAAATACACAGAGTATATAGGGACAAAGAAGATATATATAAACCTATAAAATATTAGGGTAATAGATCATGTAGAGAGTACATATGTCTAGGAAACCCATAACTTCTGAACTAAAGGAACTTTCTCTGAAGGGTCTTCATGAAGTTCACTACAGAGCAGAATATTAATGGTGGATAAATCACTCTGATGCTCAGCTAGGTGAGCTCCTTATAGATCTTAGGGGAGCTGTATTGGGTTGGATCAAACAGGTAGTTCAACACACAGACCCTTCCCTCTTATCAATTCCTGACTTCTTGGTGTGTTGGCATTGGTCTATACTTGCATCTTGAGTCTTCTATCTACAGTCTATTATTGGGCCTCCTTCATGATTAATGAACAAACATTCATTAGGTACCAACTACTTGCCAGGAATGTGCTAAGCATTGTGGCAGTGTGCCTTCACCAAGTGATAGCTGACACCTTCCCTTGATGTGTTACACCATCAATCTGTTACCAACTATCTAGTGATTTGTAGTGCCGATGAGATTGTGGTAGACATAGTGCCTCCAGTGGCTATGAATATGCCAGCACAGTTCTGAATGGAAAAATATAACAGACTCTGCACATGGAAGACAGAACCAGAACATTTATTCAAACACCAGAAAACCGAATCCATCATAGCAACAAAGAAATCTATCCTAGTAACCAAGAAGTCTATGCACATTATCAGACCTTCCCACAAACAGGTTCCCCTAAGCAAATGCCTTCTCTCACTCACAGCCTGCTGCCTTCTCTCTCTGTACTTCCCAGCTCTGACTAGTCTGACCAACTTCCTCTCAGTTCTACTCCACCCTTCCTGTTCTACCCATTTAGCAAGTTATTCCCACCACAGGCTTCATGTGACTTATGCAGGTCACATAGGCCTATTAAAGGATGGGAAAGATCTTCCCTTTCCATTAAAAATAAATTAATTCCATTAAAAATACATTAACAATACACGATCTGGTCTTCTTCCTAGTTTCTACTGTTAGGATTTTCCTTCATCATTCTCATAGTCTCTGTCAAGTCTCCAGATCATCCCATTTCCAGCCCAGTCCCTCACCAATTGGACTTTAGTTCTAACTTTCAGGACTTTCTCTGTGCCAGAACTGTTAGCAGGAATTGACATTTCAAAACCTTTTTTGCATGGTTTCTGCTTTAAGTCCCTATGTCTTGTTTTTCACACAGGCAAGCCAAAAAAAAAAAAGCTCGCCAAACAGTGGAATATGATAAGTGAACTACTAAAATATTCCCAATATTATAACTGACACCTTCGAGCTTTTTGGAGTAGGGATAGGAGATATTTGTAATGATGCATATGCCCACTCATTTCCATGTAGAATGATAGGTTTGTGGAAAGAAGATAGCAAAGGGCTATTTGATTAGATTAAGAAAGTTCATTTTTTTAATATTAACAAGGTTGAATCTACTCAGTTCAAAGCTGACCTGTGACTTAAAAGGGAACATCTCTAATGACTATCCAATCTGGCAAAGACTTTGAAATGCAGACAGTGTAATTTTGTCTCCAACACTCAGGGAGAGCGGAAGAATGAAATAGAGACTAGCATGAGGGAAGGCAATTACACATAATAAAACTAGACCAGAAGTAGTGAGAAGGATACAGAGAAGTCAATTACAACTCTTCTACTTTCAAATTATCTCTCTTTTTCTGTAGCCAGAGCAATAGCCCAATAATAAGGTCATTTTGACTTTTTTCTTGCAGCTTGATTAGAGACAGCATTATCCTTTTCTGACTCTCTCATGTAGGCCATCTCTGTTTCTCAATAATCTAATTTTATTTTTTCATAAGAATGTTTTTTTGCCTTTATGTTTAGAGTTATTATTAAAATTTATGTTCTTAATTTAAAGAAGTCATTTTATGTTTATTTTGAACTAATATTTCCCCTTAAGTTCATGTGCTAATAAGCCCTTATCAAATACCCATTTTTTGTGGTTAAAAGACTGATAGTCATATTCATTTTATTGAGTGAGACTAACACAACCAAATGTTTTCCATATTGGCCATTTGTTTTAGATCCCAATGATTGTTGGCTGAGAAAATATTTCTTTCCTCAGTCATATTGTCCCAAAGCAGACTAATAATCTGAGTTGTGTTAATAGTGTCTGCTTTATAGACAGATGTATGAATGTCTCTTTTAAGAGGCAGATGTCTCTTAAAACCAAGAAAAGTTTAAACATGTATTCCTCTTTCTCAGTGTTCTCCATATATTTGTCCTTCATCAATATAGACTTGCTTAATATTATTAAGTAACCATAGTGGCTTTGACTCACTCCTAAATTAGATATAATAAAGGATTTTTTTCATTTTATAGGCTCCAGACCCCTTTTATTTTCTGAGCAGTTTAATATATCTGTACATAAGAAGACAGTTTTAAACAACTATTAATTAGTTTACTTACGTGTAAAAATGAATTGAAAGGAAATTGATAAAATTTTAAAATTTCACAGTTGAATTTTTGAGAATCTTCCTTTTCAGATGCATCTCTTCTGACTGTGAAATTTTCATGTTATTCTATGATTGTTGGATGTTCCTTAGAGGTGACTGAATCAGAGATTTTAGAATCTCAAGTAAATCACTGTCAAAATGCTTACAAGGTCCCTGCCTAACTACAGAAAGTTTTCTCTTCTTTTAAGAGCAAAAGAACATAAGCAGCAGAAGTCCATAAGGATAGAGATTGTATTCAGCACTAAAACTAAGAATTCTGATTCCCAGAGCAAAATTAGGGAAAAGAAGCTGGGGAGGGAAAGCAGGGGGAAGGTTCATAAGACAGACTCAATGGACAAGCCCAGGGAGTAAAAGAATGAAATGACAGACTTCAAAGTAATATCTGCCCCCTGATCCTACAATCCCACCAGGCAATCCTCAGATGGAAATGGGAGAGGAATATTCAAAACTGAATTTTCTCTAGTTCAGTGTAGCCCCATGAGGCATGGTATTATCATAGAGGAGGTCAACGAGTAGGTTGAAAGGAAAATGAAAGATGGGATTGCAAAGGAATGGGACCCTCCTGGTCTAATTTTACTAGGCAATCTCTGAGGGAAGGTGAAGGGGATGAGGGTCCTGTCAAGCAACACTAGGGAGGAAGCACCAGGCAAGGCAGAAAGACTGGAAGACTGGTAGCAAAATGGAATTCTTTTGGAAGAACTTGACTCTTGTAGGAGAAGAATGATGCCTTTGTGGTGCGAGGTGAAGGGGATATGAGTTACCACAGAGAGTACTTTGGTGCAGTTGAATTAGACAACACCAAGAGGAGAGTCTGGGACTTACATGGTAGAAAGTAAGCTCAAGGAGAGGGAGCATCACTCTCCCAGAACAAACTCATAGGGGATTATGAAATACAGGGATGCAAACAGAGGAAATATGTCCTCCATGAACCCCAGGAAGTTGGTAACCTATGTCAAAGCCTTGGTCACTCCACCCTACTTAAAGTTCTTATTGGGAAGGAGTAAGTAAGGCCATCCCTGAGAGGATGTAAGGTCTGAGGCAAATCAGAATTATGTTCTCTTTTCCTTCCTTTACTGCCTCTTCTCCTTTATGTGGTACAACTGAAAGGTAGTTGAAGATCAAGGGGGAAAAAGAGACACCACAAAAAAGGCAAAAATGAGGGCCTTCTCTCCAAAGTATGGAATCCAGAATATCATCTCAATTTATTATAGTCTAGGCATGCCTATGTCATAAAAAAAGAAAGAAAAAGTTCAAAGGTTATTGTCAACATGAAGAAATCTACGAAACAAGGGGTTTATGAGGCAGGAACAGTGTCTTGGCTTCTCTTGCTTCTAGATGAATAGAAAGTAGGATGGAATAATTGGATAAGTTTACATTAATAATGTTAATTATTAATATATTAACCATAACACCATTTGTTTAATGCCAGGACAAAACTAAGAAAATCTAAAACTTTAATACAAAACTTTTCTCTAACTATACAGTGGCAGCTAGGAAGTACTTTGAATAGAAAGTTGAACCTGGAGTCAGGAAGACCTAATTTTGAATCTTGCTTCAGATTACCAGTGTGATCCTAGGTAAACCACTTAACCTTTCTCTGCCTCAGTTTCCTTATGTATAAAATGATGATAATAATAGCATGTACCTCCCAGGGTTATTGTAAAGGTAGAATGAGATATTTGTAAAGCACTTTGCAAATCTTAAAGTACATATAAAGTATTACTTTATTGTGGCACAGGAAGGGAATAAAATCTGGAAAGATAAATTGGGGATTTTTATTATTATATAAACCTGGAGGAGCAGGGTAGAGTATTATTACTAATATAAAGCAGTCTAAGAAGCAGACACCAATCTAGTTAAATAGAAATTTATGACAGTCAGTTGTAAAAGACTGTTGATTTCGTATTTTTATTACAAATGTCACACTATACTTCTTCATAACTCTAATATGAAGCATTATTCTAAAACACTGTTACACGTTTCTTGTTACAATAAGCCATAAGCCTAAACTTAGAAAAGACATTTGAGTCCACAGAAGAAGACACACTACAAAGATTGGTAAGTAATATTGTACTTTCACAAACCTCTGAGTACACTTTGCTGTAAGATGTATGTAGTTTCCTCTGGCCATTTTAGCTTTGATATATGTTGGTCTTATGCTAAATCAGAGGTATTATTTTTAAAAGGAATTTTGGCCAAGTGTAAGTTACTATGGTTCCTGCCTCTGGAAAAGTTAAATCAATAAATATTTATAGAGAATCCACTATGTATAAAACAGCGTATTAGCCACCATAAGAGATATAAAGCAAGGAATGAAAACCAAGTCCTTTAAGCACTTAAGGTCTAGTAGCCTAACCACCTATATATCACAACAGGGATCACATTTTTTAAAAATATGAAAACCAAGCCATGTTATATAGACATGCATAGAAGCAAAGAAATAAATGGTGCACCATCCATGGCTGACCTCATCTAGCACACAGGACTTCACTACGTGTCTATAAATTCCTTTGATTTTAATTCTGTACCTTGATGTTATTATCCTACAGAGTGGACCAAGATATTGTTTTGTAATCTGACCAATAATCCTACCTTGGCCTTCTTCTGCTGTGGGGGTTAAGGGAAGCTTTGGGGGAGTATGATCACTTTCCTTTGTCAGTTGTTGTCTTTATTGCACACATTAGCCTTTTTGAAAAGAGATGAACTTCACTGAAATTTTTTAAAAGAAAATATGTGGGGGAGGAGCCAAGATGGCGGAGTAGAAAGACTCATGTATGCTAGCTCCAAACCCACAGCCAATAAATTTTCTGTAAAAAGAACTCCCCACAAATTCTGGAGCAGGGCAAGCTGCGTACCAACGCAGTGGAAGAGATTTCTGTTCCAGAGAGCCCTGAAAAACTGACCCCAAAGGTCCGTCACGCACCGGACACAGAGCCCACCCCTGCACTGCCCTGGCTGCGCCACCGGAGAGGAGCAGATCCAAGGAGGCTTCATGGACGGAACCTCTGGCAGCCGCAAAGGTCCCTCCACCCACAGGCGCTACAGGTCAGTGAGAGAGACTTCTGGGCTGGCTGAGAGGGGAGCATGGTGTCTCCGTGACTCGGGCCCCCTCGGGAGGCAGCAGCAGAGGCAGCGGCAGAGGCAGCAGCGGCCAGGCACTCCCCAAGCAGACAGGAGCTCCATTGTTGAAGGTATCCGCATAAATCCCCTGAGGGAACTGAGCCTGGGAGGCGGCCCTGCCCCCACCTGAGCACCAGAACTTAAGCTCACATTGAATAGCAGCCGCACCTGCCACTGAAAGCCCTGAGGCTGGAGAGCAGCATTTGAATCTCAGACCCTAAGCACTAGCTGGGCTGATCTACGCGGGGGTGGAAAGGAATCTCAGAAGTCAAGTAACTGGCTGGAAAAATGCCCAGAAAAGGGAAGAAAAATAAGACCATAGAAAGCTATTTTCTTGGGAGACAGATGTTCCCGCCTTTCAATTCTGATGATGAGGAACAATTCTTACCATCAGGGAAAGACATGGAGGTTGGGGCCTCTGTATCCCGGACATCTGAGGTGGATGTCCGGTGGGGTCAGGCGATGGAAGAGCTCAAAAAGGATTTTGAAAATCAAGTTACACAGGTGGAGGAAAAACTGGGAAGAGAAATGAGAGAGATGCAAGAAAAGCATGAAAAATGGGTCAATACCTTGCTAAAAGAGACCCAAAAAAATGCTGAAGGAAATAACACCTTGAAAAATAGGCTCACTCAATTGGCAAAAGAGGTTCAAAAAGCCAATGAGGAGAAGAATGCTTTCAAAAGCAGAATTAGCCAAATGGAAAAAGAGGTTCAAAAGCTCACTGAAGAAAACAGTTCTCTCAAAATTAGAATGGAACAGATGGAGGCTAATGACTTTACGAGAAACCAAGAAATCATAAAACAAAACCAAAAGAATGAAAAAATGTAAGAAAATGTGAAATATCTCATTGGAAAAACAACTGACCTGAAAAATAGATCCAGGAGAGACAATTTAAAAATTATGGGACTACCTGAAAGTCATGATCAAAAAAAGAGCCTAGACATCATTTTCCATGAAATTATTGAGGAAAACTGTCCTGACACTCTAGAACCACAGGACAAAATAAGTATTGAAGGAATCCATCGATCACTGCCTGAAAGAGATCCAAAAAGAGAAACTCCTAGAAACACTGTGGCCAAATTCCAGAATTCCTAGGTCAAGGAGAAAATATTGCAAGCAGCTGGAAAGAAACAGTTCCAGTATTGTGGAAATACAATCAGGATAACTCAAGATCTAGCAGCTTCTACATTAAGGGATCGAAGGGTGTGGAATAGGATATTCCAGAAGTCAAAGGAACTAGGACTCAAACCAAGAATCACCTACCCACAAAACTGAGTATAATACTTCAGGGGAAAAAGTGGTTTCAGTGAAATAGAGGACTTTCAAGCATTCTTGATGAAAAGACCAGAGCTGAAAAGAAAATTTGACTTTCAAACACAAGAATGAGAAG
The DNA here is from genome assembly GCA_023548195.1 of Bettongia penicillata ogilbyi. Classification (NCBI taxonomy): domain Eukaryota; kingdom Metazoa; phylum Chordata; class Mammalia; order Diprotodontia; family Potoroidae; genus Bettongia; species Bettongia penicillata. The sequence continues at coordinate 943,944 of JAJHZJ010000559.1, read as the reverse complement.
AAGCATGAAAAAGTAAACAGCAAAGAGAAGTCAGAAGGGACTTACCAAAGGTGAACTGTTTACATTCCTACATGGAAAGACAATATTTGTAACTCTTAAAACTTTTCAGTATCTGGGTAGTTGGTGGGATCACACACACCCATACACACATGCAGGCACATACAGAGACAGAGAGCACAGAGTGAATTGAATAGGATGGGACCATATCTTAAAAGAAATTAAGGTAAATAGTGAGAGAGAAATGTAGTGGGAGGAAAGAGGGTGAAATGGAATGGGGTAAATCATATCTCAGTCAAGAGGCAAGCAGGAGACTTTTTAGTGGAGGGAAAAAGTGGAGAGCTGAGAAAAAATCATGAAGTTTGCCCTCATCACATTCGACTAAAGGAAGGAGTAAAATGCACACTCATTTTGGTATGAAAACCTATCTTACAATACAGGAAAGTGGGGGAGAAGGAGATAAGCAGGGAGGGAGGGATGATGGAAGGGAGGGCAATGAGAGGAGGGAGCAATTTGAAGTCAACACTCAGGGAGGGACAGGATCAAAAGACAGAATAGAAACAATGGGGGGCAGGATAGGATGGAGGGAAATACAGTTAGTCTTACACAACACGACTATTATCGAAGCCATTTGCAAAACTACACAGATAGGGCCTATATTGAATTGCCTGCCTTCCCAAAGGGAATGGGTGGGGAGGGAGAGATGGGGAGAATATTTTAGGAATAACTGTTTAGTATTGTTCTTGCTACTAGGAATAAGAAATACAGTTAATGGGGAATAGAAAATCATCTGACCCTACGGGACAAAAGAGAAGATGGGGACAAGAGAAGGGAGGGATGATAGAAGAGAGGGCAGATTGGTGACAGGGAAAATTAGAATGCTCGGTGTATTGCAGTGGGGGGAGGAGATAATTTGGAACCCAAAATTTTGTGAAAATGAATGTAAAAAGTTAAATAAATAAATTTATATTAAAAAAAAAAGAAAGAAAAGATGTGAACTAATTCTAATTCATTGCTTCTCAGGATTTAAATCAATTGGGATTATTATGTCATTCCTTTCCTCAAGTGGTTCCTATTGTTTAAAATATCAGATATAAACTTCTCTTCCTAAATTTCAACGCCCACCATAATTTGGTATGATTATATATATGTAGTCATTTTCACTGATTCTGGGGCTCTCTAAATAAATCATCATGCTGGCTACAACTACAGATAGTGCTGGTCCTTAGCCTATATTTGCTTCTCTAATTTTATTCTTTAAAAAACAGCTATCATTTTAACCACCATAAAATAATAGTGGACATCTTAGTTCACCCCATTTATTTTGGGAAGATACCCAGAAGTTCTCTTCTGCTGCTTAATTTTGGCTTAGTGGTAGCCCTAGGTTCACAAAAGCCAAGGCACTGTCATGCAAGATCTGGAAGTTTATTTCATATTGGAAAGCTTTTGAGTATATTCCCATCAATAGATTTCCCTTTCCAAGAATCAGTCTATTTAAGTAGAGAAGCTCATCACCAGTTGACTGACCACTTGGTGATGAATTTTTTGGCCAGGGCAATCCATGAAGCAAAGAAAAATATAAAATGGCTGTTAGTCTTGGTTCTCTATGAGCTACTTCTACTTCTATAGTGATGATGGCAGAGTAGGAGAAAAAAAGGATTTAGGATGCTAGGAATCACATAGATTTTAAGTAATCTAGAATCAAAAAATTAGCTACTGGTACTTTGAATATGAGTTTTTTGCCTAATGACCAATAGGTGGATGTAATACTGAAGGAACTGAATTGTACCTTAACCTTCTTGCTATATCTGTAACTGGAAGAAAGTTGGAGTTAATTAGAAGGCTGACCCAAAGATTTTCCTTGGAACAGCAAAGAAGCTGTAGAAGTTAATTTCATCATGCATCCAGAAGCAATGGAACATCATTTCCTGGGACACTTGGTCATCTTGTATTGCAGTACACATAGCAAATATCTTCAAAAAGACAACCATGAACATAATTGAAGCTTACATGCCAATACCTGTTGAAGATGATGAAAAGGTAAGGAAATTATATAAAGGACATGATAAGACTCTCCAAATTAAATGAACTGACACTTTGATATTAAGTGACTTCAATGCAAACATAAGAATAACTCAGCATGATGGAAAATATGTTATAAAATATGGTTTAGGAGTAAGGAATCAAAAAAGACCAAAGATTTTCAGATAGCACAAATGACACATGTATTTATCATGAACACTTTCTTTGGGAAAAGAACCAGAAGTCTAACCATGGAAACCAATGAACAATGTGAAAATTACTATATATTAATTAACAGATATGAGTCACTCTTTAATCAATTGTCTGCATACAGCTAAACCACCAACTTGATAGAGAAAAATTTATAATTCAAAATGAGAAAAAGTTAAAGTATAAAAATAAAAACTCCAAACTGTCCTGTTTTTTAATTGTTAAATGCGAAAGACAGGAATTAGATGGAAGAAAAAACAATAACAATATAAAAATCTGGAAAGAGAGAGAGAGAGCAAGAAGAGATAGGATGATGACTTAGAAAAAGACGGGGACATAGCAATTAAGAGATCATTGGTAACGTTGCAGAGAACTATTTCAGTCTAATGTTGGATCAGAGACCAAATTGCACGCAGTTGAAAAAGGAGTGGGTGGTAAAGTATTCCCTTCTTATAATGCAAGCCCTCAAAACTAAACTAAAATCTCAAAACTAAAATCTGACCATTTCTCAATGCCCACTTTAAGTCCTACTCTCTTTATCTACTCCAACCCTCACTGATCTTTCTCATCTCTTTATTCCATTTAAATTGTTCAAGGAGAACAGGAGATACAATGAAAGACTGAAGTCTGGAGATCATGTGATTGCCAAGATGGCAGAATAGGTATTTTTTACAAACCTCTGCAACCCAAAAACCACAAAGAAAGGAATTTTGTCCAAGATATAGAGTAACTAAATCTAAATGTATAGAAAAGAAGACAAGAGCACTGCACAAGTTTAAAATTTCATGAAATATCATCAGACAACCTAAAGGTTAAGAGATAACAAACTTTAGAACTCGTACTCAGTGACTCCACACCTTACCCAACCCACTCTATCACCAAAAGCAATCAATGTAAAAAATCTTTCAGCCTTGGGCTTCAGAGTCCGTTGTGGGAGTCCCTACATGGTTTCCTCATGTTAATGACTCAGCCTCCCTTCCCTAACCTCACAAAGGAAGCACACATTTATTCTGCCCAACCACTTGGAGAAAAGGAAGAGAGAAAAGTATGGAATAAAGATACTAATATTGTGGAAATGATGGCTAGAGGAGAAAAGACTTTGATGCCTGACAGAAAGAGGGTTGCAAATCTGGAATGGGTTTCTTCCAATTATAGTTTGCTCTGTTTGGGAACCAAGCAAGACTGGGTCACTACCTTTTACCCTACAATGTACCAAGGCTCAAAATGCTGAGACTAGCAGGATCATTGTAGCAGTAAGGAGAGTGAGGAGGCAGAGAGCGTTAGGCAACCAAGAACAGGAAAATGAGAATTTATGAGAAAGTCTGAAATGTATGAAGTGCAAGAAAGAAAATCTGATTTGAAAACTAGCCAATAGGCAGATAAAACACCAGACAGGCTCATGGAGACAAAAGGGAAAATGTGTAAGAACTCAGAGACAACAGAACACAACAATCAATTATTATTGCTCTAGAAAGGAAATAAACCAACTTTCCCCAGCGAAAAATAAAATCATGTATTCATCCCAAAGATCATGGAACAACAGGAAGAAACTCTAGAATGAGTCAAAAAAGGAATAAGCTTTTTAAAGAAAATGACAATGAAATTAATTATCAGAATACTCAATGTAAAGTTTTCTTTTAAGGATACAAAACTTGAAAGATTTCATGGACAGTCCCACTAAAGAAGTAGAGGCTCTAAAAGGAGAGAATGATAGATATGGAGAAAAAGATACACGAGTGGCAGTAAGTTTGTTGGAAGAGAAGCAAAAGGCAAAGATGGTAAAAGAACACTTGAATTCTATATAAGCCAAAGCAACTGACCTTGAAGAAAGGATATGCAAAATTAGTCCTTCAGCAAGCAATTATTAAATATCTACCAAGGAACAGGCACTTACTTGTAATACAAAGAAAGGTAAAAGAGTCCCTGTCCTCCAAGAACTCAGTCATATGGGGAAGGGTTAAGTACAATATTTAAAACAATTATGTACAAACATACTATATCCAGGATAATTAGGAAGTATCAACAGGAGAAAGTCACTAGAATTAAGAGAGGATGGGAAAGGTTTCCTGTAGAAGGTAGATTTTAGCTAGAATTGGAAGAAAATTCATCATTTAGGGGCAATAATTTTCTAAACTACTTCTGGCAGTATCATGTGTGCTCTCATATATATATATATATATATATATATATAATATATATATATATATATATATATATATATGTGATGTAGTAAATGCATTACCTGTAATAGCAATAACAAATTATTTTCAAAAACTTTACATATTTTTTCCATTTTTCATCTGTTTTTGTCCTTCCTACTTTATCCTTAAAAGTTGTAGGGATTAGTTTCTTTAATTGAGTCTCTAACCAAAGTCTCTTTAAAATTGTTAACATTTTACCACTGGTTACTAACTTATGAGGCAAAATAGTTCATGATCTTCCACTATCCTCTTCTATAATATTTTACAGATAAGTTTCTAAATTAGTGTTTTCGTTAGCTGTCATATCTCTCCATTTTGCAAAAAGATCCAGACTTTCCTGGCTGGGGGGGTTTTTAGGACTTTCTTACTTTTGCAAATGACTTACACTGATTAAATTTCTGAATGAGATTATTATAATTATTGTTGAAATCCTTTCTTCCATGCATTTTCCATTTTGCAATGTCAACAGCTCATTTAAAAAGATTAGTTTTGTGTTGCTTCAATTGAGCAGCACATCTTTTTCTGGTTTTAATTCTCATTTTGCATTGATTTTGACTGTTGCTCTAACAAGTCAGTGGTCTGACTGTACACAGACAGTTGAATCAAGTAAGTTTCCCACATGTGTAATGAATTGTTTCCTGTCATTAAAATACAATCAGTTTAGTTTATTGTTATGTTATTTGTTGGAGAGGGTGGTCTAATACCTTCTCCTTCTTTTCCCAATGAAACTATTCACATTTCTGTGTAGTCAATAGTAAATGAATATTTATCCCATGCCTATTATATGCCAAACTGTGCCAAGCACTGTGTAGTCCACAGACCCGTGGGACTCACTTATTTCTAACTCCTAAGTCATGTTTACTAGCATCTTTTTCTCTACTCCACTTTATTTATACTACTGCAGTAAATTCCCTGAGCATCATAACATAACATCATATCATAACATAATCATAACATAACATGATTTCATTTAGAGGGTCTTCATAGAATTTCTCTCCCTTCTCATCTTCTGCAATAGATGCTGTTGCATAAATGGCAGTTATTTTATGAAGCTTATCATGACTTTGGAACATGAGATGACCAAATGTTCCATAAAATGATGATTCTTGTTGCCTTTGGAAACATGATAAACCAACCTTGCCAAATCCTTTATTTGTCTCTCCAGGAAGAAACGGTGAGCCGTCCTTTCATTTACCTATAATTTCCTTTATTTTTAGTTTCTTTTTTAAAGTGTTTTATTTTTATATGGGTAAGAATCAAACTTACACATTTAGCTCATTTGGGGTGAAAGTCTCTTAGCTTTTTCTTTTCCAGCTTGGCAATACAAGCCACTGATTTTGGACTCAGAATGCTGCCATTCCATTGACAACAATCTTCCCAAGAATTATAATAGATTTTTCTAGATTCACTCAACTTAGTCTAGGCTTCTTTGTGTTTAGGGATAGCCTGAGTGAAGGTAAGGTTTACATAGGTCTTTCTGTGAAATAATTGACTCAGTCTGGCTTTACCATTGATGATACAATAAGGAACTCTCATTTTTTTAGCATAAGGCAGGTAGGAAGACAATAGCTCAGTGGGGTCCAAATCATGTACAAGCACCACCAATTGGGCTTTCATATTTTGTCCCCAGATAGTAACAGTAATAGTAATTAGCAGCTGCTCTGAGGCCAAATGGTGTCTCAGAAAGGATATGACCCTTGTCTGAAGCTTTCTGCTCAGCTCAAAGCAGTAGCTTTTTTTTTCTTGTTCCATTTCAGGTCTAGAGTTGGAACCAGAGAAGCTTACCTCTGACAATCCAAAGCCTTGGGGCACTAGCTAATTGCTGGTGGCAATTTTAAAGATTTGTAAAGGACAGATCTTTGGCACTGATATATCTAGTGTTTTGAGGGCATGTGACAAAGTGGGTGAGTTCCTCATGGGTTGAATGCCCTAACCAATGCTAAAGTACTCAGCACTTTCTTTGCCTCCTGGTTCTTAACTACAGCAGGAGCCAGGGTCACCTTCCTCCACTTTGCATCTTGGCCACTTGGACAAGAAAGTTCATTTCCTGCAGTTGAGAATATATCAAGCTTAATACGATTCATTTCCTCCAGTAGAACATCCCCTCATTGATCGCTGAAAAAGTATCTTGCAATTAGAGTATTAGAGGTTGTCAATGTTCTAACCATCACGAGGTTCTGAACCCCCTTTGTCCCCGTTTTTGCCATTGTCACTATAAAAGTGCAAGGAGGTTCCACAGGACAACAAGACCATTTTATGTTTTTGTTTCATGGGATGCCTTGGTCAAAGAATTTGTCATCAAGTGGTCAGCCTACAGATAATGAGCCTCTCTCAGGGCACAGATAGGTTAGATCTTGGAAAGCAAACGCCATCTGTTACTGGAACTACACTTAAAGGCTTCCAGAAAAATTTGCAAGCAGAGCTTGCACTACATTGGTCAGGGTCACCTCCGGAGCACCAGGAAGCATTGGAGCAGGACTTTGTGGAGTTATGGTAACCCTGTTAATAAAAGGATAATGAGATCTTGATGGACTACGGGCTCTTTGTGATAACCATTTCCTTTTCTAGATATCTGTTAGCCATTCCTTTAACAACACATTCTAGAATCATTTAAATTGTTTTTAGGAATTGATGACAAGCTCAATAGCCTAAAGTCTTCAAATTTCCTCTACCCTTTATTTAAAAAGTTGGGACATTTGCCTTTCTAAATTCCATGGAATCTTTCTCATTTTCAGGTTTGTTGTGAGGATAAAATGAGACAAAAATCTGTAAAAATGCTTAGCACAATACCTGGCACTTAGTAGGCACTATGTAAATGCTAACTATAGTTCTCATCTTTATTATTTGATGAAGTGGTCAACTCAAATTTCACATCATTTCTACCTCAGCCACAAGTTCTTCATTATAGTGAAACTATAATCCAAAATAGAATTCTTCCTTGTTGATTCCTCTAATCTTTTGAAAGATTACTTTTTCATTAAAAAATAAATCAAGAAATGATTAGTTGTTACCATTTGACAGGCAGAGTGTTCTATCCAAGGCCTGAAGACCTCCATCAATAATGTTAGTTCTAGGCTTACGATCTGTTTTCTTGAACCGATTAATTTCCTCCTTCTGCCCAGGTGGTCTGTAGTATTTCCAACAGCAATATTGCTTCTGCTTCTGCTCCCATTCAATTTAGATGTAGAGGATATAGATAACTGAAAAGGGGGAAAGAACAAGCACATATTATGTTCCTCCTTTGTGCCATACAGTGTGCTCAACACTTTACAATTAATATCTCATTTGATCCTCATAATAATATTCAAAGGTAGGTGCTATTATGATCACCATTTTTGCCTGAAAGTTGAGGAAACTGAGGAAGACAGAGCTGAAGTGACTTTCCCAGGGTCACACAACGAGTAAGTATCTGAGACCACTTTTCAGCTCAGGTATTCTCAACTCCAGAGCCATGCTATAACCACCGCCTCACCTAACATATAGGTAGATGGGTAGATGGGTAGATGGATAGATGGATAGATGGATGGATGGATGGATGGATGGATGGATGGATGGATGGATGATGACATATAGATACAGGCACAGACATATAGGTATAGATCTGCTCTGTGCCTGTGAGGTCAAATTGTGTAGTTGCATTAGAATCTCCAGTTTATCCTGCTTATTATCCATAAGTGGAATATTTATAATTGCTGCTTTCCTAGACTTTGTATTCTATGAAATTCTGGATATCTCTATTGCTATTTTTACTCCTACATTAAAACTATTCTGTACAGCAGGAGTTCATAAACCCATTTTTATGTCGTGGACTCCTTTGATAATCTGGTGAAGACTAGGGATCCCTTCTCAGAAGAATGTTTTTAAATGTCTAAAATAAAACACATAAGATTAAAAAGGAAGTCAATTATATCAAAATATAGTTATCAAAATGCTTTTTTTTAAGTTCATGTATCCCAGGTTAAAATAAGGTGGAGAGACCTGCTATACAGCATCTCAGTGAATTGATATAAGCACTTTTCTTCTCTCTATTCATTTCTTCAGTTTAAAGTCCTTTTGATTAGATTTGCAAGGCTCCAAGCAAAGATATTCAGTCAGTCATCCTTGTTAGAACGACACAGTCCCTGTCCAGGAGTCTGTTATTCCTATATTGAAGTCTTGATTCAGAATTCCAAATTCCTATTCTCAGACTCTATCTTCTGAAACCAGCTGTTTGTTCACTTCCAAGACCTGACTTTTCTTCCAAAACCCTTGCCTCATTTGAAAGGAGTGATGAAAATCCAAGTTGTACCCTTGAGGTTTTCAATTTCTAACCTAGGACTTAATAATCCAATCCAGCAAACATTTATTAAGTACCCCCATGTGAAGGACATTGTGTTAGGTGATGGGGATACAAAGACAAAATGAAAAACAGTCCCTCTCCTAAAAAAAAAAAGTTTACCCTCTTACTGAGGGAAATATATCATTTAAATAGATAAATCTATACATGACTATTTGAGGAGGCAGAGAACATTAACAGCTGAGGGGATCAGGAAAAATTTCCCTCAGGAGATGGTATATGCATTGAGCCTTGAAGATGGAGTACATTCTAAGCACAAGGGACAATCTGCCAGAAGAAGCGGATTTAGAATGATGTATTTGGTGAACAATGGGTAGGTTACTTTAGTTGGAACCTTTTCACTCTTCAGTGTATGAAAGGTGAAAATGTGAAATATACCTAGCAGAGTAGACTAGAACAAGATTGTTAAGGGATTTAAGAGCTAACATGAAGAATTTGTGTTTTATCCTAGAGGAAAGAGGGGAGCCCATGAAAGTTCTTAAGCAGGGGATGATATGATTGGATTTGTGCTTTGAAAAAAATCATTATAGCAGCTTTATGTAGAGAAGAGAAACTAGAAGCCAGGAAGCCAATTGTCTGTTGCAATACCCAGTTCAGACGGTCACCACGTAAAGGGAGAGAATGAAATAGATGCAGTCTACATTGTGAAGATATACTCTACAATGCTTTGTAACTGCTTGGATATAGAGTGACACAGAGAAAGGAGAGCTGAGGTTGACAATGAGGTTGAGAACTGGGGAAATTAGAAAATTTGTGGCCACTCAGTAGAAATAGGGAAGTTCGGAAAGGTGGGTTTATGTGATGCAAATGATGAGCTCTATTTTGGACATGTTACATTTAACTCTTCTATGGGACATTCAAGTGGAGATGTCCAATAGACATTTGATCATACAAGGCTGCAGCTCAGGAAAGAGATGTTAGGGTTGAACAGGTAGATAGATACATGCATAGATAGATACATACGTACATAGGTACATAAATACACAGATCAATACATACATATAGATACATAGGTTGATGGAGATAGATTGATTGATTGATTTCTTGAAGCAGTGTATGCAAAAATGATAACTGAAACCATGGGAGTTAATGAGATCACCAAAGAAGAAGACACAGAAGTGGGGAAAAAGAGACCTAAAGAGAACTTTGGGGAGCATCCATCATTTATGACAACTAGTTTCTAAATTCCTTCTGCAATGTCATTTGTGCCCTCCTAAGTCACCAATAATGAATAATACTTATCAGTTTCGACAGTCTTAGAAGGTTTTCCATCATCTTAGACACATGCCACAGGGAAACAGCAGGCCTTTCTATTGTTAGTATTATGTCAATGAATATCTATTTCAAGATCCCTTCGAGGAGAGTCTCCAACTACTACTACTGTCTTCTTCTGACCTTTACTGGGTGATAAGCAGAATGTAAGCTCCTCAGAGAGCAGAAACTGTTTTGTCTTTCTCTCTGTATGTCTAGCACTTGCCACAATGTTCATATCTAGTAGGTACTTAATAAATGCTTGCTGGATTGAATCGAATGACTAAAGGTCTTTAATACAATGCCCCTTATTCCTCACAATGTTACAATCACAAAGCATTGTATAGATAAAGCCTCTTTTTAATTACTTAAGAATTTAAAAAAAAAAAAACAAAGGAGGCAGCTGGTAGCTCAGTGGAATACTGGGCCTGGAGTTAGGAAGACGAGTTCAAATCCAGCCTCAGACACTTCCTAGCTGTGTGACCATGGGTAAACCACTTAACCTCTGATTGCCTAAAAAAAGGATCTAGTGGATCCTGACAAAAGGATCCACTGGATCCAAGGAAATGGCAAACCACTACAGTATCATTGCCAAGAAAATCTCATGAAAATGGGATCACAAAGAGTCAGACACTATTGAATAACTGAAGCTCCATAGAGGTCCCCAGTGAAATTCCTCTTTGTCTTTTTAAACTTTTCAAATCTATCCACTTCTAATTTGGTCCTCCAATGGCTCAAAGTAGGGGTACAGAATACAAAGGGCTCCTATTGACAGTAGCCCCTAAAGGTCTGCCTTTTTCTTGTCATCCTAAAGGATTCCTAAAATTTCTGTTTGATCCCAGAACCAATTTGAGTACTGGAAAATATACCAAGGTAGCCCTAGACAACAGTGTATACCAGCAGCCTACAGTAGTATTCAGCACAAACAGGAGTTCATATTAGGAATTGTATAGAAATAGCACTCCAGGAATCATTATGGGGAAGAGTAAACATCAGTAAATAGGGAAAAGGGAGCATATCTAGCTGAGACCAGAAAATCCACAAATGGGCCAATGTCCTCAAATACTCCCTTGTAATTTAAGTTTGGTAAACCTTATCTATGCAGTTAATGTCACATAAAAACCATAACTTCAGTTCATTCCATTCACATACTATTCCTAGGAGATAAGTTAGAATTTTCATGTCTGTAAACAAGGAAGCAAACCAGAACGGTTAAGTGGCTAAGATTAAGTCATACAGTCAAAACACAGAACTCAACAGTTCTCAAGTCTCAACTTACTCAGTTGGAGAAAGATGCCTTCATGGTTGAATGAGAAGTCATCATATCAGAGATATGGAAAGCAGAAGAATAGCAATTTCCTTGCCACCACCACCATCATTCTGATTACACAAAGCCCAATGATGCTTTCTTTACTATTCTATTAAAAAAAAGTAGAACAAAATCCGGTGCTGTACATATTCTAGCCAAAGGACTCATATGAAAATTGCTACTTTTAAAAAATCTTTGTTAATCCCTACCACATCAAATCCAATGGTTTATTAATAATAAAAATATTAATACTAAAACAAATTAACAATATAAATATTTCTAGTTAAGTTTTTTTTATTTGAAAAATGGTTCTAGGGAAACTGCTGCGAGGACTCTCTTCTGTTCATGTATACATTACATGTCTGCAACATTTTATTTCAAAGATATCTAATGATGTTCTCTGTAAATAATTACAGCAGCTAGATAGTTCATTGAGTAAGAGCACTGGACCTGTAGTCAGGAACCCCTGAATTCAAATCCTATCGCAAGCTATTATTAGTTGTAAGACCCTAATTTCTCTGTCTGTTTCTTTATCTGTAAAATGAAGATAATAAAAACCCTTACTTGACAAAGTTGCTGTGTTAAATTAAATAATCTATGCATAGTCCTTTGTAAACTTTGAAGCACTACATAAATACCAACTCTTATTAACTTTTTTAAAGTATTAATCAATTATCCTAAAAAATGAACTTCTCAAGAAGTTACAACCTTACAGTGTTCTAATTCTCCCCTCTTTCTATACAGTCTTGGAGTTTAATAAATGTTTATAAACTGAATTACTGACTTCATTCTTTCTGATGTTATGGAAGTTCTACCTGAGTTCTAGGCCCAGTTGTGCTATCAGCTAGCTTTCTGTGATAGCAAGTTATTTAATGCTGCTTTTTCACAGAATGATAGAATTTATCGCTAAAACAGAACTTACCTGGTCTAACCCTCTCATTTTAGTCATTAAGAAGCTGAGTCTCAGAGATATTAAATGACTGTGCCTAAGGTCATACAGGTAGTAAATAGCCAAGTCAGGATTAAATTCAGGCATTCTGACTTTAAAACCCAGTGCTCTTTTCTACTCTCTGTCCTTGCTCAGTTTCTATATCTATAAAATTAGAGGTTTTCTACAAAATCCCTTCTAACTTTAAGAATAGAGTATTTTGCTGTCTTAGCTTTCCCTTTACACTACATCTTCCACCAGAAAATAACAAGAAAGAGAAAGAGAAATTCCTAGAGTTGCTTTTGCTAGGGCCAGCAATTCTACATTTCAACTCATGTGGAAGAGGAGAACGAAACAAACGATTCAAAAAAGTTTTTTTTCAATGGTTTGTCAATTTCCATTAACCTTGTCGTGACTATTCTCCATTGGTACAAGTATACATATGAATTTAAGTGACCTTAGGCAAGTCACCTAACATCCCTGTTCATCATATATAAAAAGAGAGATACATTCTGCCCTCACCTTCAACCTTTGGAATACTCTTTTCTTTCTCAAAGCACAGTTCAGATGCCTTCTTGCTACTAGAGACTTTCCTGATATGATCCCATGCCACCCACTCCCCAGGGTTAATGCTCTCTTTCTCCTAAAATTATTCCTATTACTTTGTACATACACTGTACTCAACTGCCTTCTTGTGTCTCTCCTTAGGAGGTCATCAGGCAGCCAGAAGGTGCAGTGGCTAGAGCTCTAGAGTCGCAGTCAGAAAGCCCTGCCTTAGAAACTTACAAGTTGTGTGACTGGTGAAGTCACTGAGTTTCCTCATCTGGAAAATAGCCTGTTGTGAGGATTAAATGAAATAATATGTTTAAAGTGCTTTGCAAACATTGAAGTGCTCTATGAAAGAGTTATTACTTTTTCCAGTTTTATGTCTATCCCCCTAGTGCCCAACACAGTGCCTTGCTTATAGTATGCACTTAATAAATACTTGTTGAACTGAATTAAGGTAATAATAATCTCAGAGGAGTGTTCAAAGAGTTAAATGAGTCAAAAAGTGTTAAAGTTCTTTTGAAAAGTATAATGAAAATAAATATAAGATGATATTATTACAGTTGAGAGTTGGCTAAACCTGGTATATATATATATATATATATATATATGCCTTTTTCTTTATTTAATTCATCTGGAGTGATTATCTTTTGACCAAAGATAATGAAGAGACACAGGCATACTCTCCCTGAGGATGCTTAATCAGTTCCAGGAAAATATGGCATTAGATGAAACGTCATTACAAGGGGAGGTCAGTTCCATGGGGATCGTGTTACATATGGGTGATATGCCGAATTATGCCACAGTGGGTGTTGGTTATAACATTTAACAGGGTTGCTGTGAAATGACATTGGCCAGGGCAGCTCGATGCGGAGTGCTGATGAATAACTTCTTCTGGAACAAGGATGTAACTTCACATAAATTTGCACCTTGGAAAGCTCTTACTGACTGCCAACAAATTCAACAAATATCTAGAGTACACCATACTTGTAGAAGACACAGTGCAGACACTAGGGACAAAAGGCAAAAATGAAACTACCAACCCCGCCTTAAAGGAACTTCCTTTCTACTTGGAGGACATGATGTGTACAGAAATAATTATCCTACTTGGAAAAATAGAGAAGGAAAAGAACACATACCTGAGGGGATCAGGAGAGGTTTAACAGAAGAGAGCTTCTGGATTAAATCTTGAAGGAAGATAAAGATCCCGGGAAATGAGGAAGAGGAAGGAATACATGCTAGCCCTGGAGAAGAGCTTATACAAATGCAAGGAAGAGGGAAGTGGAGTGTCTAGTTCAAGGACTGAATGGTAATGCACTTGGCCTGGAACTCCTCTCCATATACTTAACAATCCAGTAACACTGGTCTTTTGTCGTTTCAAACACACAACCCTCACTCTCCCAACTCCCACTTCTAGCCTTTGCACTGACTGCTGCCCATACCTGGAATGCTCTCCATCTTCATCCCAGGCTCCTGGTTTCTCCGGCTTCCTTCAAGATTCAATTCAAATCTCACTTTCTGCAGGAGGTCTCTCTCTCTCTCTCTCTCTCTCTCTCTCTCTCTCTCTCTCTCTCTCTCTCTCTCTCTCTCTCTCTCTCTCTCTCTCTCTCTCTCTCTCTCTCCCCCCCTCCCAAAGTCTTTGCTTTGAGATTACCTTCCATCTACTCTGTGTGTGTACTTAGTTGTTCATATGTTGTTTCTCCTCTTAGAATATGAGTTTCTTGAGGGCAGGGACAGTGTTTTTACTTCTTTGGATCCTTACTGCTTAACACAATGTCTAGCACATAATAAATACTTAATATTACTAATGCATATTTACCAACTAACTGGAACATAAGAGTTCATAAAGAGAAATGATCTAAAATAAGGCTAAAAAGGTAGGTGCTAGACAGAATACCAGTTTAAGGATCTTGTATTTTATCCTCTAGGAAATAGGGAGCTATTGATTTCTGGAGAGAGGGATAAATAGAGGGCTATGTCTCGGAAGGTTATTTTGGTAGCTGTGTGGGATGGATGGGAGAAGAACAAGATTGAAAGCAGGCAGACCACTTACAAACATATTAGAGTAGTTTAATTGAGGTTTGGCAAAGCCACCCTGAGCCAGGGTGGTTGCTATATGAGTGTCGAGAAGGGTACCAAAGTTAGAGATTTGGGAGGTAGCTCCAGCAGCCCCAGCAAGTACTATTTTCCTGCCCAGCTGATACTTATCATTGACATGACCTGACGAATAAATCATACCAAAAGAGTCCACATGATTCATCCCTGAGATGACAGAGATTTTATCTGAACATTGAGAGGCATTCTTCCAACAGCAGAAACACACGTCTTTCTTTTGCTGAACTCCATTGCCACTTCATCGTACCCTGCTTTTGCTTCTCTATAGAACATGTTATCCCTGTAGGAGGATGCAGTTTCTCAACATACACCTGAGGCTGTATGTCTTTATCACCAGAAAATTGCTAAACAGGTCTCATTATTAATACTCCCATAGAAACAGGTAACTGACACATCCACCTACATCAAACAGCACCCGTCAGAAAGATAATAGGGTTTTAGAGCTTGAAAAGGACTTGGAATCCCAAGTCCAATTCCCTCCTTTTTACAGATGAGTAAACTGAAGCATACGGAGGTAAAAATGACCTGTCTAAATAACAGAGTGAGTACTCAAACCCCAAATCCTTGGACTCTAAGTCCAACCCTCATGTCACCACACCTCCCTGCCTCCCAAAGGAAATGCTGGTAAGCTAACATGATTGGGAGTGCTTGATTGGGGTCTTACATGAGCTACTTGTGAGGAACACAAGGGAAATTCCGAGGTCACTCCATGTGTGTCTGTGTGTACATATATACACACATATACATATAAACACATGTGCACACATATGCCCATTATATGCATGTGTACTATGTACATGCAGCTATATGCATATGTTCACAAATACATACACCTATGTATATGCGTATATTCATGTATACATGTGTGCGCTGCACATGTACACGTGTGCCTACATGTGTGCAGTGTGTACATATCCTTGTGTGTACATGTGTGTTCATTGCACTGCATGCATGTGTGTGCTTGTCCATGCATACACACACACGCACACACAAATATTTACATTGATAGTAAGAAGTGCAGAGCAAAGCTTCATCACCCAAGTCAGAAATTCTTATCAATAAGCACTGGAAGAATGAAGAGTTCATTATAATGAAACTATCTCCAAGTCTCTTCCATTCCATAATGATATGTAATAGATTGCAAATCTCCTTATAATTAAACATATTTCCTAGAATAGACCAGTGATTTCAATGGTGTATACATAGCCAGCTCCCAGTAAAAACTGTCCTCTACTAATGAAGGTTAGCATTGGTATAGGACTATTTAAATTATAGAGGACTTTAAGTAACTTATAGTCTTAGTTGTTTAAATCACTGAGAGGGTAAGTGATTTACCCAAGCTCACACAGCCAGGGCAGCTAGGTGGTACAGGTGATAGAGTACAAGATCTGGAGTCTGGATGATCTGAATTCAAATCTGATGCTAGCTCTGCGACCCTGGGAAAGTTGCTTAATCTCCATTTGCCTGTTTCCTCATCTGCAAAATGGGCATAATCTAATATTATATTAACAACAGCACCAACCTTCAAGGGTTGTTGTGAGGTTAAAATGAAAGGGTTAAAATATTTGTAAAGTGCTTTGCAAATCTTAAAGGACTATATAAATGTGAGCTATACAGTGTGTCAGAGGCAGGAGTTGAACCCAGTTTTAAGTCAGTGCGAAGGACTGGCTGGATATCCATTATGCCACACTGTCTATTTACTAAGAACAAGTTAATACAAATACACACACTCACACAGACACACAGAGTCTGTACATATGATAATTATCAATTAATCCACCAACAAGCAATTCCTACCATGAACCTAGCACCGTGCTAGGCACTATACACACACATACATGCATGCATGTATGCATACATATATACATATGTATGTATATGAAGAATAAATTATATGTAAAATAAATATAAAGTCATTAAATAAAAATATAAGAAATTGGAGAATAAAGAAAGGCATCCTGTAGAAGGTGGTACTTGAACTTCTGAAAGGAGAGGAGGAAATACATTTCAGGGTTAGGGAAAACCAGCACAAAGGGATGGAAATTAGAAGTGCAGTCCCTGTGTAAAGAAAAAATGGCAGGCCAGTTTGGCTGGACTGCAAGTAAGAAAGGGAGTGACATAATGAGGTTGGAAAGATTGCTTGGAGTCAAACTATAAAGGGATTTAAAAGCTAAGTAGTGGAGTTTATCTTTTATCTTTGTGGTAATAGGAGTCATTGAATATTATTAAGTGAGTATGTGATGTGGTTAGATCTATGTTTAATGAAAATCTATGTTTATGGAGAATGGATTGGAGCTGGGAGAAGCTTGAGCCAAAGATACCAATAAAGAAGCCATTTCAATAGTCTAGAAAAGAGGTGTTAAAGGACTTAACTAAGACAATGGCCATGTGAGTAATGAGCAGAGAGAAATGTCATAGAGGTAAAAATGGCAAGATTTAACAACAGATCATCTATGTAGAAGTGTGAAAGACAGTTACTCATATAATGACAAACATGAAAACAAAAAACTGTCCCTTAAAAAAAAAACAGCTTTGACTCAGGAAAGTCCAAGAACCAGAGGTTACAATCATTGCTTCATCTGACTCTTCCCAAACCAAATGGATTTCTTCTGTCAGAATTAATAATACTCTTTTCTCTCCAAAAAATGCTGATAAGATCAATACTAACCTATTTCCTTTGGGGGAAAATCGGGGGGAATTTGGACCTTTGGTTTTATCAGTGCTGAGATTCCCAGGATGTATCAATGCAGAGGAACAACTCATCTATAGTTTAATATCATTAACTTCTAGAACCTTAAAATTTGTAAAGTGCTTTTTATAACTGGCAGTCTTAGAGAACTGTCTAGGTCAGAGAAGGGATAAATGATTTGATCATAGGCCTATAGCTAATATATATAAGAAATAAGAACTAAGTTCTGATAACAAAAATATGACATCATAGGTTTAGACTAGAAGGGACCTTTAGGTCATTAATTTTACAAATTACAAAACTGAAGCCCAGAAAAACTTTGTCTAGGTCCACATAGCTAATAAGAGTCTAAGGTATAATTTGAACCCAGGTCTTGGGTTCTACCCTAACTCTATCCACTACACCATGATGTCTCTGTAACAATTTTGTCAGCTATTTAATCCAAGACAAACACATGTACACTTCCACAAATATGTGTGGAAAAAAGGGAAATATCCCCCCAAATCTGCTAAGAGTTGCTGGTTTTAATGTTTGCAATTCAATGTTGATAAATTCCAAAGGAAAATACTATTCTCTGCTGCTCATCAATATTTGGTCTTAGTCACAAGCTGATATTAAAGTTGCTAGACAACCCAGGAGAGAAACACAGCTGGTTACTATACATGGAACAAATGTAAAATAGTTTGTACTGACAAGATGATGAGAGGCTTAGAAAAATTCACTCTCCTCTATTAATGACAATCATTTACACTCCTAATCTTGGACTAAATCAGGGGTGGACAACCTGTGGCCTCCAGGCCATATGTGGCCCTCTAGGTCCTCAAGTGCAGCTCTGTAACTGAATCTCAGCTTCACAGAACAAATCCCCTTAATAAAAGGATTTATTCTGTAAAATTTAGACTGAGTCATAATGCTACACCCAAGGACCTAGAAGATCACATGTCCCTCACCCCTAGACTAAGAGATCTTACGATCCAAAAGAAAATGAGAAATAATAACTGCCAATAACTGTCATAGCTAATATTCAGGTAGAGCTTATGTACAATTTACAATTAAGTCATTTGATCTTCACAACCACCCCTGGGGAAGATGCTACTATTATCCTCATTTTACAGAGGAGGAAACTGAGACAAACAGAGGTCAAGTGACTTTCCTAGGATCAGAAAGCTAGTCTCTGAGGCTAGCTTTGAACGCAGGAACATTCTGTCCTCTTCACAATCTAGCTGCCCATAATAAAGCAAAAATGTTACTGCTGCTTCCTCAGGACCATAGTTTTTAAATAATAAGAATTTCAAGGACTATTTGGTTTATTCATTTCTTTTTTAAAGAATAATATTTTATTTTTCCCAATTGAATGTAAAAACAATTTTAACATTTATTTTCTAAATTTTCTTAACTCAAATTAACTTCCTTCTTCATTCCTTTCTCCTAAGACTGTAAGCAATCTGATATAGGTTATACGTGTGCAATCATGCAAACATATTTCCATATTAGTCATGTTATGAAAGAAAATACAGACCAAAAAGAAAAAATAATGAAAGTGAAAATTACATATTTTGATCTACATTCAGACTCCATCAGTACTTTCTCTGGAGATGGATAGCATTTTTCATCATGAGTCCTTTGGAATTGTGTTGGATCTTTGGATTGCTTCATCAATTCATGTAAAACTTGCCAAGTTTTTCTGAAATCATCCTGCTCACCATTTCTTATAGCACAATATTATTTCATTGCAATCATATACTACAACTTGTCCAGCCATTCTCCAGCTGATGGGCATACCTTCAATTTCCAATTCTTTGCCACCACAAAAAGAGCTACTAGAAATATTTTTGTACATCTAGATCCTTTTCCCTTTTTTATGATCTCTTTGGGATATAGATCTAGAAGTGGTATTGCTGGATCAAAAGGTATGCACATTTTTATAGCCCTTTGCGCACAGTTGCAAACTGTTCTCCTGAGCAGTTGGATCAGTTCACAATTCCACCAGCAGTGCATTAGTTTCCCAGTTTTCCCACATCCCCTCCAATATTTATCATTTTCCTTTTTTGTAATATTACCCAACATGATAGATGTGTGGTGGCACCTCTGAGTTGTTTTAATTTACATCTCTCTAATCAACAGTGATTTAGAGCATTTTTCATATAACTATAGATAGTTCTGATTTATTGTTCTGAAAACTGCCTTTTATATCCTTTGACCATTTATCAATTGAGGAATGATTTGTATTCTTATAAATATGACAGTTCTCTATATGAGAAACAAGGCCTTTATCAGAAACACTTGCTATAAAAAAGAAAATTTTCCCAGCTTTCTGCTTTCCTTCTAATCTTGACTGCATTGGTTTTTGTTTGTGCAAAACTTTTTAATTTAATATATCAAAATTATCCATTTTTCATCTCAAAATGCTCTCTATCTCTTGTTTAGTCATAAATTCTTCCCTTATCTATAGATCTGACAGGTTAAACTATTCTATGCTCCCCTAATTTGCCCATAATATCACTCTTTATGTTTAAATCATGTATCTGTTTTGACCTTATCTTTATAAATGGTATAAAATGTTGGTCTATACCTAGCTTCTTCCAAATTATTGTCCAGCTTTCTCAGTCAGATAGTGAGTCCTTGTCACAGGAGCTTGGATCTTTGGTTTATCAAACATAAAATTACTATGGTCATTTGCTACTGTACATTGTATACGAAGTCTATTCCATTGGTCACCACTCTATTTCTTAACTAGTACCAGGTTGTTCTGATGATTACCACTTTATAAGACAATGTGAGATTCATATGGCTAGGCCATCTTCCTTCACATTTTTTTTCATTAATTCCTTTCATATTCTTGACCTTTTGTTCTTCCAGATAAATTTTGTTATGATTTTTCTAGCTCTACAAAATAATTTTTGGTAGTTTGATTTGTACGGCACTGTATAAATAAATCAGTTTAGGTAGAACTGTCATTTTTATCATATTGGCTCAGCCTACCCATGAACAGTCAATGTTTTTCCAATTTTTTTAATTTGACTTTATTTGTGTGGTGTTTTATAATTGTTTTTAATTGTGTTCATCTGTTACTATCTCTCATGCCATTACCAGTCTACCATATCTTCTGATTATACATGCCTTTTGTGACATATTTTAAGTCATTTTTGCAAAAAAGTCATCATTGATGATATGCTGAAAACTACTCATTTCTACCAAGTGCCTTTCCCACTACTCTTTGGACAACCTTTATTTTTCAAGTTTCATGTGGTCATGGTATTCCATAAATTGTAAATATATAGATATTACATATCCAGGAGAATATTGGGTTTTTTTTAATCTGACTTTGACAGCAGAGAACTCAGGATCACGGAAAGCACTGGCCCAAATTTCCCAGGTGAAATCCATTCCTCTTGCTACTTCCTATACAATTCTCTTCTTGTTGTCATTTTTCAGTTGTAACCAATTCTTCATAACCCCATTTAGGGAGAGTAGTTTGCCATTTCCTTCTCCAGTTCATTTTATGGATGAGAAAACTGAGACAAACAGGGTTAAAATGACTTGCCCAGGGTCACACAGCTAGCAAACATCTGAGGTCAGATTTGAACTCACAAAGATGAATATTCCTTACTCCAGATCCAGTACTATATCCACTGTGCCACCTAACTGCCCTATCTGATTTTAAGCTCAACTTATTAACTATTTGCAATTCTTATCCAAGATACACGGTCCCTATCTAACTGCATGCCATAATCCGGATAACATGAATTTTACATCTGCTTAGCTTTCCCTGTGTGGAATGCTAGGCCAGAGTCTTTAGAATGTTTACGAATCCCTTTGACAAGGCCCTGTAGTGATCCAGGGCTTATATAATCAGTACAGTGCTGTTTAAAAATAGGGATATCTAGGGAATTTATTCTCTATGGGAAACCTCTCTTCAATCATGTTTAATTCAACAAATACATAATAAATATATATATACACACATATATGTGTCTGCTTACATATATGTATGTGTGTATGTATGTCTATATATGTGTATGTGTGCATGTATATGTGTGTGTGTTCCTACTATACAGTAGGCATTGAGAATACACAGATAAAAATAAAATAGTATCTACTCTTAAGGGACTTACATTCCATTAATGGCAGAGAAGGAAGGGATAAGCCATTTATACAGAAAAGTATAATAGTAGGTAAGACATGTTATAGAAATATTTGAGGAAGGAGAAAACATTCAGGGCTTAGATTCCCCTTCCTACATATTAAGCTTGAAGTGTCAATAGGGTATCCACGAGAAGTGATTCACCAGACCACTGGAGACTGCAAGGATACAATTCAGGGGAGAGAGAGAACTGTGATCTTTTTCTTCATAGATAAGATGGTTTATCCTGAGATCCCTGAGAAGTTATAGAGAGAGACTAGAAATGGGTCCAATAAGTGATGAACCAGTAGAGGATCATAGATTTAGAGGTAAAAGGAACATTAGAAGCCACTGAGGTCAACTCTCTCATTTTACAGCTGAGTAAAGTAAGGTCCACTGAGGTAAGTGACTTCCCAAGGTCACACAGGTAACAAAGGACAGAGGGAGGATGATAGAGGAGTGAAGTCAGGTAAGAGTAGAACCAGAAGAGAACATTAAAGAAGTCACAGAAGGCAAGATTATTCAAGAAGAAGGGCTATTCAATAGTATCAAAAAACCTGTCGATGAAGGAAGGAAGGGAGGGAGGAAGGGAAGGAGGGAGAGAGGAAGGAAGGAAGGAAGGAAGGAAGGAAGGAAGGAAGGAAGGAAGGAAGGAAGGAAGGAAGGAAGGAAGGAAGGGAGGAAGGAAGGAAGGAATGAAGGAAGGAAGGAAAGAAGGAAGGAAAGAAGGAAGGAAGGAAGGAAGGAAGGAAGGAAGGAAGGAAGGAAGGAAGGAAGGAAGGAGGGAGGGAGGGAGGGAAGGAAGGAAGGAAGGAAGGAAGGAAGGAAGGAGGGAGGGAGGGAAGGAGGGAGGGAGGGAAGGAGGGGAGAAAAGAAGGAAGGAAGGAAGGAAGGAAGGAAGGAAGGAAGGAAGGAAGGGAGGAAGGAAGGAAGGGAGGAAGGAAGGAAGGGAGGGAGAAATGAAGGAAGGAAGGAAGGAAAGAAGGAAGGAAAGAAGGAAGGAAGAAAGGAAGGAAGGAAGGAGGGAGGGAGGGAGGGAGGGAGGGAAGGAAGGAAGGAAGGAAGGAAGGAGGGAGGGAGGGAAGGAGGGAGAAAAGAAGGAAGGAAGGAAGGAAGGAAGGAAGGAAGGAAGGAAGGAAGGAAGGAAGGAAGGAAGGAAGGAAGGAAGGAAGGAAGGAAGGAAGGAAGGAAGGAAGGAAAAGGAACCACTAACAAAGTTCTCCCAATGTGCTATGCACTCTGCTAAGTGCTACGTGTATTTGCTAGCAATGCATAAACAAATAAGAAAGATAGTCTCTGCTCTCAGAGTTCATATTCTAATAGGAAGAGACACAAATGGGAACTGGAGGAAGTCAGAAGAGTGGATTTGGCTCAGAAAAAGCTGGGTAAGGTGAAAGTTCACTGATCGGAGTCCAAGGCTGCAGAGGCAGGAGTCTCTATACTCCATCTGGAGGAGGAAACACACTACAAGTAGCATGGCTTGGAGATGACTGAGAAGAATCATCAAGGAGGACAGAAATTGAGAAGAAATAAAAAGCAACTATAAGATTAAGCAATTAAGAGCTCATTGGTAATCCTGAAGGAGTTAGCTTCAGTCAAGCTGCAGGACTGGTTGCCAGATTGCAAGAGGTGGCTTCCATTTTATCAATAAAATAGAAGGCAAAGCCCTAAGCTAAGGTTAAGAGAGGGACGGTTTGAGGTGCTTGAAGAGAGGAAACCCACAGGACATCTACATGATCCAAAGACGTGACCATGAAAAGAACACTTTTAGACCCTAGAGTAACAACCCAGTTATTCCTCATGCCTAGTCACTGAGTTTCTGGGTTTAGACTTGTGTGATCTGCAAAGCCTAAAAAATGAGCAGGTCTATGTGCTTTATTACCCACCTAGGTAACCAAAAGAGGTTTCAATTCCTCTTCCTTTGTGTAGTGACCCCCTCAGAGGTAATCAGCCAATGAAAACACTTTGTATTGTTCAGTCTAAGTGCCCTTGGCAACAATTACAAACACAGAGCAAACCCCAGAACGAACTCTTGAGAATTATTTATATAAGATCCAATAGCTGGTCAGGGTAATAAAACAATAGTTTACAAGAAACCCAAATAAAATTCAATACCATCCTGAGTAAGATGTCCTGCGGCTAGTGGCGAGGTAAACATTCTCACCACAGTAAGAAATCCATTGGTTTGCCTGCCCCTAACAAGGCAAGGGCAAGCCTAGAAATAAATTGGAACTGAGAACTTCCTGTTCTCTCATGCAAGTGTCTTATTAGAACCTACGGTATTTAAAAGAGGGAAGATGTTTTATTTTATTAATCATGAAAACTTGGCTCAAAATAGTTCTTCAGATTTTTAGCCCTGCTTGCAATGAACTGAACTGTTTGGGTACAGAGGCCTTAAGATGACCTTGTGAGCCCCAGGGACTGTCTCTTCTTAAGCTCTAAGGAAACATTCTGGTAGTAAGGCTGACACCAAGCTGAAAAATGAATGAGAAGAGTCCTTTAATTTGTTAAAATTAATAAGGGCATACCATGACGTTCTTATTTATTTGCCTTCTGTGAGAGTGAGTTGCACTTAAGTATTCTAGGCAGCTGGATTTGGATTGAGAGCCGGACCCAAAGTTAGGAAGAACTCAGATCACATCTGACCTCACACACTGACTGTGTGACCCTGGGTAAGGGACTTATTTGCCTCAGTTTCCTCACTTGTAAAACAGAAAGAATAGCTCCTACCTCCCAGGATTGTGGTGAGGATAAAAGGAGATCATATTTGTAAAGCACTCTGCAAACCTAAAAGTGGTATATGAATGTAAGCTATTATTATTGTTATCACATAACTTAAACTGAGCCCTTTCAAGAAAAAAGACGAGGGTAAGGAGAGTGTATTTGGAACATCTTAGGGAGCATCTTCATAAATATTCACATATGTACATGTTGTCTCCTCATATAGAATGTAAGATCCTGAGGGAGGAAGTGTTTTTGTTCTTGTCTTTGTATACCCAGTGCTTAGTAAACGGGGAGCACATAGTAGGTGCTTTAAAGTACTTGATATTGATCAATGGGTGAGATACTGGATATTGTGTTTTTGGGGACTGATGGAAAAGCTTCCACTGATTTATGTGATTTGCATTTCCTTAATACAAAATGTCTTCTTTTTCACCAGTACAGCTGACCGTCAACTTGTCAGAGCAAGGCAGGGCCCAGGAATGCATCCTGCCACCATGCTCTGACATGCTGGGAGTTATCCTGAGCCAGTAGACTGGCCCAGCCACTCCTGACTCAGCCACATTGGTGAGGATGTGGGCTCAGACGGGTGGTTACTTTAAAAAGATAGTGATTATGTACAAGCCTTGCTTTTCCTGATGTAGATCATTTCAGACTGGATCCAACAGGTGGTTTTTCTTGTCTTTAGACTTAAGCGTTCCCACTGAAATTCAGACTAGAACAACTAATACCATATTATTCCATTGTGCTGAGTCAGAGACAGATAAGAGAGCCCTAGGCTGAGATTTCCCTGAAACCAAAGGGGAGTGGAAGTGGGGCGCACTTTGGGCAGCAACTCTGGGCCTGCAGGCAGGCAGGGCAGAACTAGGAAGCTTGTCAGAGTTTTTAAATAATTCTTGGCACAGAGAAAGGGCATTTTTGTTTGGGGGCATTTTAAATGTCCTTCTGATCACCTTAATTTTGTATATTACTTCTGAACGTATGTGCTCTTTTTCCTTATGAATATTATAAAGTTACAAAGGATCTACAGTCTGATTGATGTCAGTAATCCTGTAGATGATGCTATTTGGTGAGATGCAAACCATAGCCCACCAATGCCTGCCCCTCTTGTTTATGTCCTTCCATAAATTCAAAAGAGGGGATCCCTTGAACAGGTGGGAGACCTTCTCTTGCCTTTGCATGGAGAGCAAAAGAGCACACAGATTATCTGTAAGTTGTGCCTTGCTAATGTGACCTGGATGATAATTTTTTTACCAGTCACACATGTTTTTCAATGGCATCCTTTACACCACTTTTCCTATTATTCCTCATCTGCAATGACTTGCATCCCATTCATACTCGATGACGTTCTCCAACTTTTTGCTATTTTCCTCTAGTTTCATCTTTAAATATCTTTGATATTATTTTATCTGAGACTCTTGTCTGTTTTTTTTTAATCTCATTTTTCCCACCACTCTAGGAGGCAAAATTGCTTAAAATTTTCCACTAATGTCCCCTATAAGAATTAACAAAGTACCTTATATTCTGAGACCATGTTGCCCTTGGTTTCTATATATTCCTGCTTGGCAAAGAAAGCAAGTCTTTTCTGTTTGAAGTCGCTTTTCTTTGGTCTCCATGTAATGCCATTTTTTTTTTACTTTAGTTAAATTTCTTTAGGAAACTGTCATGATCAATGATGATGTCCTTTCTTCCATCTACTTCCCATTCCCTGCAACAGTGACTTATTCAAACGGGTCAGATTGGATTTGTTTCAACTCAACGCCCTGTCTTTGTTTCTCACTTTTTTTCATTTTCCTAGTTTTGCATTAATCTTCACCTTTGCTCTAACAAGTTGATGGTCTGACTGTACATAGATAACTGATTCAGAAATGATTTCCACATCATTAATGAGTCATTTCCTGATTCTTTACTTTCTGCAATATTATTTATTGATTGAACTGCCATCAATTGGTCAATGTCAACTTGAAGGGACATAGCTAACAAAATATTCTAGGATTCTGTGTCTAATCTTGTGCTTTTACAAAGTTTTATCAATGATATACTGATATACAATGGAATGTTGTTATTCAGTCATTTCAGTTATAGTTGATTCTTCAAGACCCCATCTGGAGTTTTCTGGGCAAAGGTACTGGAGTGGTTGGCCATTTCTTTCATCAGTTCATTTTGCAGATGAGGAAACTGAGGCAAACAGGGTTAAGGGACTTGCCCAGGGTCACACAGCTCAAACAGGATTAAGTGACTTTCCCAAGATCACACAGTGCAAATATGAGGCCAGATTTGAACTCAAGAAAACAAGGCTTCCTGACTTCAGACCTAGAATTCTATCTCCTTTGCCAACTAGCTGCCCAGTACTATATTATATAAGCATACAATGACATAATGGTTGGCAAATTTAGTTTTGCTGTCAGAAAAATCTCCCTAACAAATGGAGCTACTATATTGGGCTGCCTTGGGAGGAGATGAGTTCTCCCTTGGAGATCTCAGAGCAAAAGCCACTTCCTAGCTTATCAAATCTAATAGGACAAAAAGGCTGAGATTTTATGCAAATTTATGTAAATTATGCAAAATCTAAACAACCAAGTACAGATCTGAGAGTATATGCATTATCCCACAATAACCATAAACTCCTATTTTTCTAGTGATAATAGGTAAATTTCCTACTCTAGTATCCGGAGAACGATTTGTTCATTGCAGTTGATCTGAGTTTGGTACAATTTTGATGTTGTTCTCATTTATATTATTATAGTCATTGCGTATAATGGTTTTGCAGTTCTACTTTCCATACCCTGCATCAGTCCATAAAAATCTTCCCTTGCTTCTCTGAGCTCCACACAGTCATATTCCATTATATTTTTCCAGTCAATCCTTAGACAAGGAGCAGGGAACCTGTGGCTTCAAGGCCACATGTGGCCCTCTAGGTCTTCAAGTGTGGCCATTTGACTGAATCCAAACTTCACAGAGCAAATTCTCTTAATAAAAGGATTCATTCTGTAAAACTTCACAGAACAAATTCCCTTAATAAAAGGATTTGTTCTGTAAAACTTTGGACTCAGTCAAAAGGCCGCACTTGAAGACCTGGGGGTGGCCACATGTGGCCTCAAGGCCACAGGTTCCCCACCCCTGCCCTAGTCAATAGGCACCTAGTTTTACAGTTTTTAGTTGTTTAGTTATTCATTGCCCCCAAAAGGTGCTATTATGGATATTTTGTTATGCATTGGGGTCTTTCTTTTTGTCACTCACCTCCTTTAGGCATATGCCCAGTAATGAGACGGCTACATCAAAGAGTGTGAATTAGTGACTTTTCTTGTCCCAGATCAAATTGTTACATCCCTTTTAAAGGATTTCAGATACATATCACTTTACCACAAACTGTACATACACACTAGATACACTCCAAGAGCCTGAAACATTTCCAAAGTTAAGAAGTAAGAAATGTCTCATTTCTACCATCACGACTCTAATAATTCAAATTATTAATATTTTCATCTGAGACAATTCAAATAGATTTTATATATTTGTACAATTTCATAATATAGTCTAAATTTAGAAATTATAGAGGTTCGGATATCCTTAGTTTCCTTCAGACCATTCTATGATAAGTACAATTCTTTACTTTCAGTTATGGGGCCTCTCAAAATTTCAGCTGTGTTAAACTGAAAAGTCAGATCAGAGAAAGAGAAGACAATTCCCACAATGATGTCACTGTAAGGGCTTCTAAACAAATTGGAAAACATGTTGAATGAACAACAGTATCCTGTATTCTCAGAAATGCAATAAATGTTGATAAGAGCTTTTTTCTAACTTCTTTGGAAATTCTAACTCATCTTTATCTAAACAGGCTGCGATGTAATACTCCAGCTTCAAAGTCATCAACCATTCTTTGGCCATTCAGAGTATTATAAAGGTCATAACTCAATTGAAGTAAAAAAAAATCTAGCAAATGCTCACTTTGTGCATGGCACTGTGCAGGAAGTTAGGGGAGCTCCAAAGTAAAACATGCCCTTATGGATCTTATAATCTAAAGAAGAGGTGTCTAACTTGAGCCCTGGACTGCAAAACTCCAGAGTGCTGCCAGAGACTGATTAAAATGTAATTGGAAAATGATTAACAAAATGAATAAAATTAAAATACAATAGAATAATGTTAATTTGTGGTTTTCTAAGTCAATATATGGTCCACAGGAATCTAATTCTATTTGAGTTTGACACCACTAGTCTAAAGGATCTGATGTCCTATGTATCCTTCATTCATATAACCATAAATTTTGAAAGCAAGAAGACATCATTCAGGAACAGGTAAGTATACACAATTAAAAAAATAGAATTAATTGGCAGTTAGTACAAATTCCCATTTTGTGTCCACATACAGAAGTTTGTGTTGTTTCTACACTATGAGTACAATAATATGCTGATTACAAATGGGGTAATATTGAAAGTCTCAAGATATCATCTTTCCATGCTTGTTTTCATGAATTATTCCTTCTCCCTGGCATATAACTAGTCTTTGTGCACATGATTTTGAAGTAAAAAAAATGCTTCTTCCCTTTCTTCTTTTTTCCCTTCTGTTTTTACAATTGGTAGCCAACTAATAGCTCAATCTAAGAAAATTAATAGATGCCAACCCTCTTGAAATATTCTTTGTTACCACCACAAACGAGGAGTGGGACTGAAGCATACATGTGCCCAACATTGTGGCTAGTTAGACTAATCAGAATTTAAAAGGGAATATTTTTCATTTAATTTTTTAAAACCAAATTTTGGATTACCTTCTTCCTTCAGTTCAGCTAAACAAATACTGAAGAAGGGCAAGCTACGTTCAAGGAACAAAGCTAAAGGTAACAAGGAGCAATTTGGAGCTATGCCCAAAGAACAATCAAATCACATACCCTTTGATCCAGCAATACCACTGTATCCCAAAGAGATCACGAAAAGGGGGAAAGGACTTGCATGAACAAAAATATTTATAGCAGATCTTTTTGTGGAGGCGAAGAATTGGAAACTGAGTGGATGCCCATCAATTGGGGAACAGCTGAACAAGAAAGACTTACATGAACAACTTGGTGCTGAGCGAAGTAAGCAGAACCAGGAGAACATTGCACACAGTAACAGTAACACCATGCGATGGTCAACTATGATGGACTTAGCCCTTCTCCGTAATACAATGATCCAAGATAATTCCAAAAGACACACGAGAGAAAATGCCATCCACTTCCAGTAAAAGAACTGATGGAGTTTGAATACAGATCAATGCATACTATTTTTGTCTTTGTGGGGGAGGGGTGTTAGTGGGATTTTTTCCCCTTTTTTTTCTGTTTCTTCTTTTATAACATGACTAACGTGGAAATGTTTTTCATGGTTGAATATATAACCTATATCAAATTGCTTGCCTTCTTGGGAAAGGGGAAGGGAGAGAGACAAGAGGGAGAAAAATTTGGAACTCAAAATCTTCCAAAAAAATCAGTGCTGAATGTCTTTACATGCAATTGGGGGAAAATAAATAAATTCTACTAAATAAAAAAGAAAATATTTGCTTTTTTTCCTTAAAAAAGAAAAGAAAATTTAACATTCAGCAATCAAGAGCCAATTTGACTCCATCACACCACTTCCTATGACCGTCCACAACTACAGATTGCACACACGCACAATTATACAGATACAGTTGTCATTGCTGCTGTTTCGTTCAGCAGATTGTGGATGAGGCCAAAGCAGAAAGAAACAAGACTTCTGAAATGTAAAAAAGCACCACATTGGCCCCCTTAGGACGAACCTGATTACTGTCTGCTTTTGATCCTTCAAGGAGCTCTTCTGGTTCCCTCTAATCATATTTCTAAGCACACATTATCTGAATACTAGGGGTTGGCATGATATTGACTCTTCTAACAAGGAGAAACTTTAGTTCAAGCGTGCTTCTGTGATCTGGAACTTGCTCTTTGCTCCATACAACATTGAGTGGCTCCTCCGCCCCCCAGAAACACCAGTATGGTTTAAAAATAGCTGAGCAGCCTACATGTAAAAAGTTGAAGATGGTTATCTTTGATTACTCTTAAAGGCAGTATTTCATTGTCTAGTAGTTTCGGTTGTATCTGACAGAGAGGCAGTGTACAACACAAGTAAGAAAAAACTTCCTTAACAATTAAAGCTAATTAAAAGTGGAAGAGACTATCTGAAGTGATGGTGGATTTCCCTCTTCCCTGAGGTCTTTTCAGGAGAAAATTGTATGTGGTCAAGGATCTTGAAGGGGGGACCCTTGTTCAAGTTTGATCTTGCTTCTTGAGGATGACTTCTTGAATTGACTTCTGAGGACCATTCTAATTCTGAAATTCCGTGAAGGCATGTAGTCACCATAACACAACAGCAAAGCATGTAAAATCAAATAAATTCCCACAATGAGATGAACACTGTATGCTTCGTAAAGATCATCATTGTTCCCAGAAACCTAAATATTGAAGCTCATTTATACAAACAAATTCCTTCAGATATCCTTCTTATGTTTCCATAGTGGCTAGGAAGTAGAATAATAATTCACATCTGTAAAATAATATGATTTATTAAATGTTTTCTTCACCATAAACCCTGTGACAGTTCCAATGCTATTATATCTACTTTACAGATGAAGAAACTGAGGTTTAAGGGAGTTTTAAGCCACTTACTTGGAACACAGAACTAATTGGCATGAGAACTTGGACTCAAATTCAGGTCTTCTGACTATAATAGTCCATAGTGGAAGGAAGGAAGGAAGGAAGGAAGGAAGGAAGGAAGGAAGGAAGGAAGGAAGGAAGGAAGGAAGGAAGGAAGGAAGGAAGGAAGGAAGGAAGGAAGGAAGGAAGGAAGGAAGGAAGGAAGGAAGGAAGGAAGGAAGGAAGGAAGGAAGGAAGGAAGGAAGGAAGGAATCTTATATTTATGACAGCTCTTTTTGAAATGGCAAAGGATTGAAAACTGAAGGGGTGGCTATCGATTGGGGAATGGTTAAATAAATCGTGGTGTATGTAATGGAATACCATTGTAAAAAATCATAAAAGGAGTGTTTTCAGAGAATCATGGGAAGATTTATGTGTACTGATGGAGAGTGAAGTGAGTAGAACTAGTAGAACAACTTATACTGTAATAGCCATATTGTAAAGATAGACATCTTTGGAAGGCTTAGGAATCCTGCTCAATACAATGACCAAACACAATTGTACAGGACTTGAGATGAAACACGTTACCCACCTCCAAATAAGGAGAAAATGAATGAGTACAAATTGGGACATATTTTTGGCAGGGCTATAACTAATGCAGTAATTTGTTTGATTGACTCTACATGTTTGCAACAAAGGTTTTGTTGGGAAGAGGAGAGTGAGTCAGAGAGAGAGAATGCAATTCTGAAAATAAGGTAAAATGTTAATTTAAAAAATGTTTAATGTCAAGATTTTTTTAAAAGAAAATCTCAGGAGCTGCTTCACCGGCAGATCTTATGGAAGAAATCTGAGCTGCCCAGCTGTCTACTCTTGATCTCAGCATCCAGTAAGAAGAAACTATACCCCCTAAATTGTGCTCCCAGTGATCCTTCAAAAGGTGGGGATGAAACAAAGAACATTTTCTTTTGTGTCCTAATTATTTTCTTGTTTTAGTCCCTACTTACTGAACAAAACAAAACCAGGGTTAGCCTTGAACAAAACTAAAAGTGGAGATTTTTTTTCCATGCTCTCCATTTCATGTATTGTTCGCTATGGCTCCACCTCTCCACAAACTGCTGAAGTTATCTGCTCCTCTTTCCTTGTCTTCTTGCCCCAAAAACACCATGCCTAGTCTTCAGAATCTTAAGGACAAATTCACATTGTTTGTTGAGTAGTTGTGGGGCAATAAGCATAGGATCCCAGCCCTATTTTTTACTACATGTGTGGCTTTAGCTAAGTCACTTAATTCTCTGGACATCAACTTCTTCATGTATAAAAACAAAGTAGAGAATCTCTCAGGTCCCTAAGAAGACAATAACTGCTAATGCTTAATATGTTACCTCTCCCAGGAGTGTTTGAATTTTAAAATATATTCTTGAGAGAGTCAGTGTCTGAATTAAAGAATAACGATGATGATTTCAGACAATGATATGGAATGATGGGAGATATTTGCAGGCAGAGGGACACTAGTGCTAGGTGCTGTGCTAAGTGCCAGGGATACAAAAAGAGGCAAAAGAAAGTACCTGCCCTCAAGGGGCTTACAATCTAAAAGAACTGCTTATTCTATCAGCTACAAGGCATCAGATTTTTCTTGAGGATAGGACACAACACTCAAAAGGAGATAGTCATGAATTGCAGACTTAATGAGCAAAGCAAACTAGAAGAGCCATGCTGGGGACCATGAGCAGATGTAAGTCAATATTTTGGGGCTGGTAAGTAGCCAAAGTGGCTAGTAACTGGCTCAACTAGTCAATTTATTTTTATAGTAAAATTTTGGTGTAATAAGGATTACTTGGCCCCAAACCAATTTTTTTTTAAACTTGGTAAAAAAAAATGTGGAGTATTCAACTTCAACTGTTTTCCTAGTCATTTTAATGAAGGCATTGAAATTGGAGTGAATAATGTTTCTATTTATATGATATGATGCTTTAATATATGTAATCTCATTTTGAACTTAACAACACCCCAATATGGGAGGCAACCTAAATATTATTATCCCCCATTTTATAAAAGAAGAAATTAAAGTATAGAAAAGCTAAGTGATTTGCCCAAAGTCATTCAGATAGTAAATGACAGAAGATCCAGAGCCTGGGTCTTCTGACTGTAAGCACAGTGTTCTTTCCACACTGCCTTCCTTATATTAAAATATATATTTAAACCAGTGACTTTACTCTTCCACAGAAGGATATTACTAATAATATAAGTGACCAGAAAAAGAGACTGAGTCAGATTTTTAAAAAATTGTCCTTCACAGAATTTTCTAGGGCTAATTGTTAGTGTTTTGGGGCATGATATCTATCTATCTAGATACAGAAACAGAGAGACAGAGACAGAGATAGAGAGATGGAGTTGTACTACATAAAGAGCTACTCTTGCCCATGTAGTCAAGAAGACTGGGTTCAGTTCCTGTCTCTGACATGTACTAGTTGTGGGACCCTGGAAAGTCATTTAACCTCTAGTGTACTAAAAAATTTAATTTAATTTGACTTAAGTTTAAAAAAAACAATTCTCTAATACTCTGTATCACAGAAAAGGTTCCAATCTACGCTAGGAGGAATTTCCTCAAGCAGGAGTCCCTATTAGCATTATTACTATCATCATCATCATCACCATCATCACAGAAGTTTGCATTTTATAGCAATTTTAAAACAGGCTAATCATTTTACATGCATTATCTCCTTTTTCATCATAACTTTATTATTGAACCTCTTGGAGTTTAAGATTTTTAGACTGATAAGCAAGCATTGGTTGTAATTTTAAATCCTCTTCCACATTAAAGTGATGAGCAATCTTTAAATACTTTAAACCCATTTGTCTCCATCATTCATTCATTATTTGTGGATTTCTCTACTTGAGGGAAGCTCTAGAATGGATCATGTCTTAGACCATTTGATGATCCAGTGAAGTCTCTGGAACCCTTTTCAGAATAATGTTTTTTAAATGCATAAAGTAAAATATACAGAATAACAACAGAAAACAATAGTTAGTGAAAATAAAGATGTCTTTTTTCACATCTAAGTTCAGGGACCTTTGAAATCTATGCACCAAATGCTTAGGGGTCCATGGATCCCAGTTTAAAGACTACTGCTCTATTTATTTCTCTAAACATTTTTTTGCTTTGCTTTCTAAGTATAGGTTTTTGTTTTTAGTCAGTAGTTTTATTTGTGTCCAACTCTTTCATGACCCAATTTTGGGGTTTTTTGGCAAAAAATACTTGAGCGATTTTCCATTTCCTTTTCCAGTTCATTTTACAGATGAAAAAATTGAGACAAATAGGCTCAAGCAACTTGCCCAGGGTCACACCAGGGTCTGAGACCAGATTTGAACTCAGGAAGATGAGACTTCCTAACTCTAGGCCCAGCTCTCTATTTACTGCACCCCTAAATGTAGGTACTGTAGAACAATGGAAGAGACATGGAGCAGTGATCAAGGTAGGCTCTGTTCTAGTTCTGGTGCTATTATTACCTACCCCTATGACCTTGGGCAAATAACCTCACCTTTGTGGGACTCAGTTTCCTCATCTGTCAAATGAAGGGATTGGACTCATCATCTTAATATTCTTTTTCTAAATACCTCATAAGTTATTATAGATATCAAGCTATTCAAGAATAAGATTGTGTGCAATACAACTATTTGATTTCTTTGGGGGTATACCCCAAAAAAGACCAAAAAAAGAGGGAGAGTATCCCTATGTACAAAAATATTTATAGCAGCTCCTTTCATGGTGGCAAAGAATTATATGTAAATTGAAGTGGTATCTATCAACTAGGGAATGACTGGACTCATTATGCTATGTAAATGCAATGGAATATTATTTTGCTGTAAAAAACTATGAAAGGTAAAATTTCAGAGAAACTTAAGAAGATTTATATGAACTGATACAAAATGGAGTGAACACAACAAGGAGAATAATTTCTATAATAAAAGCAAAATTGTCAAGACAGAATTCTGACTGATACAATGACCAACCATGATTCCGGGGACCAACAAGAAAGCAGGCTGCCCACCTCTACCCACCTACCAGACTGGTGATAGACTCAAGATACAAAGAGACATATTTGGGGGTATAGCCAATATGAGAATTTGTTTTGCTTTATTATGTATTTTTTACAAAAGTTTTGTTTTTCTTTCCTTCTTTTTTCCCAATAGGAAAAGGGGAGAGGATGAAACTAAATACTTGTTAATTGAGAAAATAACAAAAAAATTTTTAAGTGGGACTAGATATTATGTAAGGTTTTGTATTATTATCTATAATGTATTTGTATTTTCTGTATTATTAGGCCTTTATTAGGCCTAGTACAAAATTTCATACAGTGGAGATGCTAAGTGATATTGGATGACCAAATACAGGCTATTAAGTGATAAGCCAACACTGATGTTCTCTATTTCCCTGAAATTTCTCATTAGGGTTAGCCCTCAGATCACTAAGTAAGTGTCCATTTGTCCTTTTGGAAAGTATAATCTCTAATGAAGGAAATAGAAGCTTTGTATGTATCTCTTCCAGTTATTTATATAATAATACATCATATACTATTCATTAAGATGAATAAATTTAGTTACAAGTGCATGCTTGTCACCTCTTTTCTCCTCCATGGATAAAAGGAGGTCATCCTGCAAAATCCCTGTTTTCCTACAGAAACTTTGTTTTGGGGGCATGAATTAGTCACTTATTCTCACCAGTGTCTCATCAAAAATTGTGGCAGTCTGCCCATTAGCTCTGGCCGGGTTTTTCGGTAATACAAGCAGGAGCAAGCAGAGTTAACTGAAAAGCTTCATCTTTGCTGCCCTAGGAGTGTTTGGGATTCCCCAGCTCCCAATAGCCAAGGTTCCAAGAACCAACAAGTACTCCTTACAGACGCCTTCACAACATGGGGAAGCAAGTCTTATTGTTCTATCTGGTACACTGATCTCTGGCAAGGACAGAGAAATGAGCCTCTCCTGGCCCTGTCCTGGCATGCTGTGGATCCTTCACAAATAAGAGGCTAAGAATAAGATTCTTTGGGAGCTCCCTGTGTAACCTCTTAAGCTATTTCTTCACCCTCAACCAGCTGCTTCCAAACAGCCTTCCAAAGGTTTAATTATCATAAGGTATCAACAATTCTCCACTCCCTGTCTCCCTCTATCTTGGGCAGGGCTACTGTGATCATTTGCCTTTAGAAAACTACTCACCACCAAACAGTGGAACTGACAGAGACAACCACATTCCCCCATGCCTTAAAGAAAGAAGACTAGATCTAAGGAAAGATAATGAATTCTGCCTCTCTTCTTTTTAATTGCCCTTCATTATTGTTTCATAGAAATTTGTAAGGAATGGGGTAGGAGGGGACTTTGAGGGCCACTCCTCTTTTCTCTTAGTTTCATTACCTGGACAACAGCTGAGTTCAAGGGGTGCTGAAGATGTGGGAAGGGACACTTGTCCTAATGCCTTATAGAGAGGCTTAAACATGGTAGGCAATTGTAAATGCTTGTCTTGTTCAGGGCTGTTCTAGGGGTTAGTCTAGCCCCTGGTAAGTGTCTAATGATCAAATGAGCTAGCATATGTATAGAGTTTCACAAACCTTAAGTCTTTTATAAATATTAGCTATTTTTGTTATTCCTGATAAAACAGATGTAAGAAGTGAAAAAAGTCCTGAGGGAATATAAGCTTGCTTGTTATACTTAGGTAGATGGTATGATTTAGAGTCTGGAGCCTGGCTGGGAAGAATTAAGAGTTTCCAGAAATTCATGACATAAACAAATTTAATAGGGGGAAGGAGAGGGGAAATTCAATCAATAAACATTTATTAAGCCCCTACCATGGGTTGGGCACTGTGCTAAGGCCTAGGGATACAAAAAGAGGCAAAAAACAATTCCTGCCCTCACGAAGTTTACAATATAATGGGGAGACAACATGCAAACAAATATATGCAAAGCAAACGACATACAGGAAATTACTAACCAAGTAAGGGCACTAAAATAAGAGAGCTTAGGGAAGGCTTCCAGCAAAAGATAAGATTTTAGCTGAGATTTAAAGGAAGCCAGGAAGGTCAGTAATCAAAGCAGAGAAGAGAAAGTATTCCAGGCATAGGATGCCAGAGAGAATGCCTGGAGCCTAGATATGCAGTGTCTTGCTCATGGGACAGTGGAGGCCAGTGTCACTGGGTGGAACAGTGTGCATCCGATTTGCTAACTTTCCATGGAACTCTTTCTTTAATGAGCTATGTATAGCTATAGTGTGAAGGACCAAGCCTATGGACTGCTAGAAAGTTTCTCTTTTTATATCTCTTTTCTAGATCTAGAATATAAAATACAGATGCACACCAAGTATTATTAAATAAAGACTGTCAAGCAGTTTCCATCAGTTAGGCCAATACTGATGTTCTCTCCAGCACCAGAATTTTTATTTTAATTTGGCTTAGACATCACTAAACAAATGAGTGGTTGTCCTCTTGGTAGTTTTGCCCCCTGGAGCTTCTCAGGAAGTACTGCTTCACCTCACCCCAATCTACTCTGCCACCTCCTGAGGCTTCTTTGTGCATGGCACTACCCAAATGAATGGCTGTGCCTGGGATACGGCTGGCCCACCTGTGGCCTCTCTCCTTGTCCTTGAAGTTTCCAGGGAACCCCGGATCCAGACAGCCCGCTTATGATCTCCTTTCACGAATTGGTGAATGAAACTGTAGAAAATCAAAAAATTATGCTCCAATATAAATTTATGTGATATGACCTCAACTAGGACCTCACTGCAGCAAGGCAGTTCTTCTATGCCTCCCAAATTAAATCACTCTTCACACTCATCACAACACAAACCTCCCCATCCCTCCATTAGCCTTATCATGGCACCCTCTCTCCACACCTTCTTGGCTAAGAACCTCACTTCATACTTTCCTGGAAAAATTGAAGTCATACTATGGGAGCTCCCCATTCTCCCTTCCTCTTCATCTCACATGTCAAATGTCTTCCCCTATCATCTCCTTCATTATCCCTGTCTCTCATGGAGAGGCAGCCCTTTTCCTTACCAAAACTAATAGAAGGTACCTCTCCTTTTACTCTTTTAAATTCCCTGCAGTCTCACTTCTCACCTTGCCATTCAACAGAAAGTGCTCTCTCCAAAGTTGCCTAACAGAATATTTTTTCCTTAATCCTCATCTTTCTTGAACTCTTTGCAACCTTTGATGCTATCAGTCATTTCTGACACTTCTCTCTCCTGGTTCTCCTCTTACCCCTCTGACTCCTCCTCTGGATCCTTTGTTGGATCTTCATCCAGGTCATGTCCACTAATTGTGGATATCCCCAAAGGGTCTGTCCTGGACCTTTTCTCTTCTCCCCCTATACCACCTCAGTCATTGATCTCATTAGATCTAATGAATTAAATTACTATCTCTATGTAGATGATCCTCCAGACTATTTTTCTAGCCCTAACCTCCCTCATGATCTCCACTCTCACATATCCACATTCCTATTAGACATCTTGAATCAGATGTCCTGGAGACATCTTAAACTCAACATGTCCAAAACTGAAATCATTCTCATCTTCCCCTGAAAAACTTCTCCTCTTGCTAACTTTCCCATTACTGCTGAAAGTATCACCATCCTTCCATCACTCAGGCTTACAACCTAGGTATCATCCTCAACTCTTCATGTCTCCCACATGCCATAGCCAATCTGTCACCAAGTCCTCTAAAATCTCCCTTTGTAACATCTCTTGTATATGCCTCCTTCTCTTCTCTGATGCAGCTACATCAAGAACAGGTCATGCCAACTAACATCTTTTCTTTTTTAGAAGGTATGACTAAAACATTGGGGAAATGCTATAGAAATAGTTTACCTAGCAAAACATAGGATACCTCATACTCTTCTTGTATGAAAATGTGAAACTCACAGAATGGCCGGACTCAAAGAGTAATTGTTAATGGGTCAATGTCCACTTGAAAGGACACCTTCAGGGAAGTGTTCCAGGTTTCCATGTCTGGCCCTCCGCAGTTTAGCAGCCTACCACATGCCAGACATTTTACAAATATTGGATCCTCATATAATCATGTGAGGTAGGGTCATTATTACCCTTATTTTACAATAGAGGAAACCAAAGTAGACAGAAGTCAAGCGACTTGCCTAGTGTCACACAGCTAATGAGTTTCTGAGTCTGGATTTAAACCCAGGTCTTCTTGACTCCAGGCCAAGCAGTCTGTCCACTAAACCCCCAAGGTGCCTCTGATCTTGTGTAGTCCCCCAGTAGAATGGAAATTTCTGGAGGAAAAGGACAACTATGATATTTGTATCTGTATTCTCAGTGTCCTGTACCTTTTGTACTTAATAAATGTTTGTTTAATTCAACTGAATTGATGGCCTCATAGAATTTAGCTCAAATTTATCTTTCTAGGGTTATCTCCCATGATTCCTTTGGTCTGGTCATTATCCTTTGGGAATATTATGGATATTCCTACCTTCACATCTTTTTGCTAATTGATACACATTCCCCAATACTCCCAATAGGGTCTGTTCCAGGGGTGGTCAACCTGCAGCCTTGAGGCCATGTGTGGCCTTCTAGATCCTTGGATGCAGCCTTTTGACTGAGTCCAAGATTGAAAGGACAAATAAGTTTTTAAGGGGATTTGATCTGTAGAATTTTGATTCAGTCAAAGGGCCGCAACTGAGGATCTAGAGGGTCACATGTGGCCTCAAGGCTGCAGGTTCCCTACCCCTGATTCAAACCTTACTCATTTGAAGAAGGTAATAATTGGGTATAAACATTGGGTGAAGGGGCGTGATAGAAGAGATAGAAGAGAGAGGAAATAAAAATCAGAGAAAATGTAGAGAAAAAAATGTTCCCTTAAGCTTTTTTTAAAACTGTCTCCAGACCTGTTCACAATCTCATTAAAAATCTCAGTGTCAAATTAATGACTATGAACAGGCAGACCTCAAAAGAAGAAATGCAAGCTATAAACAACCATATTTTTAAAATGGGGGAAAATGAGAAAAATAATAGTAGAAATTAAACCAACTTTGAAATTTTACTAATTGCACCGTTTTCTACTTAAGATATTTCTACAATTTTATATTATTCAAAGGACCTCCCATGTAGTATTATTAGGCAAGATTGTTGATCTGAAATTTTTTCCTCATTTCAAATATCACTTGAGTGATTCAGGTAAAAAAAAAATCTTATTCCTTCTCTTAGCTTTCAGAGGGTAACTTTCCTTTGCTAAGATATTCTAAGGTATACTAAGCAGGTTAATGACAGGTCATTTCATTCACTGCTCCTCCAGAGAAAAATAAAAGTCACTACCACCTTAAATATTGAATATTCCATGAAAAGACAGAGGATTGTATAAATAAGGCAAGTATATAATTATTAGCATATGAAATTATCTCACTTGAGTCTAATTTCAATAGAAATAATATTTATGAGATGGTGAAAAATAATTTTATTGTAGATATATCTTGAATGTACTAATGCCTTTCTAACCCTAAATGCCTTTCTCCATAATAGAGTAGAAGGTGTATGGCATTGTAGAAAGAAGGTTGGCATTGGAAGAGTTGGGTTGAGTTCCAGGTACTTCCAATGCCTGATGACTGTGGATAAAACACTTATCTTTTCAGAGTCTCAGTGTCCTCATCTGAAAAATGGGAACAATGATATTTGTAGCATTTATCTGAGAGGGTTGTGGTGAGGTCAATGCTTTGCACAAGCTCAATCATTCTGTACCAGGTGTTTCTAATGCCTCCTGGGAGTAACAGATGTTGGATGGATGTGAAATATAGAAGTGCATTCCTGAGCCCTACATTTTCTGTTTTCTTTGTCGTTGAAGAGACTTCCTCTGTATACGCTTTAGAGACAGCGAATCGGTCATTTCGAATCATTCTTCATGGTGGTGCAGCTCCTATTAAGGTGACATTTGGGAGGGTTGGCAACCCCGGTGAACCCTGGCCATGGTTACACCATCAGGAGGCATTCTAACCTCAGGTGACTCCAACCCCCTGCTTCCTCAGAGTTCTGAAACCTTCCTCTTATTCGTATCTCACTCCCCATCATTCGCTGGAAATGGAAGGAAAAGGAAGTCAACTCTGCATTATACTTTCATTGCAGTTTGATATCTGAAAACTCTTTATAGTCTGTAATGTTTTACTACATTTTTTTCAGTTAACTTACTGTGTTTTAGTAAAAACACATGGTCTTTTAAAAGCAAATTGTCTAAGTCAGAGAGTCAATAAGCATTTATTAAACACCTTCTATGTACCAGGCACCATGTAAGTCATGAGGCTATGAAAAGAAGCAAAGACAGCCCCTGCCCTCAAGAAACTCACAATCTAATGGGTCTATAAATGAAGTTTGGTAGGTAATGAGAAGGAAATATCTAAGAGCACAGAGTCTCAGGGAAGAATGAGAGACTTTTTTGTTTTTCATAAATTCTTGTCTGGGCTTATTCCAGGTCCTGCTTCTAGAATGAACAAAGAACCCAGGACTAGGAGGGGGATGGTGGGGGGAGGGGAAAAGGACTCCCCCAAACCCCCAATGAAACTTAACATATATGTGGTTGGGGTGCCATCTGGTGAGCAGTAAGGGATACTGCAGCTGCTGGGGAAGCATGTGCACCTGCCATACCCTCTACAGTGGCCACTTGGTTGGTGGCTCAAAGTTCACACCACCAGAAGGCCAAAATATGTGCTCTGCCCCCCAGGTGTTTAATCAACTAAGTTATCTTCTATGATTTGCTATAGATTGCAGAAAGCAGGGGAATGAGCCAGATGTGGATGGGGTAGCTCTGGCAACTGAACCATCTAACCCAAAACCATACATTCCTGTCAATATTATGTAAATACGAATTATGATTAATAACATAATGATGACAATAAAATAATGCTGTTATTAATAAAATAATGAGGGGGATGGTTTGATGAGCGTGATAGGGTAGAGAGAATCCTAAATTTGGAGAAAACCTTAGGTCAATTCTTTAGTTCAAGTCTGATCGCTAACAGTATCCATTAGTCTTTGTGCTTCAGTTTCCTTATCTAATATATGGAGATGTTAAAATTTTACCTATGAAGTTGTTGTCAAGAAATGCTTATAAATCCTAAGGCACTACACAAAAGTTATTATTATCAGCTCAAAGTCTTTTCATCTATTTTCTCTTTTTTGTTCTTTAACACATCCCTGTGGAGTTGATAAAAGTAGGTGTCATTTTCTTCATTTTATCACCAAAATCATAATTCCAGAAGCAACTAGTGGAGCAGTAAATGGAGCACTTGGCCAATAAAAAGAACTCAGACACTTAACTAACTGTGTGACCCTGGGGAAGTGACTTACCCTCTGTTTACCTCAGTTTCCTTAATTGTAAAATGGGGTAATAATAGTGCCTACCTCTTGGGTTGTGTGAAGAGATACAAATGAGATACTATTTGTTTAAAAAAAAAAGGTGCTTAGCACGTTGCCTGGCACATAATAGTTGCTATATAAATGCTTATCCCCTTCCCTGCTTATGGCTATGGTTTTACCATCCTGTTCCTTCTACAGGTGTCTCCAATTATCTCAAGGGGTACTGTGAATATCTCCCAAAAACTATCCAAATAAAATTGATGCTAAGTTCACTCTAATCTTTCATATGTGTTCGCCAGTCTATGGGAAGGAATTGTCCCAAAATCAGACAAATGACAGTGGGTTAAAGAGATGTCATAATGACAGGGAATCACAGAGCTGGAGGTTAAATGATTTACCCAAGGTTATCCTGAGTGATAAGAATAGGATTAGAACCTGTTTCATTATTCCGAGTCTTAATAAATGTTTTCTCCTCTTTCCTATCCTGTTCGGTAATTCTTACCTTGAGCTATCTTTTAAAGACGGCAACAAAAAATTATCTGACACAAATTGAAAGCACCAAAATTACTGCTTTAAAAGTTTCACCTAGAAATAGCGACAAGAATGAAGACAAATAAAAACAACAGGCCACAAAGCATAGTGTTTGCTTGTCAAATGAACTTCACAGAATAACTCGGTGATTGGTAAAATGATTGAAAACTGTCAACATCTGACAAGAACGTAGAATTCCATGAAACAATTTTAGAACCTTATCTCATTTGAGCCTCACCACAACTCTGGTTCGGTGACTCAATTCAGGAAGACCAGAATTCAAATCCCACCTCAGACACTAGCTGTGTAACCCTGGGCAAGTCGTCTGACCTCTGTTTGCCTCAGTTTCCTCAATTACTGAACAATGGTAATAATGGCACCTGCCTCCCACGATTGTTGTGAGACTCAAATGAGATAATATTTGTAAAGTACTTAGCATAACACTGGCACATAATAGTTGTTTTATAAATACCAGTTACAATTGTTACTATTACTATTACTATT
The DNA here is from genome assembly GCA_023548195.1 of Bettongia penicillata ogilbyi. Lineage (NCBI taxonomy): Eukaryota > Metazoa > Chordata > Mammalia > Diprotodontia > Potoroidae > Bettongia > Bettongia penicillata. The sequence goes on along the minus strand of JAJHZJ010000559.1, from coordinate 900,513 downwards.
ATATAGGAAACAGAGCCATCTAACCAAAATCTACACAGTCCTGTCAATATTATCTAAATGTGAATTATGATTAAAAACATGATGATAATAAAATAATGATGTTATTAATAAAATAATGAGAAGAGTGGTTAGAGAGGTAGTGTGATAGGGTGGAAAGAGTACTAGATTTGCAGAGGACTTTAGGTCAGTTCATTAGTTTAAGTCTAATCTCTAACAGCACCCACTGGTCTCTGTGCCTCAGTTTCTTTATCTAATATATGGAGATGATAATATTTTACCTATGAGGCTGTTGTCAAGAACACTTATAGATCATAAGGCACTATATAAAAGTTATTATTATATCATATAACAGATGAGGAAACTGAGGCTTGGAGAGGTTAAGAGATTTGCCCACAATCACACAGCTAATAAATGTCAGAGGCTTTGAAACCAGGTCTTCTGGACCCCAGGTCTAACACTGCATTCATTATACCACCTCTATAAAGAAACCAACATCTTGGGCAGAGTGACCCAGCTCATAAAATTAGTGGTGCCAGCAATCCATATGTTCCCTATCCCTGATGTATCTCTAGTTACAAATTTTTCCTTATGGGTTCCTGACCTGTTTTTTATTCCAACCCTGCCTTCCCACTCCCTGGACTTGTGTCCAGACTATATACATTTACATGCAGTCTGGTACAGAGCAACACCTCTACCTTAAACACTAGATTCTCCAACTGAACCACAATTCTTGCTTTTCTCTCAAGGAATTCCCACTATTCTTTTAGGGCTACAAAAAGAACAAAATCTCACATGTCAACAAAATAATCAGCAGGTCAGCACCAATGAGAGCATGTTTTCTGTTCAAAACCTCAAATAATTAGAATAGAATGTTCTTATAAAGAACATTTTCTGGTTAATGCAAGATTTAACAGGAAACCCTTCTGGTCAGCCCTCATTTGAGAAAATGTTTCCTAAAATTGTGCCAGGGCCCTTCCATGCCCTTTTCAGTAGAGTATCTTTAAATTTAACTGAACTTTTGACGAATGAGGATATTGTGGGAACTCTGAAAATCATTTCTCATTAAACAGTATTTTAAAGATAAAACATCTAGAAGCCTGGAATGAGGGTGTATTCCCTCTACCCAAACTGTAGTCAAAAAGTTGCCCTTATTTTAAAAGTTCCCAGATATCAGTTGATTTCTCTGTGATTTGCCTTTCTCTTAAAAGTCAAGTGCCCCAAAATCTCCCATGGTTTTCTAGGTAATTGCATTAGACTTAATCAAGGTTTTTACCAGAAACCAAGGCACTCCCCTATGAATCACAATCATAAAATATTAAATATCCTACAACTGCCGAAAGCTTGGATTGTTCAGGACATATTCAGAATGTCCCAATAAATTCTGGGAAACATTGGGACATCCCAAAACAAAGGAATGCCTAAGAAGGTTGCATCAGTAAAGGCCTGTAACAGTATATAGAAACAGTGCACTGACTTTCACAAATGGAAAGACCTTTCAGCTACAACTGCTGCCTTTCAAAGGTGTCTGTACATTAAAATATATTTTGGGATACTCCCTTCATTCTCATAATACCAGAAAGGTGCTAGAAGATTACACACCATCTAAATTTTCAAGCACCATTCATAAAATCAAGACTTTGTAGACCTGTAAATTCCAAATTTTGAAATGCTAACCTCGGAGAGGGGTGATTAGAGTTGTGCGGGCACAAAGAACAAAGTCATCTCAGAGGAAAAGCCCCCCAGGTCACTCGACATGGTCCCCCCAAATGGCTCCAGGATCCAGGTAAGCTTTCTGGTAGCATAAATCTCCATCTGGGAGTAATTTCTGTATTTTACTCATGCTCACAGAGAGACAGCATTTCATCTTCAGACAAAGAGTTACAGACCTATAAAGTCTTTATTTTATGAATGGTGCTTGAAAAGTTAGAACAGTGCACAACCTTCTAGCACCTTTCAGGGATTTATGACAATGGGATGAAGCAAGTTGACAGAAACTCATTGAAAAACACCCTGGGAAGTGACTGGCGTTAGCTGTTCTATACAGGTAGACCACTTACTGTGGTTTTAGGAACAAAGATGCCTCAACTTTTCGCCTGCACACTTAATTCAATGAAACACATCACACAATGTCCTCAAAAACCTATTTAAGAGGAGTCATAGTAAGGTACTGGATCTTGTCAGCAACAAAACAAAGAAATAAAACCCCATAAATTCACCTCTGAAATAGTAAAACAAATACCCACACATACATATAATGAGGCCTTCAGCCAAAATTCTTGGTTCCCCAAAAATGGCTTTATATGGCGCATAATACAGAAGCACTCCAGAGATTTCATGAGAACTTTCACAAGGCTAGTATTAAAATTGAACCAAATAGAACTACTGGCACCATATTCTCTCAGCTCTTAAGGAAACTCATCCCATTAAAAAGTAGCCCTTAAAATATTTTTTTCCCTCTGAAGTGTATAGTAGCTTATAAAAAGCAGGAGGGGCTGCCAAAGCATGGATGTGTTTGAGAACCCTTTACTCTCATTAAAAACATACCCTGGCAGCCAAAGGCCCCAACTATTCCAGTGAACTTAATTTTATAAGGGGGATGGGGAGTGGGGGGCATTTAAGCGGTATAGCTAGAAGCCACAGCACCCTGTGACAGCTCTGTGTTAGGCCCAGCTGTACATTCAGTCTTAAGCAGTGTAATAGCCCCCAAGGCCAAGAGGTCTAGAAACATGCTGACCGGCAAGCACAAAAGCCAACCTAAACTGGATGACACGGTCCACCATGGGCAAGGCACAGTTTGCACCCTAGGGGCATGCTTCTCTATGGGAATAACAATTATATTTCTATGAATCTAAATATACACATAAGTTTTGTGCAGAATGCTGAGAATGAAATCACATTCATTTTTCAACCAGCTTCTTCAAAGACTCAGGTCTACAAGGCTTTCCTTTTTCTCCAAATCGCTAGAGATCTCACATTATCTCACTTTTATTTAGCTACGTTAATGTTGTACATCCTTGCTACTCCCACTCCCCTAGAGTGCCATTCCCTTGAAGGGAAAGACGATCTTTTGTCCTCCTTGCCAGCAGACCCAAGCAGAAACTCCTTCTGCTTATGCAGATGCGTAATTCAGTGCACTATCAATCAATAAGCATTTAGTAAGTGCTTACGATGAGCCAGGGGCAAAAACAATCATATATTCTTTTTTTTAAATTTTATTAAAAATAAATTTAAATAAAAATAAATTTTAAATACAATTATTTTAAAAGAAACATTTTCAGATACACAGCACAATATAAAAAGAGGATTCAGTATAAAACTATGATTTTCCATTTCACATTGTTTACTTTTTTTAAACTATGTAATAAATATTACACATCACTTTCAAAGCTACCTTGTTTTTCTGTGCTTCTTTCTGAGTTTTCTTTTGTTCTCTGCTGTACACTTCTTATTTTTTCTTTCTCCCTCCTTTACTATTAGACACAAAAAGGTATTTACATATATATATATACATATATGTGTGTGTACATATACACATATATAGTGTGTATATACATGTATATATACATATAGTGCGTATATATGTGTATATATACATATAGTGTGTATATACATGCATATATACATATAGTGTGCTTATACATGTATATATACATATATATTTAAATACATATATTTATTATATATTATATATTAATATATTAATATTAAATATTATATACAATTATATAATTGATATAACATATATAATTATAAATAATAAATATGATATATTAATTAATAATATATTGATGTGAAATTTATGGTTATGAATAATAAATATAAAATATAATATAATTATATAAATTAATATAATATGGAATATATTTATGGTTTATTTTATTATATATAAATATATTATTATAGTAAATATATATTTAATAATAAAATGTATATTAATTAAATATACATAAACATAAATATATATATACATATTTTACATATATATGTAAAACCATACCATACATACTTCTATTTATTGGTTCTTTCTCTGGATGTGGATAACATCTTTCTTCAAAGGTCCTTTGTAGTTGATACTCAAAATTATTTAGTCATTCAAAGTTGTTCTTAGAACAACATTACTGTTACGTGTCCAGTGTGCTCCTGGTTCTGCTCATTTCATCCTTCATTATTTCATACAAGTCTTTCCATGTTTTTCTGAAATCAAGCACCTTACCATTTCCTATAGCACAGTTCCATTCCATCACAATCATACATCACAACCTATTCAGTTGCTCCCCAACTGACTAGTATTCCTCAACCCCCAGTTCTTTGTCACCACAAAGAGAGCTGCTGTAACGTTCATCTTTAACATACCATTGTGGAGGGGTGTGTGGGGCACTAAGAAGTTAAGTGATTCATCCAGGGTCCATAGCTAGTATGTGGCAGAAGATTTGAACAAACCATCCTAATAATATTAACTGCCTATGTACTACATCCCTATTGCCTCTGCTTTCCATATAGTAGAGAGTTAATAAATACTTGTTTAATGAATGAATAATAATAGCTGATATTTATATAGCATTCTAAGGCTTCCAAAGCAGTTTACTTATGTGATCTCATTTGAAACTCCCAACCATCCAGGGAGAAAATGGTTTTATTATCCCCATTTTGCAAATGAGAAAAGAAGTGACTTTCCTGAATTTGCACAGTTAGTAACTGTTGGAATGATTTAAACCCAATTCTTCTTCTGACACTGACTGTAGCAGGGTTAGCCACTTTACCTCTCTGGGCCTCAGGCAAACTACTAGGATCTGCTGACTAAGTCCTAGATGGGTCATAAGTTCTCTAGATATATGAATGGAGTTCCCCACCCAATGAAACTGCAAATTCTTTGCTTACAAGTTTGCAAAGCTCTTGACATATATTCTCTCTTTTGAGTTTCCCAACAATTCAACCATGTAGATACCGCAGAGATCATTATCCCTATATTACAGATGAGAAACTGAAAGTTTAAATATCCAAGTCACTTAGTAGCTAAGTCTATTAAGTTTCTAATTTGGGGCGGAGCCAAGATGGTGGAGTAGAAGGATGGACCTGCTCTAGCTCTTCCCTCATAACCCATAAAATATCTGTAAAAAATGACTCTAAACAGGAAGTGATCAGTGAATTCTTTCCATTTCTATTTTATGCTCTGATTCTAGAATATCAAAGCAGTTTTTCTTAATAATTTCTTGGAAGATGATGTCTAGGCTCTTTTTTTGATTATGGTTTTCAGGTAGACCAATAATTTTTAAATTATATCTCCTGGATCTTATTCCAGGTGAGTTGTTTGTGAAGTGAGATATTTCACATTGTCTTCTATTTTTCATTCTTTTTATTTTGTTTTATAATTTCTTAGTTTCTCATTTAAAGAACTATTTTCTTCAGTTACCTTTTGAACCTCCTTTTTCATTTGGCTAACTCTGCTTTTTAAAGCATTCTTCTCCTTATTGGCTTTTTGGACCTCTTTTTCCATTTGAGTTTTTTGGTTTCTCCTAAAGTTATTAGTTTCCATCTGCTCCATTCTTGTTGCAATGACCAGAGCTGAATAGAAAATTTCAAATACAAGAATGAAGGGAAACATCAAAAGGTAAACAGGAAAGAAAAGCCTTAAGGAACTCATTAAATTTGAATTGTCTACATTCCTACATGGAAAGGTGTTATTTGTAACTCATGAGATCATTTTCAGTATTAGGGTAGTTAGAGGGAATATATATATGTAGGTGTGTATGGGTATGTATGTATGTGTATATTATATATGTGCAGGGATATATATATGCACATGGATATATGTGCATATATCTATATCTATATATATCTACATATATAGATATATATATATATATATATGGAGAGAGAGAGTGAGCTGAATATGAAGAGAGAATACCTAAAAAAATAAAATTTACTGTTGAATGGAATGTACTAGGAGTAAAAAGAAAGGGAGAGGTAGGATGTAGCAAATCATCTCACATACAAGAGGGAAGAAAGAGATTCTACAATGGAGGGGAAAAGGGGGAAAGAAGAAAGGAAGTAATTGAGCCTTATTCTCATGGGATTTGGCTTAAGGAGGGAACAACACATACTCCCTTGAATATGCAAATCTATTTTAACCTGCAGGAAGGCTAGGAGAAAGGTGATAGGAGAGGGAAGATAATAGAAGGGACAGCAAATTGGAGAAAGGAATAATCAGAAGTAAACACTATTGTGGGAGGACAGGTCAAGGAAGAAAATGAAATAAATGGAGGGCAGGATAGGACAGAGGGAAATGTGGTTTTACAACATAACTATTATGGAAGTGATTTGCATGTATGACCTATATTGAATCGTTTGTCTTTTCAATGAGGGTGGGTGGGGAGAGACGGAGAGAATATGGAACTGAAAGCTTTAAGAATGACTGTTAAAAATTGTTTTAACATGCAACTGGAAATTAGGCTACATAGGCAATGGAGTATAGAAACCTATTTTTCCCTACAGGAAAATAGAGGGGAAGGGGGATGGAAGAAGGATGGGTAATAGAAGGGAGGACAGACTAGAGAAGGGGTAGATTGGGTGCATGCTGTCCTGGAGTGGGGGGTGGGGAGAGATGGGGAGAAAATTTTGAATTCAAATTCTTGTGGAAGTGAATGTTGAGAACTGAAAAATAAATAAATTATATATTAAAAAAAAGTTTCTAAGTTTCCAAGGTGGGAAGTCTTGTAACTCATGAGATCATTTTCAGTAAGTCTTCTTACTCCTAGTATAACAAGCCATCCAATCTGTCATGCTTGAAAGGAACTCAACATTGGAAGGAAGACAGAAAATGGATATACTTTGAGGGTGGACTGAGAGGTTAACCCAGCCTATCATCCTATGACCACGGTCAAGACTAACTGTCAGTGGTATAGCTTTGTGCTAGACCCAGAAAACTGATGCTTGACTTCTGTTTGGAAGAAATGACAAAAACTTTTCCAGAGCTTCCCTTCTTGAGTTAAGATTAAAAAGACTTTCCCTGAGATCTTGGATTGGCTATAATTTAGGATTGGTCATGGGAAAATAGGAATTGGAATTTGCCTTTTATTGAGATATGATGGGAGGAATAGGGTATAGTATGGTATGAACAACTGTGACAGAAGAAAAAACACTATATCCTGAGTGATGAGATCTGAATTCAAGTCCTTATTTTGCTGTCTAACAGTTGTGAGAATTCAAGCAAATTGCTTACCTTCACCAATCCTGTCACCTCAAATGTAAAATAGAAATAATCATAATAATACCTCTACTACGTACTTCACAAAGCTGTTGTGAAACTCAAATGAAATAATACACATAAGGAACAAAAAACAATTATAATCATGGTCCTCCTATCCTCACCTCATGGGCTAGGTAACTTTAATTATGCAAAAACTAAAAAATAATAATAATAATAGAAACGACTATTACTTTGATATATAAAATAAACCTGAAAAACCTTCAGCCTTTTTGTATATTACTAAAAAAAAATATCAGGAAGAGACAGAAAAAAAGAAAAGAAATTTCATTAAAAATAATTACAAAATGAATACAATTTCTAGGAGGCCACCTACCAAAACACACATGGAAACTCTACAGCTACAAAAAACACTCTTTAAAGAAATATGCCTAAATAATTAGAGAGAGATTTGCTTGTGATTAGGCAATGCTGTATAGTAAAAATGACAATATGCTACCTAAATTAAGTTATAGATTTAATGCCTTGACAATCAAATTAAGAAAGGATTATTTTATGGAACTAAACAAAATGATAATAAAATCCATAGGGAGGAACAAAATGTCTTGAATTTCAAGGGAAATAATGAAAAATAGTAAGAAGTACTAGAGGTGCCAAATCTCAAACTATATTAGAAACAATGATTATCAAAAGTATTTGGTTTAAAAACAGAAAATTTGATCAAAGGGGCAGATTATGTAAACAAACTCCAGAAACAGGTAGACATAGAGCATATCAATAAAACTAAAGGCATAAACTTCTTCCAATCTGACAAGTGGAAGAAATTCATTTTAGACTAGAGATCCTTACCATAGGGTCCAGAGATCTCATGGTATCTGTGAATAGATTTTAAGATGTCCATGATCTTGGATGAGAAAAAAAAAGTCTTTATTTCAATATAATTAGCTTATGGCAATCTTGTGTGTTTTATGTTATGCATTTAAAAACATTATTCTGAGAAAGGTCCAAAGCTTGACCAGACTACCAAAAGGATCCATTACACATACAAAAAAAAAATGTTAAGAACCCTTGTATTTCCAATATTTCATACCTTACTTCACAACAAGTCCTTATTTGATACATGACCTAAATATAAAAAGATATAAGCAAATTAGAGGACAAGGGAAGGAAATACATTTCTCAACTATGGACAATTCTTGACTAAACAAGAGATACAGATAATCATGAATTTCAATAACATAAAACTTAAAAGACTTTGCACAAGCCAAGTCAATACATTTTGAATTAGAAGGAGAAACAGTTAAATGGGGAAAATCTTCGCAAATTTCTCTGATGAAGTCTGATATCCAAGATATTTAGGGGATTGCTAAAAAAGATGTAAAAACAAATGTCATTCCTAAAAGATAAATAAGCAAAGGACATGAACAGGTAGTTTTGCAAAGAAGAAATTCAAACTATCAACAGTCATATGGGGAAAAAAAACTACAAGTCACTATTAATAAGAAACACAAAAACAGCTCTGAGATCTTACCTCATACCCACCAGATTGCCAAAGAAAATAGAAGGAAAGTGGCTACTGGAGAGGTTGAGTCGAAGAGGATATATACATCAATGAACAACTGACAAAGTTACAAATTAGTGCGTTCCAGAATTTCAGATCTGCATACAAAATTTTAAAACAACAGCTTGAAGTTCCATTCTAGTGCATACTTTTTATTTGCAGATCATGAAAGAGTCACAAATCAAATAGTGAATTATTTATGGCAGAATAACGAGATAATACACAAGAAACAAAATTTTTTGTCATTTTCCACCCCCAAACACAAAATGAGTATTACCTCTGTACAGCCACCAATTGGATAATAACAATTCCCAGGGGAAAGTAGAAAAACTACTTCTTTTCCACTGGAAGTAAACCAGATAAATAAAGAAGAGTTATTCTCCAGCTCTTTTCAGGCTCATGTCATTAGCCAACTTGAATGTCTACAAACACTTCAGTAGTTTAGTCACTAACTTTGCAGGATCTAGGGTCGTCAGTTTCCTACTAGAACTCTAGGTTCAGAGACACCGCAGCAGTCTCACTCGTAGGGTCCTTCTTCCTTCTAGTTACTCTACCCCACCTCATACTTCCTATATATTCCTACATTTAGGCACCAATTTTATGTTTTTGATGTTCTAGCACTTTCCTCAATGAATAATAGCTTCTTTCCCCAGCCATTATGGACAATAAGGTCAGACAGAAGACAGTCATAATGGACAATGGCCAACATATAGCAACGTGACAACATATATGTCAATCATTATTTATCATCATTATATATTTAAAAATTATAAAGCAAAACGTCTAAATCTTTCCTTCTCCATATCCTTCCAAGTCAACGAGGTTTTTATACTTGCATTTGGAGTTAATTTAGGTCTCATGTAAAGGAATGTGATATTTCTTTTGGGAAACTACGTATTTGTCTTTCTAGTCAAATAATTCAACTTCTTGATTTATTATTTTCAATAATAAATGCATCACTTGTTCCTGTATTACTGACCTTGTTGTCTTAACTTTATTTTTAGTTTATGGAATAAAACAAGCATTTCCAAAACATAGTACAATAAAAAAGAAAATTGTTCATGGAACTGCTGATCTACTGTGCATAACTTATTCCTTTCAAATATACAAAATTATCATGTACATTTTTTTCTTTTATCCCTTCCCACACCACCAGCCCTAGAGATGACTGCCATTACACACAATTAGATAGACACACACACACATACACACACACATGCGTGTGTCTATCTTGTCTCAAAGTACCCTAACACACAGATCTGAGGCACTTTCCAGAATGACAAGGAAAGTGGGAGTAAAATGATCAAAATTATATGTTTTTATGACTATTCGTTCAAAATGCATTCAAAATCATTGGAACTGAGAATAATTGCTCCCAAGGCCACGTGAGCTCATTAAAATTCAAATTAGGATTGCAAATCCTGATCCCCTTGACAACAGCTAGCGCATACACTGGCATGAGATATTAGAAATTCAAATCCCATCAGTTCTCCAGATGGTTTAAGACTGCAACTGCTGCTTTTTGCCACATTGCTGCATCTATCTGTCTTATGAGCAGCAGGACAGCGGAATGTTGTGACTCCAAATTTTCATGTAATTGAAGAGTGATATGAGAGCCAGAGGAAAATATCTAGGAAAAAAAAAAATAGATCTTTTTTTTTGTTTGTTTCAAGTGTTAACTTCTTTAGAGGCATTGCCTGTGAGGAAAAAGATATACCAACCCATCCCACTAAAGCAAGCCATTGACAATGGCATTTGACTTAGTAAATTATCCACAGTCACCTCCCAAAAACAAGAAGAAGAAAGAGGAAGGAGGAGGAAAGAAGCCCTCACATCTAGGAACTATACAGCTGTATGCTCAAGAGACCAGCTACTTTCTCAGATGGCATGGTCTTCTTTGGCAACAAAGGACAAACACAATCTTGTGAGTAGATGCAGCTCGCTGAATGGGGACCCAGCTAGCTGGGTAACTCAACTCCTCTCCTGTCTGCCTCCCCATCCCCTTCCTTCTCCTCTTCAAGGGGCAGTAAATTTGGATGGCTAAAAGATGCCCAGCTGACTTGGGTTTTATTGGCCCCTTCCATTCCTTTCCCTTCTCTTCCCTCCCCTCCCCTTCTTTCCCTTTCCTTCCCTTCCATTTCTCCTGTCCTGTCCTCTCCCCAAACCTTAAACCTACTGCACTCTGAAACTGAGACACCAATGGACCCCTGCCTAAGGGCTCCTCTTGACCCTCCTAACTTTAGAGTGATTATCAATAGTAACTGTTGCTGTTTCCCTCCCAGCCTGAAGTCTTTGCTTTCTTGGCCTCATTAAAGGGGCCATGCCCTGGCCACTTCTTAAACAGACCTATTCAATGAATGGGTATTTCCTCACCCTAAGCCAAGGTCTCCCAGTGCATCCTGGGTCATCTCCAGTCATCCTGATGAATATCTGATCACTGGATTCAGATGACTCTTGTCATTTTTTAGTGCCCTTTAAATAAACAAATGATAACTGTTAGCTGAGGATTATAAAAATGGAAGGGAATAGAAATGTCATAGTCTAATAGCAATACTCATTTCCAAACACTACCACTAACTAGTTTGTGTGGTTGGGCAAGTCATGTCATTGCTCTGAATCTATGTCTTCAACAAGAAAATTAGAATTATAAGGGAAGCTATCTTCCAAGCCTGGACTAAATCTGAAGGACTTAGAACTGAACTTTAGAAATGAAAAAGATCCTAGCCCAATGTTTGACATAGTAAATGCTTAGGAAATGATTATCGATTACTTAAACTATCTAGTTCAACCCTCTAATTTTCCTGATGAGGAAACTGAGACCTCAAGAGGTATTGGGACTTGCTGTTTGTCCTTCATTCTTGAAGAAGACCATGACATCAGGGAGGTAATGCCATGACATGCAAGTGAATTGGATTTAAGTAAAGGAGGACTGTATTATAAGTAGGATTTGAACCCAGGTCCTCCAACTCCAAATTCACCTTACTTTCCATTGTGCCAGATCTCCAAAATCCTTTCCAGCTCTTAAATTCTAGAGCTTTAAGTTTTAAGTACATTGTGCATGCTCAACATTGCTCTGGGTATTGTAGGAAACTCAAAAATAAACATAGTCCCTATTCTCAAGGAATGAAACAAGATTACAGGCAAAACATAAACACATGAAGTAGGTAACAACAAAATATTATAAAAAACCAAAATTAGATATTCAAACTAAAAATCTCATCAGCTAACCAACAACTATTTATTGATAAAGTACCAAGCCCAGAGTCAGGAAGATCTTCACTCAAACCTAGCATCAGACACTTACTAGTTGTGCGACCCTGGGCAAGTCACTTAACCTCTATTTATCTCAGTTCCTCATCTATAGAATGGGGACACACTGGAGAAGGAAATGGCAAACTACTCCAGTGTTTTTGCCAAGAGAACCTCATGGACTTTGTCACACAGAGTTGGACACAACTGAATGACTAAACAATTACAACAATTACTCAGGTCGGGGGCAGGAGCATACTAAGAAGGAAGGAGAAATGTTCTTTGAATTGGTAAAGTTTATTTTCACATAACCAACGATCCAGATGAAATTGAATAAACCACCTACAAGTTACAATCCCTGAAAATAGTTTAAGTAAAACAGACTCGAAGTGATTGAACTTATGTGCACCTAAAACTATTGAAGTTTACTGTTTATTTAAAAGAAGAGGGAGGCAGCATTGTGTAGTAGAGAGTTGATCTTGGGGTCAAGAAAACTAGGTTCAAGGCATGCCTCTGACACATAATGGCTGTGTGACATTGGGCAAGTCACTTAACTTCTCAACTCTTAGAATTCGACCAGGAAACTCTTGGAAATTATATGATGCATGGCAGTCACTCGTTTGTGTTGGTAGAAGGAGTTTCCTTTCTGAGTAGTCCTTATATTGACGAAATCATGAATTCAAAAAATGGAAGACATTGTATGTGCTTTGGTTTGAATAAATTAGTACCAACGTTACTATAAATGTATGTCCTGGGACCTAGATTAAGCTTCTCTTGCTATACTTGACCCACGTCAGGAGAAAAGCTATTCATACCCTTCCTCTCATCTCCTAGAACCAGCGAAGACCAGAATCTCAGACACCAGATCCCTCAACCAAGACCTTCCTCTCTGAAGCCAAAGTCTACAAAGCCAGGCCCTTGTCTCAAGAACCTAGCCCAGAGCTAAAACTCAGATATCAGACTTCTTGCTATGAGAACCTCACTTGGAGGGAGGGCCACTGACACTAGGTCTAATCTCTCTTTGCTCTGATCCTTAAAAGAGAACTGAATCTGTTGTCAGCTTTTCAGAGGACTCGCAGGTCCTCGCAGCTTCAGTCAATAGTTATGATATCGCAAACTATCTCACTATGTCCTTTTCCAATTCCAGTGATGCAGACTCTGACTGCCAAAGTTAAAACAATCCCCATCTGTTACTTCCACTTGTTATCCTCCCTAAGACCTTCTCTGAAATCTTAATCAAGTTCTGCTGCCCCTTCCATTGTAGCCCTTTCTGTTATTGATAAATTTCCCTTCAGGATGTCTGAATGGCTAACCTAAGTGAGGTGCAAGATTGTAATGGAACATTATTCTGCCATAAGACTACTGAAGAGTGTGAGAAGACTTACATGAAGCAAAATGCAGTAAGCAAAATTAGAAAAGTGATATCAACAATGACCACAATAACATAAATAGAAAGGAAAAAAACTCAATACTCTGTAATTTCATGACAAGCTTCTGGGGAAGCTTAGCTCCCCTAGAAGTCACTGCATCTTTGATCATCCTCTCAAGGACTGAATACCCTTTATCTTGTGCTCCTGTAACACTGGATTAGGAAAAGGAATAGGCATATTTCTTTCTCCAAACTATCATTTTCAGACTCTCCCTCTACTATCATCATTTATCAATCTTTCTACTTCTCTGAGGTTCCTTCCAAATAGATTTATCATCCTATCCAGATCAACGTGGAAGTTATCTGCCAGCTCCCATGTTATTTTTCCCTCCCTTCTCAAGATCAATACCTGACTCACAATATCCATCAGTTGTTTTCACTGTTGTTCAGTTATTTCAGTCATGTCTGACTCTTCATGACCCCATTTGGGGATGTCTTGACAAAGAAACTGGAATGTTTTTCCATTTCCTTCTCCAACTCATTTTACAGATGAGGAAACTGAGGCAAACAGGGGTAAGTGACTTGCCCAGAATCCCACAACTAGGATTCCTCTACTCTCCCCTTGAAAAAAAAACTACTGAGCAATAGAAAATTGACTAAATTAATCCTTGCCTTTAAAGAAGGGGACTTCACTATACACCATGTTGATGGTACAAGAATAAAACACCAGACCAAATGAATGAAAATAAAGCATACCACTGACCTCCTAAGAGAGAGCTTAAAATGCAAAATATATATATATGTATATATGTATAGATATGTATATTTGGACATGGCCAATGTAGGAATTTTTTTTGCTGGATCATGCAACTATATATTAAGGATTTTATTGACTGTTTTGTTTACAATTTGTTCAATGGGAGTGGGATAGTGAGGACAGATTTTTTTAAAAAGGAAATACTCAAATAGAGAGTGCTGGGCCTGGAATCAGAAAGACTCATCTACCTGTGCTAGAATCAGGGCTCAGACACTCATTAGCTGTGTGACCCTAGGCAAGTCATTTAACCATGTTTGCCTCAGTTTCTTCTTCATTTGTCAAGTGAGCTAGAGAAGGAAATGACAAATCATTCCAGTATCTTTGCCAAGAAAATCCGAAATGGAGTCCTGAAGAATTGGGCACAACTGAAAAAGTAAACAATTAAATCAAAAATTAAACAATAGAGATTCCCAAATGTCTATAAGGTCATCTTCTCACAGAACTAAAGCAGCAATAGAATTTGCTGACCCACTGGGTATCTGACCAGCCTTTTTTTTAAATAATATTTTATTTCTTCCCCAATTACATGTTGAAACAATTTTTGACACTTGGGTTTCTTTAAGTTTTGAGTTCTAAATTCAATCCCTCCCTCCCTTCCCACACCCCACTTCTCTGAAACAGTAAGTAATCTGATATAGGTTATACATATGCAATCATGTAAAACATTTCTATATTAGTCATTTTGTACAACAAAATTCAAATAGAACAAAAAAATGAAAGAAAGAAGGTTAAAATAGCATGCTTCATACAATATTAGTTCTTTTTCTTAGGCAGATAGCATGTTTCAGCATGAGACTTTCAGTATTGTCTTGAATTATTTTATTGCTCAGAATAGCTAAGTCAATCAAAATTCTTTTTTGGGGAGGGAATATTTTTTATTTATTTTTAGTTTTCAGCATTCATTTCCACAAACTTTTGAGTTCCAAATTTTCTCCCCCTTTCTCCCCTCTCCTCACCCCAAAAAACTGTGCATTCTGATTACCCTTTTCCCCAGTCTGCCCTCCCTTCTATCACATCCCTCCCTTTCCTTATCCCCATATTCCCTCTTTTCTTGTAGGGCAAGATAGATTTCTATACTCCATCACCTGTATATCTTATTTCCCAGTTGCATGGAAAAACAATTCTCAACATTCTTTCCTAAAACTTTGAGTTTCAACTTGTCTCCCATCCTCCCTTTCCACCCATCCTCACTGAGAAGGCAAGCAACTCAATATAGGCTATATATGTGTAGTTTGGCAAAAGACTTCCATAATAGTCATATTTTAAAAGACTAACTATATTTCCCTTCATTCTATCCTGCCCCTCATTTATTCTATTCTCTCTTTTGACCTTGTCCCTCCCCTAAAGTGTTTACTTCTAATTACTCTCTCCTCCCATTTTCCCTCCCTTCTATACCCCCACACACTTCACTTATCCACTTCCCTCCTACTTTGCTGTATGTAAGATAGATTTTCATACCAAATTGAAAGTGCATGTTATTCCTTCCTTAAGTCAAATGTGATAAGAATAAGCTTCACTTTTTCCCTCTCACCTCCCCTCTTTTCCCCTCCATTGGAAAAGTTCTTTCTTATCTCTTTTATGAGAGATAATTTGCCCCATTCCATTTCTCCCTATCTCCTCCAAATATATTCTTCTCTCACTCCTTAATTTTATTTTTTTAGATATCATCCCTCCCTATTAAACTCACCCTGTGCCCTCTGTGTACATGTATGTATATATATATATGTATGTATGTATGTATGTGTGTGTGCGCGTGTATAATGCCTCCAACTACCCAAATACTGAGAAAAGTTTCAAGAGTTACAAATATTATTTTTCCATGTAGGAATGTAAACAATTCAACTTTAGTAAGTCCCTTATGATTTCTCTTTCCTGTTTACCTTTTCATATTTCTCTTGCTTCTTGGGTTTAAAAGTCAAATTTTCTACTCAGCTCTGGTCTTTTCATCAAGAATGCTTGAAAGTCCTCTATTTCATTGAAAAGCCATTTTTTCCCTTGAAGCATTATACTCAGTTTTGCTGGGTAGGTGATTCTTGGTTTTAGTCCCAGTTCCTTTGACTTCTCAAATATCCTACTCCAAGCCCTTCGATCCCTTAATGTAGAAGCTACTAGATGTTGTGTTATCCTGATTGTATTTCCACAATACTCAAATTGTTGCTTTCTAGCTGCTTGAAGTGTTTTCTCCCTGATGTTGGAACTCTGGAATTTGGCTACAATGTTCCTATGAGTTTCTCTTTTTGGATCTCTTTCAGGAGGTGATCAATGAATTTTTCTAATATTTATTTTGCCCTCTGGTTCTAGAATATCAGGGCAGTTTTCCTTGATAATTTCATGAAAGATGATGTCTAGGCTCTTTTTTTTGATCTTGGCTTTCAGGTAGTCCCATAATTTTTAAATTGTCTCTCCTGGATCTCTTTTCCAGGTCAGTTATTTTTCCAATGAGATATTTCACATTATCTTCTATTTTTTCATTCTTTTGATTTTGTTTTGTAATTTCTTGGTTTCTCATAAAGTCATTAGCTTCCATTTGTTCCATTCTAATTTTTAAAGAACTATTTTCTTCAGTGACATTTTGAACCTCCTTTTCCATTTTGTGATTTCTTGGTTTTTCATAAAGTCATTAGCCTCCATCTGTTCTGTTCTAATTTTTAAAGAACTATTTTCTTCAGTGAGCTTTTGAACCTCTTTTTCCATTTGGCTAATTCTGCTTTTGAAAGCATTCTTCTCCTCACTGGCTTTTTGGACCTCTTTTGTCATTTGAGGTTGTCTATTTTTAAAGGTGTTGTTTTCTTTAACAATTTTTTGGGTCTCCTTTAGCAAGTGTTGACTCACTTTTCATGATTTTCTTGTATTGCTCTCATTTCTCTTTCCAAATTTTCCTCAACCTCTCTTACTTGATTTTCAAAATCCTTTTTGAGCTCTTCCATGGCCTGAGATCATTGCAAATTTATTTTGGATACAGAAACCTTGACTTTTATGTCTTCCTCTGATGGTATGCATTGATCTTCCTCATCTGAAAGGATGGAAGAAAATACCTGTTCACCAAGAAATCTATAGTCTTATTTTTTCCTTTTTTTGGTCATCTTCCCAGTCAGTTACTTGACTTTTGAGTACTTTTTCAAGAGGAGGGTATACTCTAGGGACCTATAAGTTCTCAGCTCCTCCAAAGTGGCACAATCATGGGAAAGGAGTTTACTCCTCTCTTGGCCTGACCTCTGGTCTTGGCGCAACCACAAGTTTTTCTGCCCAGGATCTGTGAGTAGGGTTCCCTTTCCACAACCACCTCCAGCTCCACCAGTGATCTTCCTCACCCCAGGACCACCACTCAGGGCTGAGATCCAAATCATCTGCTCGATTTCCCCAGGGTCTTTAGTCTGAGGGCTCCAAAAAATGGATGCTGATGCCACCACCTAGGGCCTAGGCTAGGGCAGAATCCTGCTACCTTCTCATCCAGATGAACAAGCTTTCTCACTGACCTTTGAAATTGTCTTTGGCATTTGTGGGTTGAGAAATCTGGGAATCACAGCTGCTACCCAGGATTCAGTGCAGTAAGTCTGCTCTGGTCCTTTCCATGCAGTGCAGCACAGCCAAGGTTGGGCTGGGCTCTGCTCTGACCAGTGTGATAGATCTTTCCTTTTGACTTTCCAGGCTGCCTTGGGCTGGAAATCTCTTTCACTCTGTCATTTTTTAGCTTCTGCTGCTCTAGCCACAATTCTTGATGTACAATATTGTTGTTACTATATACACTGTTCTCCTAGGTCTTCTCCCTTCATTCAGGATCAGTTCACATAAGTCTTTCCAGGCTTTTCTGAAATCATCCTGCCTATTATTGGTTATAGCACAATAATATTCCATCACAATCAGATACCACAACTTGATTATTCCACTCCCCAATTGATGGGCATCCCTTTAATTTCCAATTCTTAGCTACCATAAAAAGAGTTGTGAGAAGTCTTTGTTAAGGATTATACTGCTCACCTACTCACATGAGGAAGAGGCTAGAAAAGGTAACCCTAAAAATTGTTTGCTTCACCTAACCTAATCCTTGCCTGCTCATTGCAGCAGACAGGAATCCTATCCTGTGGTTGAAACACAAAAAAAGTACAAAAACTTTTGTAAAAATGATTCCAATCACCACTGGTACATGGAATGTGTGCGCACTTGTGGACAACATGAAATCAGTAGATCTGAAAGACAAAGAGCTCTTGTAGCAAGAGAACTCAGAAGGTATCATATCCAAATAACAGCTTTGAGTGAAACACAGCTGGCAAATGAAATCTCACTGACCAAGGTCAGAGCTGAATACACATTTTCCTTTCATGGCCACAGTGATGGGGAGCACTGTGAAACTGGTGTAAGTTTTGCAATCAAATCTCATCTAGCCAAAAAATTTGTATGCCTCCCAAAAGGAGGGACCCACAGGCTCATGACAAAGTGGTTGCCACTTTCAGGAAAGTATATGCCACCATCATCAGTACATATGCTCCCACCCTGACCAAACCTGATGAGGTCAAAGAAAAATTTTATGACAACCAGAGACCCTCATAATTAATGTCCTGAAAGAGGGCAAGCTTGTAATTCTGGGTGATTTTAATGCCAGAGTAGATACAGACTATCAGATTCCCAAAGTATCCTTGGGACGCATAGCGTCAGAAACAGCAACATCAATGGTCACTTACTATTGAAGGCTTGTGCATCTCATGACTTTCTCATCATCAATATTGCCTTCCTTTTTTCTAAACATAATAAAACTTATTGGATGTACCCTCATAGCAAACACGGGCATTTAGTAGACAACAGCATCTTAAGAAGAGACGGACAGGATATGAGAGTGGCAAAGGCAATGTGTGGTACAGAGTGCTGGACTGATCATAGACATTCTCTCCAAACTAAACATTCATATTCAACAAAAACAGTGGCCCCAAGGCAAGATAACTACCAGAAGACTTATTGTCAACAGATTACAGCACTTCTTTAAATGGATCAGTTTGTTGCTGACTTGGAGGGAAAGCTAAGCAAACACATGGCTGAAAACAGTGGAGTAGAAAAGGAGTGGGTAGTTTTCAGAGATTTGGTGTGCATCACCACATTAACTCATCTGATCTAGAACATTCAGAAACAAGAGAATTGTTTTAATGAAAATGATGGGGAAATTCAGAAGTTACTGAAAAATGAGAAGTCCATAGGGTTTACCAGCAGAATGGTTTGTCCATCTCTAAGAAGCTAAGAACATCTCATCTAACTCCATCAAAAGTAAAGTGCAAGTAAAGCTTAGGGAGCTGCAAGCTTTGTGGCTCAAAAATAAATCAAATGAAATTAAGTTTTACACTGATAGTAATCATCCAAAGAGCTTTTATGATGCCCTGGAGGCTATTTATGGGCCAAAGACCTTTAGTACATCTCAAGTGCTCAGCACTGATGGAACCATATTGATTAGTGGAAGATTAGAGCTGCATTGATTAGTGGATTAGCCACATGATCCTGGAAGGATGGGCTGAACACTTCCACAGCATTTCCAATAGACCATCATCAATCAGCACTGAAGCCATTGACCATATAGCTCAATTTGAAGTCAATCCTTCTCTAGTCAAACTTCCAATACTAAAGAAGAGGTTTTGAGTACCATTAGGCTCCTCTCATGTGGCAAAGTACCTGGCACTGATTCTATTCCAGCTGAGATTTATAAGGCAGGACAAAGCTGACTGAAATCTTCCAAGTTATGTGGCAAGAGGAAGTTATCCTGCAAGAGTTCAAGGATACTTCTGTTATCTGTCTCTATAAAGGAAAAGGAAATAAGTTGCTTTGAGAAAATCACAAGGAATTCTCTCTCTTAGTCATTGATGGCAAGATTCCTGTTAGAGTCCTCCTTAATAGGCTGATCCATCACCTGGAAGATGGTCATCTACCCAAGAGCAGAGTCATGAGCCTGTTATTCCCTCCTTTTGGGAGGCATACAAGTTTGTTAACTAGAATAGATTTGATTGAAAACCCATACTAACTTCACAGTACTCTCCCATCACTGTGGCCACTTGAAAAAGTTAGACTAAGGTGGAAGGAAAGTTGATGTACACTTTTTGTTCACAGATGATTGCGCACTCAACATAGCCTCTGAGGCTGTGACTGAGATGCAACAGAATATGGATTGATTCTCTGCCACTTGTGCTAATTTTGGCCTGAAATTAACACCAAGGAAACAGACTTTCTTCATCAGCCAGCACTGCACCATCCATACCAATCATATTAGTTACAGTAGATGGAGAAATTTTGAATGTGGACAAGTTCACTTACCTTGGCAGTATACTTTCCAGATATATGATGAGGTTGACACACACATGCCAGAGATAGCTCAGTATTTTGGAAGTTCCAAAGAAAAATGTAGGAGAGAAAAGGTATTAGGCTGCCTACAAAACTGAAAATCTATAGAGCCATTGTTTTGACCTCCTTATTGTATGCCCATGAAACCTGGACAGTATATCAACACCATGCCAGGAAATTGTATCACTTCCATTTGAGTTCTCTTAGGAAGATTCTGAAGATTACTTAGCAAGATAAGGTACTGAACACTGAGGTCATTTCTCCAGTTGAAGTGTCAAGCATTCAAACCCTACTGCAGAGAGTGCAACTCAGTTTGGTTGGCCACATTGTTCAAATGCCAAACATAAATGTACCTAAAAGATTATTTTACAGAGAACTCACACAAAGTAAGTGCTCACCTGGAGGTCAGAAGAAGAAATACAAGGACACTTTCAAGGTCTCTCTGAAGAACTTCGGAATTGATTGTGAGACATGGTAGACACTGGCACAGGATTGCTCGGAATGGTGTGCCTACATCAAAGAAAGCATTGTGTTGTATGATCGAAGCAGAATTGAAGTAGCTCAAGAGAAATATGAGATGCACAAATTTAGAAACATCTCCATTCCAAATGCTCATATAGACTATTTGTGCCCAGCCTTGTGGTAAAGACTTCCAAGCTCTTGTTGGTCTCATCAGCCACAGTCAGAACACACTGTACTTTGACTCCAACATAATGGTGCATTTCTATCCTCTTCAATTATGAAGGACTACAACTATGAATTTTACACTTAATTGTACTAATTGCATGTAATTGCATGCATGATTAGTTTCTTTCCCTACATCTCGTAATGGAATAAATTTCTTGAAGACAGGTATTGCTTTATTTTTCTCTTTGTGCCAAACACAATTCCTTATGCATAGTAGGCACTTAATGAATATTGGTTGACTTGATTTGAATTAAATTTAATTGGGTTGTACTATTACTAAAAGAGAGGATAAAGGGACATCAGTAACTACTGATACATATGCCTGTTCTCTCACCTCTATGACATCTTTATAAGAATATAAGGGAAGGTTTCATTAAATAAAAGGTAATAGGAGTTTCACAACCAATATTCCACAGCAGAACATATCTTCAAATTCACCCTATTAAATAAAATGTATAAGTAATACATTTATTATTTTAAAAATTTGACTTAGTAGAACAAAATATAGGTTTTCTTACAAAAATGCATCTCCCATGCCATATATCTTTGAACCTGACTTTCCTCATTAGTCAGCTGCCCATTATAATCTACAGAAGAAAACACAGACCTTTTCCTTCTCTCTAAACCTGCTTTCAAAAAACAGCATATAATCCCTTTTTTCCCTTTTGGTGATTTAGGTTTATTCCAAAGTGTGTTTGTCCTTCGTTGCTGAAGAAGACCACGCCATCAGAGAAATAATGACATGACTTGCACTTGACTTTGTTTTGAGTGAAGGAAGGCTGTGTAGGTCACCAACCTCACTTCTCCAGAGCCATCTGAATCCAGTGACCAGATATTCACCAGCATGACTGGAGATGACCCAGGATGAGGTAAGTGGGGTTAAGTGACTTGCCCAAGGTCACACAGCTAGTAAGTGTCAAGTGTCTGAGGTGAGATTTGAACTCAGGTCCTCCTGACTCCTGCACCCCCTAGCTGCCTATTCCAAAGTACCATATGGAAAAACAGCAGGTGACACATTTTAGAAAGGACACTTATAAACTGGAGAATAACCAGAGGAGGACAACCAGGATAGTGCTATGTAAGAAAGCACTGAAGAAATCAGAGATTTTTATCATGGAGAAGACTTAAGGGGACCATCTTTAAACATTTCAAGAATTGTCATGTGAAAGAGGCAGATTCTTCCCTTCTCTTTCTACACTCTCTCTCTCTGGGATCTCATAAGTAGCCATAGCTTCAATTATTATCTACATGTAGATAATCACTAGTACTGTATATCTAACCCTGGTGTCTCACATGACCTGGAATCCTACAACACCAAATATAGTCAGTGGAAAATGTCTCCAATTCAACGTGTCCAAAACAGAATTCTTTACCTTCCTTGCCCAACTCATCCCTCTTCTAGATGTTCCATTTCTATCAGAGAGGCACCATAGCTGATTAACACAGACTCAAACCTAAATCTCACCCATAACTCCTGCTTCTCTGTCATCACACATATCTAACTTGTTGCCATGTCATGTTAATTTTGCTTCCATAACATTCTTCATATCCATTTGTTTCTCTCCTCTTAGACAGTGACTACACTAATTCAGTACTTCACCACCTCCATAGGCTCCCAGTTATTCTCCTTCTACCCTCCTCCCCCCAGCCCCTGTTCTGCCATCCATACTCCACACAGTTGCCAAATTGATAATACCCTAGAAGAGGTCTGACCGTGTCCCTATTTCAGCAAAATCCCATAGCCTCTTAGATCCACGTTTTTTGGCCTTCTTACTATTCTTCTCAATGACATGTTATCTCACTCATCTTTGTGCCTTTGTACGAGCAGAGAACCCATAACTAGAATAAAATTCCCTTCTCACTTCTACCTCTTGAAATTCCTACCTTTCTTCAAAATTCAACTCAGGTTTCCTTCATGTGAGATCTTTCCTAATCCACTGAGATATTAGTGTCTCTCCCATCAAATGATATTGTATTTACTTTGCATCTGTTCTCATAAACTGTGATGTACAAGTTCAAGAAACATAATTACTGGATAATGAATAATTGTATTACTTATGGCTAATAAATAATAAAAGAATGGTCATTTGTGCTCTTGTAAACCAAAGGTGAATCATGTTGGCCTCTTGATGCTTATATGAACTTGGCAGAGTATGTGTTCCCCGACAGATAGCAATCAACTCTGACTGGTTAACGACTAATGAGAAGAATGAATATTCTAATGAAAGATGGACCTATTCTAGTGATGAGCTGAGGGAATAGACTTTAATTACCTCACTCTTACTCCCAGATGACCACCACCCCACCACCCCCACCCCAGCCCTGGGCAATCTACACAAAGGACCTACCCACCACTCAAACCTGAGTAGAACACAATAGGCCAGAATTCCTAGAATAAATTCTTTTTACTCTTTAATCAGAACTAAGCTTCCCCAGAAGGGGGGGCGGGTCTGAATAAGATTAAGGAGGATTTAAAATTCAATCTCATCATCAACCCTGTACTTCAGGGGCTGATCTGACCTAGTAGAGAATGAGGAAATAGGAAGGGAAATGAGTTATCTCACTCGCAAAGGGGTAGTACCTTCACTCTATTGTCTGATACATATTTTCCTATGATTTCTTTTCTTTTTCATTTTTTTATTTTCTTTCTCTGATTTCTGTTTACTATCAAATTGAATAAATAGTTTTCTCTGATGATTGCTTTGAGTGTTCATTGTGGAAGTGGAATTTGGTGGAAAAGGGATCAAACTTTAGATGTAAAGTTTGGGGTCCTCCTCTACCAATTAATGAAATAGTGATCAGAGGTTAAATTGAATCTAAAAATCGCATCCCTTAGACCAGGGGTGGGGAACCTACTGCCTCAAGCCCACAGGTGGCCCTCTAGGTCCTCAAGTGCAGCCCTTTGACTGAATCCAAACTTCATGGAACAAATCCCCTTAATAAAAGGATTTGCTCTGTAAAACCTGGATTCAGTCAAAACACCGCACCCAAGGCCCTAGAAGGCCACAAGTGGCTTCAAAGCTGAAGGTTTCCCCACCCCTGCCCTAGACAAATAATGTTTAAAGTAGCAGATAGATAAAATTCTAGCCTTTCTCTCAGAAGAGAACAGAGTGGTAGCCTTTAGTGTAACTTTCTGCTACCCTTCTTGGCAGGAATTAAGGTCTCCCTTAGAAAAAGTAGGGGAGAGAGTGGAAGTTAGAAGTGTCCATTGGGTCTCCCTTTCAGCCACCCAATACAACCATGCTACATGCCAGGGACAGTTCTCACAACATACATCTTCAGATTATTCCCATAATAGAAATTCAACATGTGAGAAACTTTCCATTGCATTCTAGTCTGTGCAAAGTGAGAAGACAGTACATTATCATTATATGATACCATCACAACTTGAAGGTATTGTGGGAGGACAGCCCATACAGAAGATACCTACATTCTGTTCTGACCCTGTGCTCCTTGGCTGTCTTCCCAACACAAAGGTCCCTGTGCTTTAAACTGTGGGAAGCACAGGGGAAAGGAGTTGTAGACAGGGGAAATGAAAAGAACAAAAGAAGAAAAACAGAAGAGTATAAGAAAGAAAAAATAGGAAATCATTCCAGTGAGGTTTTGTTTCTTCTCAGAAGTTGGGAAATGAAATTAAGTTGCCCAGAAACTTCCTTACTTTTCTCTCTCTCCCCAAACTCCCCTTCAATCATTAACATAAACTATTTTCTAGGAAAAGACCCGGTTATTTTAATTGAAGAGTTCCTACTTCTCCACCTTCCAGTTCTTATTCTCCTTTGCAATCCAAAATGATAATTGAGATCCCATATGTCCAAGAGTAGGGCAGCTAGGTGGCACAGGGAATGGAATTCCAGGTCTGGAGTGAAGAAAACTTCTCTTTCTGAGTTCAGATCTGGCCTCGGTCACTTACTAGCTGTGTGACCCTGATCAAGTCACTTAACCGTAAACCGTATCTCCTTCAGTTTCCTCATCTGTGAAATGAGTTGCAGAAGGAAATGGTAAACCACTTTGCCAAGAAGACTCCATAGGAGACTACAAAGAGTCAAAAAGGACAGAATGCAACTGAACAACAACAAAATAGCTGATAGTACCTTCCTTCAGAGGCTCTTCTAACATAGCAACTAGGGAGTAGAGTAGGTAGAGCTATGCTCATCTGTAAAATGGGAATAAGTGCAACTACCCCATAAGGTTGTTATATGGATCCAAGATAGAGTATATATAAAATGCTTTTCAAACCTTGAAGTGTAATTGTTAGCTAGCCATTAGAATACACAAACATGAAAGATTTTTGCCTTCATTATTAAAGCATGTTGTTAATATTAAAAATCTTTAAAATTAAATTCCTTATTAAGAAAAAATTGACAATTTTCTCCTCTTCCTCTCACCCTCACCTCTCATACCCTACCCTGGAATCATATTCTAGTTCTGGTTTTACCACTAGCTAGCTATGAGATCACTAGGTAATTCATCATTCTGTGCCTCAGTTTTCTCATCTGTAAAACAAAGGGGATAGAGTAGATGTATTCTAAGGTGCCCTCTCATTCTAAAAGTCTTTCATTCCATGATTGGATAATATTAACAAAATATTTTACAGTGATATAAATTATAGGACTGTGACTTTTGGCAGCCTTGATTCTTTCCCTTAGCCTTCTTCCAGCCTCCTCCTCTCTGGTTTGTACCTTCTGAGTTATAATTTAAGGTTAAGTTAGAGACCACAAAGTGGGGCCTTGTCATATGTGGTTCTCTTAAATTTCCTGGACCTTGGGAAGCAGAGTCATGTGACTGCCCTTCCTGGTTTGACCTAGTTAATTCACTATTCAGTGGTAGTCTTTGAATTCTTCTTTATAAACATACAGTATAACCACTTTCTATTTTTAAAATTGCTAATAGCTTTTTGGATCAAAGCAAAACACAAACTGTTATACTTTAAACTTCTCTCATAATTATCAGTCTGGGAAAACCCTTTTTTAAAAAATAAGTAAAAGAGAGCTTTCTTGATTTTCCTTTTTCAGAGGAATTCTTTTTATTTTCAATTGTAGTTGAGCAAAGTAACTGAATTTCAGAAAAATATAATTAAAACTAAGTTAAGGCTAAAGGCAGATTATGTAACAACCTGGCTAATAAAATAATTAGCAAGGGATTGATCATACTAAGAATCTATTCCCAGAACGAATTGTGCATTTAACAAAGGACTTCTACCTTGACTATAGCCTTCAGTGAATGAAGATGAAAATTGATACATTTGAAATATCAAAAGAGTTTGAATTGCAAGAGTCTCAGATTTAATTCTAGGGAACTAGGCTACATGAATATATATTTAATGTAGCATCTGCTCTGATGAGAGCAGAAGCATTTAGTTAAGCAAAAACACAACTACCCTTGAGAAGAGAAAAATAAGCAGGATCCAGAATCATGGACTTGATGATTTGCTCTCTCTGTGAGATATATTCTAAAAGGGGCCAAATTAAAAATAAAGAAGACTAGGCTTTCCCAAAGAATATAGGTATGGTAATTAAGGAATATTGGTCTACAATAGTATACTGGAAGGACTAGAAAAAGGATTATGGGATGGTACAAATAATAAAGCAAAAGATGATGTAGATCAGAAATTAGATGGCAGCAGTGGGAATGAAGAGGATGAAACAGGTATTTGAAACATTTTAAAAGAATAATCCAAAGAACATGGAAACTGATTGGACATGCACAACAAAGGATAGGCATAAATGAGAGGTGACACTCTGATTTCCAGTTGGTATGACTGGGAAAATTATGGTGCCATTGACTGGTTTAGAGGAAGGAATAAAGAGTTGGGTTTTAGATGTGGTAAATTTCAGATGATGGTAAATCACTGAAATGGAAATGCCCAATAGGCAAATGAAGATCTGTTACTGGGGTCTGGGTGAGAGTTGAAGGCTAGAATGACAAGAGGTCTATTCTAGAAGATATGAACTATGAGAGACACAAAGGTGATTTAGAAAGTGAAGTTGAAAAGGGAAGACTCATTAGAACAGATAAGGCGTCTATGAAGAGAGTAAAGACCAAAAACAAAAAACAGAAAACCAATAACTGATCCTTGAAGACTATCCATATTAAAAAGTTCAAAGAAAAGGAAAACAGAAGAGGAAATCGAGAAATGATGATCAGTGAGTTTCAAAGAGAACTACGTTATTATAGAGTAGCTTAGAAGTTAAAGGAGGAAAATTGTTCTCTTTTGAACTATTTAATTCAGTACTATAGCTCTTTAAAGAATTTAAGTATGGGGGGGCACATGGAGTCAAGATGGCAGAGTAACAGCACGGACTTTCTAGAGCATTCCTGCCAAGTCCAGCCAAATACCTGTAAAAAATGGCTCTAAACAAATTCTGGAGCTGCAGAACCCACAGAATGATGGAGTGAAGCAAATCTCCAGCCCAAGACAGCTCAGAAGGTCACTGGGAAGTGTCTATCATGCCATGTTGGGAGCAGAGCACAGTCCAGTGTGGGTAGCAAGTGCACAGAGGGGACCTGAGTAGGCCTTGGGGGGCTACTGAAGATCTCACACTTGTGGTGGTTTCCAGACTTCACAACCTCAAAATGCTGAGGATAAATTGGAAGGTCAGTGGAAAAAGCCTGTGGGACCAGTGCAGGAGAGTGGAGTAGTCCATCCCCAGCCTCAGGGCGGCAGAGGAGGGAGGGGGCAGAGGAATCCGAGGCAGCCACAGCCAATAGCAGGGGCAACTGCAGCAACTGTTTCTGGAGCTGTAGGCTCACAGATTGTAGGGGGATTGAGCATTTGACAGTGCACCCCTCACCCTCACTGAAAGAAGAGAACTACCTTGACAAAGAGGTCAAAAGTCAAGTAGATGGCTGGAGAAATAAGCAAAAATCGGGGGGAAAATCAGACTATAGAATCTTACTTTGAGGACAAGGAAGACCAAAACATGCAAACAGAAGAAAACAAAGTCAAAGATCCTCAATCTAAAGCCTCCAAGAAAAATATGAATTAGTATCAGGCCATGGAAGAGCTCAAAAAGGATTTTGAAAATAAATAAGAGAAGTAAAGCAAAAATTGGGAAGAGAAATGAGAGTGATGCAAGAGAATCATGAAAAATGAGTCAACTCCTTGCTAAAGGAGACCCAAAAAAATGCTGAAGAAAATAACCCTGTAAAAAATATACTAAACCAAATGACAAATCCAAAAAGCCAATGAGGAGAAGAATACTCTAAAAAGCAGAATCGACCAGATGAAGAAAGAGGTCCAAAACTCACTAAAGACAATAATTCCTTAAAGATTAGAATGGAGCAAATGGAAGCTAATGATTTTATGAAAAATCCAGAAATTATGAAACAAAACCAAATGAATGAAAAAATAGCAATGTGAAATATCTCATTGGAAAAGTAACTGACCTGGAAAACAGATCCAGGAGAAACAACTTAAAAATTATGGGACTACCTGAAAGCCATGATCAAAAAAAGAGCCTAGACATCATCTTTCATGAAAGTATCATGGAAAACTGCCCTGAGATAAGTGGAGTGGGGGGGGGGGGGAGGGAATGATAGAAGGGAAGGCAAAAGGGAGGAGGGGCAGTTAGAAGTAAACAATTTTGGAGAGGGACAAGGTCAAAAGAGAGAATAGAATAAATGTGGGCAGGATAGGATGGAGGGAAATATAGTTAGTCTTTCACAACATGACTTTTTTGGAGGTCTTTTGAATAACTACACATGTATAACCTATACTGAATTACTTGTCTTCTCAGTGGGGATGGGTGGGAAGAGAGGAAGGAAGAGAAGTTGGAAATCAAGTTTTAAAAACCAATGTTAAAAATTGTTTTTACAAGCAACTGGGAAATAAGAAATACAGGTAATGAGGTATAGAAATCTATCTTGCCCTACAAGAAAATAGAGGAGATAAGGGAAGGGAGGGGTGTGATAAAAGGGAGGGCAGATTGAGGGAAGGGGTAATCAGAATGCAAGGTGTCTTGGGGTGGGGGGAGAAGAGATATGGGGAGAAAATTTGGAACTCAAAATCTTGTGGAAATGAATGTTGAAAACTAAAAATAAATAATTTTTTTAAAAAAAAGAATTTAAGTATTTAAGAATTTAATTTGAGGATGTCATATTTGTAGAGACCTAGTAGGAGATGAAACTTTATGAAAGGACAAAATTTTTATCTGCAAGATAATACTATAAAGACAATGAACACAATATTCCCTGGGTACCAAGCTCAAGACACAACACAAAAGAAGAAAATTACTACAAAACTACAAGCAATGACTCACAGAAAAACAAACCTTGGGTATAAACTCAAATTAGAATTCTTGGAAGAAAAGAAAGAAGAGTTTTAAAAAAAAAGAGTTTAAAATACTTTTATAAGGGAAATGAGAATGCTAGATGAAAGGGAGAGAGAGTTGGTTCAGAAATATAATCATTTCACTCAACAGGGAAATAGGGCAGAAAGGGGAGAAGGGCAGAGGAGGAGGAATCAGAGAAAGGATAGATTAAGGAAAGGATTAGCCTTAAACAAAACAAATTAAAAAAATATACAAAAGTATTTATAGCTCTTTTAAGTGGCAAAGAATGGAAATGTGAAGAGGTGTCCATAAATTGGGAATGAGATGAGTAAGTTATGGCATATAAATGTGATAGAATACTATCGTGCTGAGCTCATATCAGCCTAAAGACCAACCAGAATTCCAGAGAACTGATGAATAATGCTATCCACTTCCAGAGAGAAAGTTCAAGTACTCAGAATGTAGAATGAGATAATTTTTTTTTACATGAGCAGTGTGAAAATGTTTTGATTTATTATATATGTTTGTAATGGGTTTTGTTATTCTTGTGGTCTCAATTAGGAGGGAAAAGGCCTCAGTGGGAGACTTCAAGGAAGTTTCTAGTTGATTAAAACAAATAAATTATTTTTTTTGATGTTTGCAGTTTTTGTATACAAAGGAGGCACAGGGAAATAAGGCTCAAAAGAACAAGGATGACATGTTTCTATGAATATGTTTTAGACCAGAGCTACAGAATCTTATTTAAAACTAGCAGACCACCACTGTTCAAGGCACTCTTTGTACAAAGCCTCTACTTGGTCTTCTTTGTAAATGCTGAATGCCAGTTTCTTCTTGTTGCTTTTCCCTTTAATTAATTATTTTATTTTCCTAGGTTTCCACATTATTATGAGCCATTAGTGTCATTCATCCTGGATCTGCTTCATTACACAACATATAATTTTCTATTTTGTTACAAAGTGGTCACTAAGCATGGCACATCAAAGGCATGAGGACACCACCCAAGAGATTTTTTTAAAGGCACAATTTTCTTTAACAGTTTCATTCAAGCGCCTCAATTCCCTAGGTTTCAATTCCACTATAGATGGATGATTGCTCCAAAAGAATAACCCTAGTAGAACCTGATACACAGAGATGCTCTGTGACAAAAAAAAAAAGACATTTTCCCAAATTTCTCCTGCCATCAAAAACTTGAAGAGGAAACACCTATCACGAAGGAATAAATCTGTTCTTCAGACAAATCATAAAGTGGATACAGCAATACTTATATAGCCCCTGTAATTATGAATGTAAAGGCATTCTTGTTCACAGATATAATCAGGAAAAATCAAAATTCAACTGAAAAAAAGCAGAAAAAAAGTAAGCAAGAGAAAAAACCATCCTCTCCCCATGTCTTTGTACCAGCCTTCAAACTACTTTTCAAACTTACCTCCTCAATATCCTTCAAAGAGAGCTCTTGGGTCTGAGAGTACCTACTTATAAGGTATTGATGTTTTTAATATGAGGGGGCAACAGCTGTCACAATTTAGCAACCATTTTGGTCTTTCTTTGATGTGTTACCCCCTTGCCTCCTACATTATGGAATCCAATCTCCAGGAGAACAGAAGACTGTCATCATTTGTACTCACAAAGTTGTATCTTAAGTTCAAAGGCTTGGGGGTTTTAACCAACTCCAACAAATGGCTTTGGCAAAAAGATGTCTCTAGTTACCACAGGGTTATGGTGAGCAGTGGGCATTCTGGTACCTTTGATCCCAGCCTTTCCAAGTGAAAATCGATATGGTCCTGAAAATATACTCTCCTAAGCTTTTTGCTAAACTTGAATTTCCTGTGAGAGATGAATGCATCTCTCTCTTTCACCACTGATGGAGGCAAAGTTAATCCATTTGAGGTTTCCTCCATTATTGGCGAGACACAGCCAAAAAAGCTCTTATGGCTCTGGCAGATGTTTCAACTTTTTCTATTTGATGAAATCCTTTTGGATGTTCACGGTTATTTTTTTCTCCGATGAGGAAATGCCAACAAGGTTAGGATCCAGGAACTTAGTCTTTGATATAAGAAACAAAATGGTGCCCTCTTAAAGAGAAGTCTTTGAGTTCATGATATTGTTATGTTTACTCATAGAAGTTTGATAAATATCACAAAGGACCAGAGGGATCAAAATATTTTATCTTGTTACTCATGTCAGAGGAAACATTAAAATTCATTAGTTATAGCCTTCCAGATCCTTTCCCTGATATGACCCTATTTTTAAGAAATATCTAAAAGATGCCTTAAATTAGTGCATAGACACTCCCATGTTCCAATCTCTGAAATGCAAACATCTGTGTGTAGGTTAATAGGTTAAGTTTGATATTTCCTCCCCATCATGCTTCTTTTAGCTCTAAGAGACCATTCTTCACCAAGAAAAGGAGGTTTGAAGAGAAGAAAACGAAGTTTCAAGGAAAATCTATCCAAATTCTTCCTAATTTGTCTCTATAAATGTAGCAGTAGGTAGCTCTGGGGAGATAGGAAGGCTGAGGTGTCATTTACTGAATCAGGGCACCTACTGAAGCCGGTTTTGATATCTCACTTCTCCCTAGGTTCCAGCATGGCTTTTTTTTGAACCCCTGAGGCATGCCAAAGTTCCACTTTGTCCAGTGATTCTGACTTAACTCTAATCCACCAAGGCAGCTTTCACTAACCAGAGAATCTTCCAACTCCATCACAGAATGTTTTCTCTTTCCCCTCCCTCTATACACATTAACTGTAAGCATGTTACAAGGACAGCTAGGTGGTATAGTGGATACCCGGACCTGGACCTGGAATCAGGAAAGTTCATCTTCCTGAGTTCAAATCTGACATCATACACTTGCTAGCTGTGTGACCCTAGGCAAGTCACTTAACCCTGTTTGCCTCAGTTTTCTCATTTGCAAAATGACCTGGAGAAGGAAATGGCAAACCAACTCCAATATCTTTGCCAAGAAAACCTCAAATGGGGTCACAGAATCAAAGATGACTAGACTACAACAGCTTGAGTATGTTGACAAGATTTTTTTTAAATCATACTTTAAAAAGGTGTGGAAACCAAATTGTGTAATTAAAAATTAAGTTTCTCCAAACCAAAGAAAAGCAAATAAATTAACGAGAGTAAACAGTCCAGAACAACATTTTACCTTCTTTCTAGAAAGAGAGGAAGAGGTTGAGGAAAGAATGTATCACAAGGCTTTCAGCATCTCCAGCACAGCAACAGACCCAGCTGTAATCAATTGCTGGCATTAGCTACACCCCCAAAATCAACTCTTCATGGCTATATTCCACCTCTCACTGCAATTGTGTCTGCTTCCCCTGCTTGCCTTACACTTCTTGCTTGCAATGCCTCCACCTCTCCATCTTATTCCCTGCTCACCATCAACAACTTCTACCCAGAATCCTCACAGATAGTGAATGTCTGATGCTGGATTTGAACTCATGAAGAGAGTCTTCCTGATTCCAAATGGAGGAGTCAATGAGCTTTCAAGGTCAGCTCACTCCAGCCAGCAGCAACAGCCTTCCATCCCAGTCTATTGAATCACTGCCCCCTCTTCCTGCCACCATGAAAAAGGGGCTGGTTATGCAATGTACCACTCTTATTCATTCCTCTCATAAGCCCTGGCTTCATCTGTTCTTCAGTTCAACTAAAATCATTTTGGTCTCTTTTTGCTCCTTCTTTATCTTTACACTCAGCTGGTACCTCCCATCACCATCTCTAAAAAGATGAAGGGCAAATTATACATGTCATTTCTCTCCATATCTCCAATTCAGTATCCCCAACATCTCCACCTGGAAATCCCACAATCATCTAAAACTCAGCATATTCAAAATCGAACTCATTATTTCCCCCTAAAGTCCTCCCTCTTTTTTGTGTCCCTCTTTCTATCAAGAACACTACCATCCGTCTAGTTACTCAGTAATCTCAAGGTTACCCCCACTCCGTTCTCTTCTCACTCACCTCCCATATTTAATCAGTTACCAAGTCTTGTTGATTCTAACTCTACAACATCTAACATATCTCTCCCATCGTCTCATTCACACAACCACCACCATAGTTCCGGCCCTCATTACCTGTTCTGACTTTTGAAATAAGCACCAAATTAGTTTCTCTGAATCCAGCCTTTGCTCTCTCTAATCCATCCTCCTTACTACCACCAAAGTAATATTTCTAAAGCATACATCTAACCATGTCACTCCAC
Organism: Bettongia penicillata ogilbyi; assembly: GCA_023548195.1. Classification (NCBI taxonomy): domain Eukaryota; kingdom Metazoa; phylum Chordata; class Mammalia; order Diprotodontia; family Potoroidae; genus Bettongia; species Bettongia penicillata. Next base: position 866,834 of record JAJHZJ010000559.1, on the reverse strand, counting down.
TCCTCAAGAAGTAGAGAAGGTTCTCCATTGCATCGAGGATTAAATACAAACTCCTATATATTTCACTTAAAAATCCTTCTAATCCTATTCCACATAATCTTTCCAGGCTAATTACACATGACTTCCTCCCTCTACCTCACCACCTCTTGAATTGTACATTCCAATCAGATTGAATTACTTGCTATTCTACACATGGCATTCCATCTCCCACATTTATGCCTTTTCGTAGTCTTTCCCCCCTTGTTTGAAACACTTTCCCTCTTAACCTCTGCCTCTTGAAGCCCCTAGTTCCCTGTGGCCAAACAGTATCTTCCCAACAGAGGCCTTTTCCAGTTTCACAGATGTTTAGTGTACACACACACACACACACACACACACACACACACACACACATCCACTCTGTGGGTATGGATTTTATGTTTGCTTATCTGTATACCAATTATCCCACCCCTCCATCCAAACAGAATGAAGCCGCTTTGACACAAAGGGTGTTTTAATTTTCCTTCTATAGCCCCTAAGGAGCAGATGGGTGAAGCCATAGACAGAGCACAGGGCTTGGAATCGGGAGGACTCTCTTCATGAGTTCAAATCTAGCATCAGATACTTACCAGCTTTGAAACCCTGGGCAAGTCACTTAACCCAGTTTGCCTCAGTTTCCTCATCTATAAAACGAGCTGAAAAAGGAAATGGCAAACCACTGTAGTATCTTTGCCAAGAAAACCCCAAACAGGGTCACAAAGACTCAGATACGACTGAACAATAACTATTTTCCCAACACAACACATAACTTGACTCATAGAGCACACAATAAATCTCAGCAAATTCAATTAATAAAATTTTTTTCTGAAGATTCTTTCATACATTGTCCATGGGGTAGACATCCTGGGATGATACCAGGCTGGGACAGGTCTCCTGGACCAGGGGCAGCACCGAGAATAGCCCCAGAAACTCCCAGATATTCAGGATGCAGGATATAATAAGAGGCAGGTTAGCACAGTGAAAGGTGTTTAGGTCTGGGAATCAAGAAGACCTGAGTTCAAATCTCTGCCTCAGACATTTGCTAGCTGTCTGAACCTGGGCAAGTCACTTCATTTTTCTTAGGCTTAGTTTCCTCATCTGTAAAATGGAGTTAACAATAATACCTTCCTCACAGATTTATTGTGAGAATAAAATGAGATATATGTGAAGTGGTTAGCAAACCTTAAAGTGCTCTATAAATGATAGCTGGCATTTTTATTATTATTATTCAGAGGTTCTAAGAAGTCAGAATTGAAGCTTTTGGCTAACTCAAGGCGAGAATACATTGCACTAATATGCAAAATATCAAGACAAATCCAAAAACTAATTTTTCACCAAACCACAAAATAACCAAAGTTAAAAAAACATCATCAGCATCCTAGTTAACTAATTCAGATTGAAATTAAGCCTTATATCTTACCATTAAGGCCGACAAAATAATATCTTACCATTAAGGCTGACAAAATAATATCTTACCATTAAGGCTGACAAAATATTTCCTGGAGAATTAATATTTCACTTGATCCAAGTCTATGTTTATAACTTGAGTTTCCTCACCTATAAAAATAAGGTGTAGAATAGACAATTTCCAAGGTCCATTCCACTTCTGATATCCTATAATTCTATGATTCTCAGTAGTTTCTCATCCATTCATTCATCCATCCATCCATTCATTCATTCATTCATTCATTCATTCATGTCCGATACACAACTCAGGAAACCTAAGTACTTTCAAATTCTAGAGAGTCTATTCAGGTATGGTTCCCTAGCTAAATGACACATAATATGGTTTAGTTACTTTTATTTCTATAGTTTTCTGGGTTTCTGGTGTTTGTGTTAATCTGCTTCATTCCATAACCAGATCCTTCATTATTATTTAAATTAAGCAGTATCTAATAGCTATTGCTATTTGTCCAACTGTGAGTTACAGATGAATCACCAGAAATCTTTGTTTTCCAACATTTGGAGTTCAGATGGTAACAGTTGCTTTAAGCTTAAAGGAGTGAAATATGTAAGGTTTTAGCCCAGAAGGGAATTTTTCCCCCTGAAATTTAAGGACAAAATATTTGGCTGTCTTAAAAGTTAAAAATAAATAATGGTTACTGGTTTCAAAGACTGTTTGTGTTAGTATAACTCCAAGACAACTTTAATTTGGAAACAAATTACATTTGGCAAGCAATTAGCTCTCAAGTGCATCTAATTGCATTTTATATTTTAAATAACAAATTAGGAAACAGACAAAGCATTTTGATTAAAAAATTAACTGCTTCATAGTAAATGCTCATATGTTTTCCTAAGGATTTCATAGTCACATAGGATGAGCCTTAACAGATGATGTTTCCTGCCACAGATAATTATATCACAAGACCATGTGTTTTATAAAGCATTTCAGAAATCAGCACATTGCATTTATACACATGAATGTTCAAGTCAACCGAGAAGATGTCTTACATGTTGCTCCGAAGTATGATTTTAGAGCCTACCCCAAGTGACTTAAATGGTTCCTACCTTCCAGAAGCTGACAATCTTAGATCAACATGGCAGTATGCAGAGAAACGTTAAGGACATTGGTTTATGAAAAGTGTCGGTTAAATAATCTTAGCAATAAGAAAAAGTTAAGTAGCTTCCAATAATGTAACATTCCAAGCAAAACTATAACATTCTATCAAAGTCCCTTCCTTAAATTTAGGGCTCATAGCATTTTTTTTTCCCTTCAAAGAAAGGTATCTGGGCAGAGAAGATATATTCACAAAATTCAAGAGCTATTTCACTTTGGTCCTTATATCTCCAGCACCTGCCACAATGACTGGCACATTGTGTTTGATAAGTGCTAATGATTGATGTGATTTATCTATTATTAAGTTTAACAAGTATTTTTTAAGTTCTAGGTTGCTGGGATAAAAAAAGGAAAACAGTCCCTATTCTTAGGGCAAAAGTAAAGTACCTAATTCAACATCTCCCTGATATAGGAAATAAATTCACATGGGAAGTGGCAAACTAAGCTATAAGGATGATGAAATTCTAACTGGCTTTTTCTGATGAAATTCCTCTGCCTTTCTTACCTGGATGCTCTGTAATTTAATAGATGTGGGTATTCTCTCCAACTATACAGATTGCAATCCATTCATTCCTGCCCATGCTGTTTAACTCTTGGCCATATTTTCCCAAAAATCCAACACAGGGAACCCAGCCAGTGCCCACTGTGCCCTCTCCTAGTGCTTGACATTTCACAATACTAGTGAATGAAGCATGTGCTTATCCATCCTGTTCTCTAATTATATCATGAGCCCATCTTTTCTCATACTCATAGACTTCTCTGTTGAATCTTTTTATAACACTTCACCAGTATGATCTTTATATCATGCCACCTGTTCATGCCTACCATGTACCTTTCCACTGATCTTTAAAAACCCTCAACTTCAATTCTCTTTGCACACACATGATGTTACTAAATAAAAATATTGTTCTTATTTTGGCTTTTTTGTAAAAAAAAAAAAAAAAAAAAAAAAAAAAAAAAAAAAAAGGTGATCAGGTAATTAAAGGAACTGTATCATTTCCGAAAGGCAAGTCAGTCTGTTCTCCACCCTGTCCATTTGCAATGTCTTTATAAGAGACAGAGAGAGAGAGAGAGAGAGAGAGAGAGAGAGAGAGAGAGACAGAGAGACAGAGAGACAGAGAGACAGAGAGACAGAGAGAGAGAGAGAGAGAGACAGAGAGAGAGACAGAGAGAGACAGATTCAGAGAGAGAGACAGAGAGACAGAGAGAGAGACAGAGAGAGAGACAGAGAGAGAGAGAGAGAGAGAGAGAGAGAGAGAGAGAGAGAGAGAGAGAAATTGAATCACAGATGAAGAACTTACCTTAAAGCCATGGAATCCAACTCCCTCATTTTACAAATGAAGAAATTTAGAATCAAAAAGGTTAAGAGACTTGCTTTGGGTCACATAGCTAGTAAGGGTCTGAGGCAGGATTTGAACCCAGGTATCCCTGACTCCAAGTCCAGTACCCTGTCCACTATATGTCATTGCCTCCCTGATAGAGATAGACTGTTACTAATAATAGTTTGTCCATACATCTGTATAGTCTGATCTGTGCTGTAGACATGCTTCATCATATTGATTTTTCTTTCATGCATAGTAAAGCCACACTCTTCTAAGAGATTATGATCTTAGGGATTTCTTGGAACAATCTCAATAATTAGCAAAAGAAAAAAGAAATTAGGACATAAACATATCACAGATGTGAGGAGGAGACTCAATTGACTATCCAATCCTACTTAAAAAGTGATTACTTTTGTTGAATAGGAACATTTCTTCATGGAATTTCTTGGATCAAAGCAATTCTGTGGGAAACTTGGTCATATAAATCACTTAAATAAAAAATAGAAACTATCACAGAATCAGATTAATATTCTGAGGATCTAGAAGTGAAAAGGAAGGGTTAATTAAAGTCATGCCAAGTTGAACCCAGAAGCAAGCAAAGAGAAAGAGAAGACAAGATTGAATTATTATAGATGTTGATGGTAGTTATGTACACTACAGCATCTTGAAGACTTGGACTGTTCTGCCCTTGTACCCATCTAGCTATTTAGGTATGGATCAAAAAATAAAAAAATTTTACAAAGATTTCTAGTCTGCTCTTCTGTTTGTCTAACTTGCCCTCTTAGTGCCTATCTATCCACAGTCATATAATTTGCTGTTTCATTACTTCAAACATTTCCAATAAGCAGAATTTTGCCTCAGTGGCTGGTTGGTTGTTATCTTGAAGAAGACCAAAATGACATCACTGTATTAGAATCAAGTTTCAGTGCGTCCAACTATGGCTGATCAGATCAATACAAGCTTGGAATGCTCTACCACAGATTGGGCATAAAGAGTCCATGTGAACATTTGCCTCGATAGCAATGAAGAGGAAAATAAGCATTTATAGAGTACCTATTAAGTGCCAGGCAGTGTGCTCCTGCAAGAGAAATGCTATTAGTATTCCCATTTTATAGCTGAGGAAACTAAGACAGAGGCTAAGTGATTTGTCAAGGGTAGCACAGCTAATAAATATCTGTGGCCAAATTGGAACTCATGTCTTCCTGATTCCAGGCCAAATACTTTATCAGCAGTGCAACCAAGCTACCTCAGTAAAAGCAGGAGTTAACTTTTTTTGGTTATTCAGTCATTTCAGTAGTATCTGACTCTTCATAACACCATTTAGGGTTTTCTTGGCAAAGATACTGGAGTGGTTTGCCATTTCCTTCTCTAGTTCATTTGACAGATGAGGAAACTGAGGCAAACAGGTTTAGGTCACTTGCCTAGGTCACACAGTTAGAGTCTGAGGCCAGGTTGGAAGTCAGGAAGATGAGTCTTTCCACCTTCAAGTCCAGTGCTCTATTCACTGTGCCATTTAGGTACATAGCTAACTACAAGTGTAAATCAAGACAAAAAGTCCAACCTCTGCCTAAATGTTAGGAATTTTCTGAACTGGGTGATTGAGTTTATTGTGATCAAATTTATAACTTTTTGTCTAAAATAAATCTCATAAAACCAAAGGAGGAAACCACATGTGCCATTATATTCCTCCTTGGCTTAAACTGAGGGAATTATTGTAAGAGATTGCTATATAATCATATTGAGTTTCAATGGAAGTAAAAACTGGGCCGAGGTGAGGGGGAGATGGATTTAGAGGATATAATGTGTTGCCCTATTGCCTCTTTAAATTGTATGTTATATTATTAGGATAATATTAAGAAAATACTTCATCTTAATATCCTTGGTTCTACCTTATCAGTTTTACTTTATCAATTCTGAAACAGTATTCTGCATCAATGTTTTTATATCATTCTTATCAAAAAGTCTAACCAGTTCCTAACCCACCCCCAAAGATTCTCCCTGAAATGATTAATGATAAGACCAGAAAAGGAAGAGACCCTTGATTATTTCAGTTAAAGAATCTCCTGAACTCAGCTTTGACAAGTTAGTTAGAAGAGTCCTTAAAAAGAGTTATAAAAGAATGAACAAATGAATAAAGCATGTATTAATAAATATCCTATAAAGAGCAACAACAACAAAAATGATAGGCACTGTGCTAAGAGCTGTAGATACAAAGAAAGGCAAAAGATAATAGCTACTTTCAGAGAATTCACAGTCTAACAGGGAGATAACATGAAAACAACTATGTGCAAAAAAGCTATATAAAGGATAAATAAATAATAAAAGCATGTATTGCATTTATTAACTGCAAAGAACTATGCTAAGCACTTGGGCATACAAATAGAAAAGCATGACCCATGTCCCAAAGTCCATTGGTGTGCAACACTCTACTCGTTGGAGGAAATGAAGGTCCTGCTCTGCAGGAGAGGTAGGGCAGAGTAGTGAGAGGGAGAGAGACCTCCAGCCTTCTTTTGTCTTCTTCCAGAAGCTTCTGGACAGAGTTTAACATAGTTCCTGCTCTCAAGGAGCTCACATTCTAAAAAGGAAAAACACATGTAGGTTTCAGCTGCAAATCAGATGGAGAAGTCCAAGGGTCCTTAATGGTGCAGAGGCAAAACAGATGCTCATGTCTCTTTTTTTTTTTCAATGTCATTTCCATTAATAAAATCTTATCATTTTCTGATGTTGGACTATTTGATGTTTTAAAAGCAATTAAGTGGTTGAAGACAATTCTCTTGGGTGGGCCAAAAGCTGTGACGATTGTTCTGCTAAATGAAGCAAAATGTGAACTTTCACCTAACCTCTGTAGGTATATTTTTCTAGATTTTGTCTTTGGGAATTCTATAAACTGTCGATCCAAATGACTCCCATGAGAGAAGTTTTCAAGGCATGTGAAAACACTTCTATTTTAGATCACTCCATAGGTCAAATTGCTTAGAAATACTTGAATTGATTGTTTGATTGATTAAAATTGTTTCTGTTGTTCCCAAAAAGCATAGTACAGAACTTTTCTTCAGGATATAAAAACTTCCTGGATAACAACTCAAGACCCTCATGTTCTATTTATCCAAACAATCAAGAATCTTAAAGGTTTCAGAATGAGCTTTGAAGTTGACTTTTCCTCACACAGGAGAGAGCTTGCATGAATAATGTGATGTGTAATATTAATGCCATCTCTTACAGTTTGTTCAAAAACTAAAATGATTCGTGTGTGGAAGAGAGGGAAGAAGAAAGTGCTAAGTTGGAAAAGAACTATTTAGTAAGTGTTCAGACTAATTATTTCTTTTTTCATTGGTTATAAAAAGTAGCTTTGAACTTTTTGAAATAAAGGAAAGATACAACTGCTAGGACAATGTATTGTTATTTTATGAAAATGAATGATCCTGACGGAACAGGAAAGGATTAATTTCAAATACAGCCTCAGTTATCAGTTCCTCCTTTTCACTTTCTCTCCACCTAGGGATGAATGAATCATAAATGGTGGAGCTGAAAGGGACCTTAGGGATCAAAACAGGAGTGAGTCACCTGTAGCCTTGAGGCTACATGTGGCCCTCTAGGTCCTCAAGTGAAACCCTTTGATTGTTTAGGGCCACACTTGAGGACCTAAAGAGCCCATGTGGCCTCAAGGCTACAGGTTCCTCACCCCTAACTAGTCATTCAGTCAGTCAGTAAGTATTTTTAAGTACCAACTGTGTGCCCGTGCCAGGGCAACTAAGTGGCAAAATGGATAAAGTGCCCAGCCTAGAGTGAAGAACACTCATCTTCCTGAATTCAAATCTGACATCACACACTTACTAGCTGTGAGACCATGGGCAAGTCACTTAATCCTGTTTGCCTCAGTTTCTTCATCTGTCAAATGAGATAGAGAAGGACATAGCACACCATTCCAGTATCTTTGCCAAGAAAACCCCAAATAATGTCATGAAGACACAACTGAAATGACCAAACAGCAACAATGTACTGGCTAAGAGTTGAGAGTACAAAGAAAGGGAAAAGACAACACCTGTCCTCAAAGAATTCACAGTCTAATGAAGGAGATAACATGAAAACAACCATGTCCAAAAAAGAACTATATACAGGATAAACTTGAGAGATTATCATGAGAGGGAAAGCACTAGCATGAAGAAAGATAGGGTAAAATTTCTCTTAAAAGGTAGGATTTTAGCTGGGAATTGAAGAAAGCCAAGGAAGTAAGTAGATGAAGATGAAAAAGGAAAGGGAGAGCGTTCTAAGCAAAAGAGATAGCCAGTGAAATCTGCTCCAATCCTGTTATTTTACAGAAGAGAAAACTCAGATCTGGAAATCTTGTACAGATGGTGAGTGGTGGCTCAGGATTAGAATTCAATTTTTCTTCCCTCTTCACCTGGTATCTTTTGAACTGCAGTACTTCATATGCATTCTTTTCCATGGGCTATTATAGATAGATACATTTTCCTATGGGTTTTTTCATCCTCAGCAAAGCAGAAAGGTCCCTTATGCCTTCGACATTTTGGTTTTTGCTTTTATTTTTGATTTTTCCCTCTATCTTAAGTCCCTCTCCTATGACTTTTCTGGGAACCACAGATTTCCCTGTCAAGAAGTGGTGAACACAGCCCTCATCTGAATGCTACACGTCCTCTCTGGTGTAGGTAACTCCTCTAGGTCTCTCCTCTGCTGGCGGGACTTAAGCATGTCTCCCCTCAGAAATGTTGACCCCTGTATGACATCTAAGAAATTCTAGCTTAAATAGATTATCACAAATAATATCATAAGAACTCATTTGTATAGTTTCAGTAATAAAATATTCTACATATATCATTTCATTGGATCTTCACAACATTTTTCCATTTGCCCCAGTTGGAAACCCTGCAACTCCTCTGCTCATTCTCATTTCAATCATTCAGTTTTCAAGTTTTGCCACTTCTCCCTCACTTCAGCCATCCAATCAGTTGTCACAGTTTGCAGATTCTACGCGGGGCTCCACTCTCCTAATACCTCTCTGGGACCATGTTTCACATCACTCAGAACTCTTTCCTTCCTCCTAAGTTCTGGAACCAAGAGCCAAGATCAAATTGACTCTACCATTGTTCCAGGATGGGTCATGTCAGTCTATTCTCCCAAGGTCCTAACGTGACCCATATTGATCAGACTCCACTTTGTGGATTACTTCATAATATAACAATTTCAGCATATAACTTTTTTTATGTGCATATATATATATACATAATTATATATATATATGTATATTCATTCATTCTTGTCTCCACATCCTTCACATCTCTCTCCTCTACACTCGCACAGCTATCACCTTCATTTTATCCTTTATTACTTCTCATCTAGACTATTGCCGTATAGCAATCCCAACTGGTCTCCCTCTTTGCAGGTTCTCCCTCTCCATTTCATCCTCCACTGAGCAACCAAAGTAATCTTCCTAGTCTGATCATGTTACTTTCCTGAAAATTCTTCAACAGCTTCCTCTTACCTCCAAGATAAATTCCAAATTAGAAATTTAAAGTCATAGTCTGGCTCCAAGCTGCCATATCGCCAGACACTTCACATTACTCTTCCACATACGCTATAAGTTCCAACCACCAAGCTAACCTACTTTTTGTTCCCCAATATGACATCCTGTCTCTCATCTCCATATCTGTTTATAGGGACCCATCATGCTGGAAAAAGATTCCCTCCTCCCCACATCCACAAGCTTCATTCATGACCCACCTCAGGTGCCACCTCATACAGGACCTCTAAGTATTAAAGTTACCTTCCTCCTGAAATTATTTCACGTATACTTTGTGGTTACTTATGGACACAATGTATTTCCTCCCCCCCCCCAATAAAATGTAAACTCTTTAAGGGAAGGGATTGGTGGGGGGAGGTCCTTATATCTGCAGTACCTAGTTGATGTTCAGTCATTTTTCAGTCATATTTGATTCTTCATGACCCCATTTGGGGCATCCTTAGAAAAGATGCTGGAGTAGTTTGCCCCTTCCTTCTCCAGTTCATTTGACAGATGAAGAAACTGAAGCAAACAGGGTTAAATGACTTGCCCAGGGTCACACATCTAGTAGGTATCTGAGGTCAGATTTCAATTCAGGAAGATGGGTCTTCCTGGCGTCAGGCCCTGTACTCTATCCACTGAGGCATCTACCTTCCCCACAGTACCTAGTAGCAGCTTGAAAATACCAGGTGTTTAAAAAGTGTTTTTGAATTGAATTGAACTCTAGGAAGTAAGCAGTACAAGCAAAGTAGAGAGAGTAGAAAGTGGAAAGAAAAGCAAACTAGAAATCAGAAAACCAGTGTTCTAATTCCACCGCTGTAAATCACAAGCTGAGTGACCTTAAGGCAAGTCCACTTTATTTCTCAGGCCACCATTTTCAGCTTTTAGGCTGCTAGGTGGAATAGTGGATAGAATACTGGACCTGGAGTCAGGAAGACCCCATTTGAGTTCAAATCTAGCCTCAGACACTTAATAGCTGTGTGGTCCCAGGAAGAGCATTTAAATTCTAAGTCTCAGTTTCCTTATCTGTAGCATAGGATAATAATAGCACCCAGAATATAGACCTGCTGTGAGCATCGAGTAAGATAATAAAGTACTGTGCAAACCTTAAAGCATTTATATAAATGCCAGCTATTATGACTGTTACCATCCTGTGTAAAATGAGAGATTTGGCCCAAAAGTCTCTAAGGTACTTTTTAGTTGTGGAATTCTATGGTTTTCAGTATCCTTGTCCTCATTTTCCAGAAAATAATCCAAAATCATTAGCCCAAGGTAAGATCGTGAGACAGTGGCTAAAACCCAGACCTGACTCAAAACCAGTGTCCTTTTCATATAATAAACTTCTCCATTAATCATTCAAATTGGACATCTAATGGAACTCAAAATGGAGACTGAGGGGGAAAGTGCATTCCCTTGCCCCATGCCAAAATCTTCTCCCTTGTCCAACTTCTAGGAAATGGACAGTCTCGCCGACCGTGAGGAGGGCCCTCGCTGTGCCTCTTTCAGGAACTGTTGCCACAGCTGCTCGGTCCCCAAAGAAGGGGGATCTTGGGTTAAGTAGCTACATGGGGATGCAGAAAAAAGCAGCTTGACAGGGAGAGGTGGACAGACGCCTGGGGGGTCTGCCACAAAAAGAAAGGAAAGCATTTTACAAACCTGTTCGCTACAAGTTCCACATTCATAAGTGTTTCCAAATGGAAGGCGGTCCAAAAAGCCAAGATAAACATTCTGAATTCTTTTTGAACCTACCGGACAATATAGGAAAAATCTGTGCATTTTATGGTTTGGGGGCACAACCTTTTAACTATGTTTTTGCATTGTCATGTCCAAGTTCTTTTTTCTTCTCAAAAATTAATATTTCCTTAAGCAATGCAGCTGTTTACTTTGGACAGACATGAACTGAAACCTGTCTCCCTTCTGCAGAACAGCCAGGCCCATTAGAGGTATAACATGACACCTAGGGGATTTCAAGGCTCACTGCAGTACCTCCAAAATCCTTTCTCTGGAGCCTCCAGAACCCTTGGAGGGTTGCTTTTTTGGTTTTGGGAGGGGGAGGCAAGGGTGAGGGTGCCTCACTGTTTTTAGCTCTGCTAACTTGCTTCCGCTCAAAGCTGGGACTCAGAAGGTCAGGCATCTTTGGAGGACAAAATGAACAAGATGTACAGTTTTAGCTTTTTAAAAAATTAGTATTGTATTACACACAACTCCACTTTCATCATAGGAGAACAGTAAGTGTCCTGGCATGGAACATCCTCTCAGTTCCTTCCTTTGAACCAAAAAAATGAAACAAGCCCCTATAAAGGAAAATGTCAGTCCGTTCTCTCTCAGCAAGAAACAATGCCCCATGGTGACAGGATACGTATGTTCATCTTACAGTATCTTCAACCCCCTAAAACAGTGGTCTCCAAACTTTCTTGATTGTATGCCTCATCAGTAGAAAATTTTTGTGCAGATTAACTCTTGGTTTCCTTCAGAGTTCAGCTCTAATAACATCTTCTGCTATATATTCAAATGGATTTATAATTAAAGCTGGAAGAGCCTTAGAAATCAATTGCCTCATTTTACAGAGGAGGAAACTAAGGCTAAGAGGCTAAGTGACTTGCCCAGTCACACAGCTAATATGTCTCTGAGGCAGGATTTGAATTAAGGTCTTCCTAAGTCTACCTACTACACCACCTTGTGCTCTCACTACGCAGGCTACCACCAGTCCACAGCCCACCACTTCAGGTGCTGCTGCACTCTGTACCATCAGCATCTCCCTCTGCCTGAGCCCCCTTGCCCAGCCTTCACAGGGCCTCCCCACCCCCACAATACCCGCTCAGAAGTTGGAAGAGGTGGGAAGGAAGAAAAGAAATAGCTGGCTCCCCTGATGGATCCCAAGAGCTGCACTGCCCCCTCTGTGGCTACTGCAGCTGCTGCCCCCTCCAACTCCTCACAGATGCTGATACCAGTGACAGATGTTTCTGAGGCTATTGCAGCCTGGCTGCCCAAAGCCAGTCAGTAGTTCACATCTGCCCAGCCACAACAGTTGCCTTTTCAGTCCTTACTCAGCCCCTCACGCCACCTGTTTCTATGTATCTCCACTATCTCTGACTGCCAGACCCTTCCCTCAGACCTCATCCACCCTGCCTCAGATCCTCCAAATCTTCCTTCAGGCTTCCTCTTTACTGTAGGGCGTGGAGGGAGAAGAGAGAGAGGAACCAATGCCTGACCCTGCCCAAAGACAGGTGCCTCTGCTAAAAGCTCATTGTCCCCCAGCAGGGAGCCCCTAAACCATTTTTAATGCAATTCTACCCACTTTGGGAGCCACTGCCCAAAAAGACTACAATAGAGTTAAGAAAGACTAGAAATAGAGTTAAGGTGGTCCCAGAGCATTTTCAATTCAATTCAATTGAACAAACACTTATTAAGTACCAACTATGTGCAAGGTGCCTCCAGTTAAGTGGCATAGTTCATAGGGACCTGGAACTACTAAGGTCTGAGTTCAAATCTGGTCTCAGATATTTACTAGTTATATGACCCTGGGAAAGTCACTTAACTTCTGCTTCAATTTTCTCATCTCTAAAATGGAGTTGATGAGGGTTCATTTCAGGGCAGAGGCAGCATCAGAGGGAAAAATAGGGTATATACTATATTACAAGGTATCTTACAAAGATAAAATTGGCAACAGATTAGATATTGGTGATGGGGGTGGAGAGAGGGATTTAGATTTCAAGGCCAACACCTAGGTTGTGAACCTGGATGACTGAGAGGATGGTGGTAACTTTGACAATAAGAAGGAAGTTATAAAGAGTGGAGGGTTTGGGAGGGAAAATAATCCATTCAGTTTTGGACATGTGGAGTTTAAGATGTTTCTGAGGTGTCCAATAGGTGATCAGAGATGCAAATTGGAATCCAGTAGAGATGAGGACCGGATAAATAGGTCTGAAATTCTTCAGCATAGAGATGATAATAGAACAGAGCCTTAGAGATCAGCCACAGTTAGCAGGTATGACTTGCATGAACAGCCAGGAAAGGAGATTAAGAATGGGTGGTCAGAAAGGTAGGAGGGAAAGCAGGAAAGAGAAGTGTCATGAAACCTAGAGAAAAATTATACATATATATATAATACATATTACATATACACACATATAATATTTATATATAAAATATTTATATGTAAATATAAATAAAATATAAATATATAATAAAAATCAAGTGTCACAAAAACCTAGAAAATATATAATAAATATTATATTCATATATTATATGAATATTGATGAATATATTATATGTACAATGATGCTATATAATATAAATATGTCATAATTACAAAAACCTAGAGAAACATAATATCAAAAAAAATGATCAGCAGTGTCAAAGCTGTAGAGAAGTCAAGAAGGATGAGGACTGAGAAAAGATTTGACTATTAAGAAAGCGCTAGTAACCTTGAAGAAAGCAGTTTCAGCTGAATAAGGAGCCCTAAAGCCAGACTATAGAAAGTTAAGAGTGAGAGGAAAGAAGTGGAGGCATCTGTTGTAAAGAGCCTTCTCAATCAAACACTTGATCTTCTTTCCAAACAGAAAGATATAGTAGCCAAGAACAACACAAGTTCAAAATATAAACTTATTTCCAAAATATTACAGGAATCTGGTAGACAAGTATTAGCAGCAGTACCTCACAAAACAGTAAAGACAATTTTAAAAAGGAGGAAATGTGTCTAGAGAGAGCTTGGCATGAGACCCAACTAAACCAGATCATCACAAAAACATTTAAACATAAAACTGAAAGGAGAAAACAAATGCAGAAGAAAAAAAAACTAAATCTACCTACATTTTTAAAAGGTTGCCTATTTTTATCATCAATAACAGAATCACCACCATTGAATTTTAGCCTCTCAGCACCCAGTGTGAAGAAGTAGAAGTTGAAATCAAGTTGGGAAGAGAAGCTTTATCAGGGCAACTGCACATAGAAAACATGTGTAAAGAAGGCAACACAATTTCAAAACATTGTGGAAAACATTTTCAAGAAATATGAAAGGAGGGAAGGCATTAAACAATTGAAATAAATCTGGAATATTAAAGTTCCCATAAGATCATAGATTTAGAGATGGAAAGAATCTCACAAGGTCATCTAGTTCAACTCCCTCATTTGGCTGATTTAAGAGATGGAAGGAATCTTAGATATCATCTAATTCAACCCCCTTAGTTTACATATGAAGAAACTGAGCACTGGAAAAGTAGTTATGTACAAAGTAATAAACTCAGGTTTGTAACCTAGGTCTTCTGACTTCAAATCCATCACTCTCTCCATTACTCTATAATGCTCCCCATTACCCTAACATGTCTGTGCTATAAAGAATTTACCATTAACAAAGGAGTTCTATAGCCCACATAACTGGGACTCTACCTGTGGTGGGAGATATTGACAAAGATGTCATGATTTAGGAGACACATCATCTGAAATGTAATGTCATTGTTCACCATCAGCACGTGTAATGCTAATTATGTTAATGAGAGTTAAAGATCTTCCCCACCTGTTAATGGGCCTGCCCATTAAGGGAAGTTTGATTAGGGGAGATTTGTTTTGTAGGAAGGCACTGGTTCTCAACACTTTTTGTTAATTTCTAATAAGGCACTAATAAGGTTTTCAAGGATTGTGATGCCCTCTGGCTCTGAAAAATGTATATATACTCTGAGGTGAAGTTTTGCTCTGGGAAATGTTTGTTTTCTGGTTAGGTGATAAGGACACCCCCCCAGCTTTGAAAACCCAGATGTTGGTGCTTCTCTCTCTGGTAACTATATATGTATTGGTTAGTTATTACTAACTAAATAGTAATTGCTTCTCTTCTACCTAGAAAGCCTGAGGGCCTTCCCCTCCCAGTTTGATTTTTTTTTTTTTAATTAAAGGGGCCATCCCTTGAGTAACTTAAAGAAATCTATTCATTGAATGGGTATATCTCACTCAAAGTAAGATTGTAATAAGACCTAAGCCTGAAATGGTCAGGGTCTCACATTTTGTCCTGATCCATCTCCAGTCGTCCTGATGAATATCAGGGCACTGGACCTGGATGGCTCAGGAAAAGAAGGTGAGGTTGGTGACCTTGCACAACCCTTACTCAAATCAAAATCAACTGCAAGTCATGTCATCATCTTGATGTCACGGTCCTCTTTGAGAACAAAGGACAAAACACAAAATATATTTCTTAGGGTCAGACAGTTGGAAGCCCTGCTGATCTTTATTTCTCTGTTTGTATTTTCTCTGAAGTTCAGAGTGCTGACTTTTTCCCCTCAACTAAGTGAACGATGTGTGTGTGTGTGTGTGTGTGTGTTCGTGCTTCGTTGCCAAAGAAAGAAATGATGACATGACTTGCACTTAACTTTGTTTTGAGTGAGGGAGGGCTGTACAGGTCACCAGCCTCACTTCTCCTCCAGAGCCATCTGAATCCAGTAACCAGATATTCATCAGAATAACTGGAGATGACCCAGGATGAGGCAATTGGGGTTAAGTGACTTGCCCAAGGTCACACAGCTAATGAGTGTCAAGTGTCTGAAGTGAAATTTGAACTCAGGTCCTCCTGACTGCTGCAGTGGTGCTCTATCCACTGTACCACCTAGCTGCCCCAAGTGAACAATATATGTGCTTGATTAAAGTAGATTGTTCACCCCTCAAAAGTTGCTTTCCTTTTATAAAAGCAGATCCAAGAATCTGTACAGCAGTCCTCCTATGTAAGTCGGGGTCCTTGCTCTTACACGTGGTATGTGGTCAAACTGGAGACATAACATTTCTTCTTGAGGACATGCTCTCAGACATTACCACGCTTGAATTCCATGTCCAGGATATCCTGGATTGTTCCACTTTATTTCTGGCTCAATCAATTGTCAAAGAAATTAACAATTACCACAATCACAGAAATTGTTAGCCATGAAACAGGACTTAAAAAAAAAAGAAGTACAAACTATTACAACAATGAACTTTCCAAATGATTCCAGGGTCCAAACTCGAAAGCTGAATCTACCAAGCTGCATATACCAAACTGCAAAATAAGCTAGCTTATTCTTTTTTTACCCAGTGGACTTCTATACCACCAAACTTTGCTGAAATGGAATTTGTTAATCTATGGAAATAAGTGTTCCAGTTTGGTTAAGTGACTTACCTAAGTTATAAAGGTAACAAATTTCAGAGAAATTTTTCAGTGACAGTCTCTTCTCAACATAAAGTGGTTCTTTATTGCTATTACCAATTTCATTGCTCCAATAACAATTATTTCTATTAATTTTTCATTATACTACATAGAATATAATTCCATAATTAAGATAATTCATATTAGAATAATAGGATTATAGAGATTTAGAGCTGGAAGGGAAGTTAAAGGTCATCTGGTCCAATCCCTTCAATGAACACTTGAGAGAAATGAGACTCCTTAGAAATTAAACAATTTGCTTAAAGTCCCATAGATAGAAACTTAGGTTATTTTAATTATAATCTCAGACTCTTTCAACAGTACAGATCACTGCCTCATTAATTAATTTAGTATTAATAATAAGGTTTTGTTGCTTAGTCATTTCAGTCATGTCTAACTCTTCATGAGCCCCTTTGGCTTTGGATTTTGTTGTTTTTTTTTTTGTTTTTGATAAAAATACTGGAGTGGTTTGCCATTTCCTTCTCCAGCTCATTTGACAGATAAGAACAGAACTGAATAACTTGCCCAGGGTCAAACAGCTAATAAGTGTCTGAAGCCAGATTTGAATTCAGGAAGACGAATCTTCCTGAATTCAGGCCCTGCACTTTATCCACTGCACCACCTAACTGTCCAATAATAGTGTTAATTTTACATTATTTTATACCTAGTGATTAATAATGATGACTGTGACAACAACAGTATCCTGTAAAGTAGCTTGAAAGGTCTGATGTGCAACTAAAATTTACAAGTCCCCCAAAAAGTTTCTGCATATAATTCTGACCCAAGAATCATTGGCTAGGAGGGACCATCTAGCTGATCACCTTGCTTCAGGAAAATAAGACACCTAAATTATTCCCAGAGTGATGAGATCTACTTACTAAACTGATTTGAAGTCTCACTTGAAAATGTGTCAATTTTTTTATCAATTAATCAGTAAGCATTTATTAAATACCTACTATATGCCAGACACCATCATTGGCCCTGGAAATACAAACACAAACGTGAAAGTCCTTACCTTCAAGAGGTTTACCATCTATCAAGGGAGGAAACATATATACACGTAAATATATACAAAAATAATGCAAAGCAATTTCATGAAGAAATTGTGGTCATTGTTTGTCCTTTTTGCAAAGAGGCCCGATGACACCATGGGGTAATGTCTTGACTCATATGTGAATTGGATTTAAGAGAGGCAGAATAGCACAAAATCATTAGCCTCCCTCTCTTCCAGAGCCACTGAAGTCCAGTGGCAAGACAAAAGTCATGAACACTGACCATGGCTGGAAGCATCTTCAATATCTGACCAAGCTCGAAGCACTCCACGGTGCCTGTTTCCAGCTACCTTCATGGCTGTTGGAACAAACTGTTCTCATCCAACCATTTCACTGAGAGAGGGTAGTCTTCACATGCTTGGAGTAGACACCTCACTAAGTCACCAATCTGGTGTCTTAGCCCTTCTGCTGAGACAGTTCACCAGGGTGTGACTGCTGTGCATGCTACAGCTTCTTGGAGCCACAGGTGAGAGTTAAAGCCAGGTAGAAACCTAAGGTAGATGAGCAGTCCTGAAAAGGGCTCAGTAAACCCTCACACCAGTCATGCTAGTCCTCCATGAACACCCATGCAAAGGAAATATAATAGCTAAAAGGGTCACAAAAGGCCCTGGGTGGGAAATAATACCTGAGATGAGGCCTGGAGGGATTATAACAGGCAGAAATGAAAAGGGAGTGCACTCTATGCATGGGGAACAGCAGGAGATGGAATGTCATGTGTGAGGAACAAGAAATTTAGTTAGAATTCAGAGTACACAGGAGGGGGTGGAGTCAAGATGGCAGAGTAGAAAGACTCACGTATGCTAGCACCGAACCCACAGCCCATATATTTCCTGCAAGAAGAACTCCCCACAAATTCTGGATCACCGCAAGGCACGCAGAAACACAGTGGAAAAGATTTCCGTTCCAGAGAGTCCTGGAGAGCCATCCCCAGGGTCCATCGCGCCCCAGAAAGCAGAGCCCACCCCAGCGCTGCCCTGGCCACGGCCCCAGAGGAGCAGATCCGAGCAGGCTTCAGGGACGGAATCTCCAGTGGCCATGAAAGTCCCTCTGCCCACAGACGCTACAGGTCAGTGAGAGAGATGTCTAAGCTGGCCGAGAGGGGAGCGGGGTGTCGCAGTGGCTCGGGCCCCCTGGGGAGGAAGCAGCGGAGGCAGAGGCAGTGGCAGAGGGAGCGGCAGTGGCCTGGGACTCCCTGAGCAGGAGGCAGAAGCTCAGGTCTCTGCATAAACCCCCTGAGGGAACTGAGCCTGGGAGATGGCCCTGCCCCCACCCACTCCATTACTGAAGGTTTCTGCATAAAGCCCCTGAGGGAGCTGAGCCTGGGAGATGGCCCTGCCCCGACCCGCTCCATTACTGAACGTCTCTGCATAAACCCCCTGAGGGAACTGAGCCTGGGAGGCGGCCCTGCCCCCACCTGAGCACCAGAACTTAAGCTCACATTGAATAGCAGCCCATTTGAATCTCAGACCCCAAGCACTAGCTGGGCAGATCTAGGTGGGGGTGGACAGGAATCTCAGAAGTCAAGTAACTGGCTGGGAAAATGCCCAGAAAAGGGAAGAAAAATAAGACTATAGAGAGCTTCTTTGAGCGGGTGCAAATGTTCCCACCTTTCAATTCTGATGACGAGGAAATATTCTTACCATCAGGGAAGGACGTGGAGGGTGGGGCCTCTGTATCCCAGACATCCCAGGGGGATGTCCAGTGGGCTCAGGCCTTGGAAGAGCTCAAAAAGGATTTTGAAAATCAACTTAGACAGGTGGAGGAAAAACTGGGAAGAGAAATGAGAGAGATGCAAGAAAGGCATGAAAAACAGGTCAATACCTTGGTTAAGGAGACCCAAAAAAATGCTGAAGAAAATAACACCTTGAAAAATAGGCTCAATCAATTGGCAAAAGAGGTTCAAAAAGCCAAGGAGGAGAATAATACTTTCAAAAGCAGAATTAGACAAATGGAAAAAGAGGCTCAAAAGCTCACTGAAGAGAATAGTTCTCTCAAAATTAGAATGGAATAGATGGAGTCTAATGGCTTTCTGAGAAACCAAGAAATCACAAAACAAAACCAAAAGAATGAAAAAATGGAAGAGAATGTGAAATATCTCATGGGAAAAACAACTGACCTGGAAAATAGATCCAGGAGAGACAATTTAAAAATTATGGGACTACCTGAAAGTCATGATCAAAAAAAGAGCCTAGACATCATTTTCCATGAAATTATCAAGGAAAACTGCCCTGACATTCTAGAACCAGAGGGCAAAATAAGTATTGAAAGAATCCATCGATCACCACCTGAAAGAGATCCAAAAAGAGAAACTCCTAGGAACATTGTGGCCAAATTCCAGAACTCCAAGCTCAAGGAAAAAATCTTGCAAGCAGCTAGAAAGAAACGATTCCAGTATTGTGGAAATAAAATCAGGATAACTCAAGATCTAGCAGCTTCTACATTAAGGGATAGAAGGGCGTGGAATAGGATATTCCAGAAGTCAAAGGAACTACGACTCAAACCAAGAATCACCTACCCAGCAAAACTGAGTATAATACTTCAGGGGAAAATATGGTCTTTCAATGAAACAGAGGACTTTCAAGCATTCTTGATGAAAAGACCAGAGCTGAAAAGAAAATTTGACTTTCAAACACAAGAATGAGAAGAAGCATGAAAAAGTAAACAGCAAAGAGAAGCCATAAGGGACTTACCAAAAGTGAACTGTTTACATTCCTACATGGAAAGACAATATTTATAACTCTTAACACTTTTCAGTATCTGGGTAGTTGGTGGGCTCACACACACACATACACACACACACACATACATGTGTGCATGCACACACACATACACACACGCACGCACATACAGAGACAGAGAGCACAGAGTGAATTGAATAGAATGGGACCATATCTTAAAAGAAATTAAGGTAAATGGTGAGAGAGAAAGGTAGGGGGAGGAAAGAGGGTGAAATGGAATGGGGTAAATTATATGTCATTTAAGAGGCAAGCAGGAGACTTTTTAGTGGAGGGAAAAAGAGGAGAGCTGAGAAAAAAAAAACAAGAAGTTTACCCTCATCACATTCGACTAAAGGAAGGAATAAAATGCACACTCATTTTGATATGAAAACCTATCTTACAATACAGGAAAGTGGGGGAGAAGGAGATCAGCAAGGGCGGGGATGATGGAAGGGAGGGTAATGGGAGGAGGGAGCAATTTGAAGTCAACACTCAGGGAGGGACAGGATCAAAAGACAGAATAGAAACAATGAGGGGCAGGATAGGATGGAGGGTAATTCAGTTAGTCTTACACAACACGACTATTATGGAAGTCATTTGCAAAACTACACAGATAGGACCTATATTGAATTGCCTGCCTTCCCAAAGGGAATGGGTGGGGAGGGAGGGATGGGGAGAATTTGGAACTCAAAGTTTTAGGAACAACTGTTTAGTATTGTTGTTACTACTAGGAAATAAGACATACAGTTAATGAGGAATAGAAAGTCATCTGGCCCTACAGGACAAAAGAGAAGATGGGGACAAGAGAAGGGAGGGATGATAGAAGAGAGGGCAGATTGGTGATAGGGAAAATTAGATTGCTTGGTGTATTGGGGTGGGGGAGGGAATAAAAAAGGAGAAAATTTGGAACCCAAAATTTTGTGAAAATGAATGTAAAAAGTTAAATAAATAAATTTTTATTAAAAAAAAAAAAGAGTACACAGATAGCATGGAAAGGTATCTTGGGTCCAGGTTGTGAAGGGCTTTAAATGTCAAACAACAGAGTTGGTATCTAATCCTAGAGCCAACAGGGAAACCCTGGAGTTTATTGACTAGGGGACCGTGTGGTCAGACCAGTGCCTTAGAAATATCATTTTGCTATCAGTGTGGAAAATGGATTGAAGATGATAGGAACCTGAGGCAAGGAGACACATTTGGCGGCTACTATGATAGATAAAGTGACTGCATGATGGCAGGATGGTCGTGAAGGGAGCACTAGCTTTGGACATAGATGACCTGGCTTCAAAGTTTTCACCTGCCACTTTTCACTGGCAAGTCACTAAAGCTCTTTGGAGCTCAGTTTCCTCATCTTTAAAAGGACAATGTTATACTAAGTGGCTTCTACAGTCTCCTATGAATCTAAATCTATAATTCTGTAAGTGGGGTGGAGACAGATGCAAAAGATGCAGAGATTCAACATGCCTTGGTAAAGGACTAGATATAAGGGATGAGAACTAATGAAGAGTCAAGGATCTCTCCAAGGTTATGAACCTGGATGATGATACCCTTGACAATAAGAGAAGTTCAAAAGACGGGGAGGTTTGGGAGGGAAAGATAATGCGTTTTGTTCTGGACATAGTGACTTTGAAATGCCTAGGATATGATTATAGTTCAAATCCCAGTAAAAGATATAGATAGATAGATAGATAGATAGATAGATAGATAGATAGATAGATAGATAGATAGATATATCGTCTCTCTCTATCACTATTCCTTTACCCTGGCCATCATTCTTATCTCCCTCCCACTGGAAACTTGAACTGTGTACTTGGGAAACCGGGTCTGATAAATGAGTTTTTGACATGGCTTGAATTAAGGTCCACACCACTCCCGGATCGTCTCCATACATGTCACCTTTATCCCTTTTTAGCTTCCTTTTAGATGTTGACTTCCCCCTTTAAAACATAAACTCTTTGAGAGCAAAGACTGTCCTTGTTTTCTTGTATTTGTATCCCCAATACTTGACATAGTACCTGGCACATAGCTGGTGCTTAATAAGTACTTTATTTAGCTATCTAAAATCTGTGCACTACATAATACACTCCCATAAATCCTTCACATATAGATCTGAGAGGCTACTGGGCTTGGTTGTTGGTTTTCATTAGTTCACAGTGATCTGCATCTACAGGTGTGATTTTTCAGAAGGCAGTAACTGAGTTTGTGGTTTCATTTCCCACATAGAGTTCACGTACTGGAATGACATACTGTACACTATAAAACTTACCATCTTGTGAGAAGTATCTACCATGATCATGTTCTTTATGATCAGTTTGAGATGAAGGATCTCTCAGGAAGTAAAAATTCAGTGTAGGTCAGTAATGTCCTTTGTTACTGGCTGGAAGCTAGAAGGGAGATTCTGGGATTGCTGGGAGCTATACTAGATCTGAGAATGGAGCAGCTTCTTTACCCCAAACAACTGATTTGTTTGGTCACATTCTAACCCAGGCTTGCAAAAGTGATGTAGTGTGATGAGCCTGGAGTCAGAAAGACCTGAGTTTAACTATGACCTCAGACACTTACTTGTGGTGTGATCCCAGGCAACTTGCTTGACCTCTGTTTGCCTCAGTTTCCTCATCTGTAAAATGGAGATATCATAGCACCTACTTCTCAGGGTTGTTGTGAGGATCCAATGAGATAATTATTGTAAAGGGCAACACAATGCCTGGAATATGGTAAGTGCTTTATAAATGTTGGGTATTATAATTTCATTCTACAGTTTTGATGGTGTGAGTCTCCCATTTCTCTATACAGTAGATCACTTCATGAGTTTCATCAGCTGTGACCAAAAGCAAAATAAAACAAAATACTACCAAGTTAGTACTCAAGCCCCTGGTGGTGATCCTATCTGGAACAATTGCTGCCTAACCATGTCTCCCTCGTTTTGCGCTTGTGAAGTTGATTTGTGATCATCTGTAAGACCTTACATTTATCCTTTCTAAATCTTATCTCATTAGATCCAGTCCAATGCTCTACCTTTTCAATATTCTTTTGGATCTTGACTCTGCCATCCAGTGGGTTATCCATCCCTTTCAGTTTTGTGTCAACTGCACAGGAGATGGGTATCTCATCTATGCCTTTATCCAAATCATTGATAACATTTTAAACAACATAGGGTCAACATAGATCCCTATGGGACTCCTTTGGTTAAGTACTCTCTAGAGTACTCCTACCATGTTGACACTAAACCAATCACACCTTCTCTCCAGTCATCCAACAAATTCTAAATCCACTAATTGTCTTAATGTCTAGTTCATATTTCTTCATCTTCTCCACAAGAATAGTATGAGAAACTTCAGCAAAATACTAGATAAAATCCAGATAAACAATGTTCCTGGCAGTTCCCTCATCTGTTAGTTTAATGCTCTTATCAAAAAGGAAAACGACATAAATCTGGCATGACTTGTTCTTGATCTAGCTATGCTGATTCTTTTTAATCACTGCTTCCCTTTCTAGGTGCCCCAATTATGCCTTTAATTATCCATTCTAGAATTTTCCCAATAATTGTAGCCAAGATCACTTATGGAAACCTAGGTATGAACATATTGGAAACTTCCCAGAGTAAACTCTGGTTGAGGGCATACAATTCAAAAAAAATACGATCTTTCTGGGCCACCTCCCAAGGTTGAATCTGATCTGTATGAACCCAAAGCTTTCAGAGCTATACAAGTGAAAGCTTAGGGATAGAGGGAGTGGTTGAATTTAAGGGAGGAGCCCAGATCTGTGCTCAGACAAGTAAGGGAAAAGAGATGGCAGCAGGAACTAATGATAGATTTCAATGGATCCATTAATATAGGGCTTTTAAAAATATTTTTGATAACTGTATTTCAACATAATTGATTTCCTTTGTATACCTATTTATTTTATTTAATGCATTTATAAACATTATACCAAGAAGGGGTCCATAGGCTTCATCAGACTGCCAAAAGAGGCCAAGACACAAAAAGGTTAGGAACCCCTGAGCTAGAGCAGGAAGGCCTATCATAAAAACTCATGTTGGGAAAAGAAACATTATAGAGGAAACAAGTAACAGAAGATATGTGTTCCTCTACCCCTAGAAGCCAGACTCAGTCCAATCTCTACTAGTCCAACTCAACTAAACAGAAGATTGCTTTAGGAGAGAAAGATGCTGTTCTTTCTGACTTTTCTTCATGATCTGTCATCCTAAAAGAAGTCAATAAGGTTTACATACTGAGCTTGCCTGTGATTCCAAAGAACTATCTGTCCATCTAAATTTTTCCTGTCTGCTTAATACCTGAAATTCTTTTTAGAGAGATTAAAGTCATTCCTTCTCTAATTAGTGATAAAACAAAAATGCCTTGTTGAGGTGACATATTGACAAAATTCATCCCCAGACAAGTATAGTCGGTCAACAAATAGAAATAGCTAATGCCATCTCTCTTCCTGTTTTGGTAAGTGGAAGAGGACTTAACTGGAGAGCCGAACACAGGGTAGCTGCGAGTGGATGGACAATGGCACAGAAAAGGTCTGGGAACAACAAAAACGGATGTTGCTGTTTTCACAATTTTGCCATGGGTAGTATTAGCTTATGTTCAAGTGTGGGTGGCCAATTTTTTATTTTGAATAGCCTCAAACAGCCCTAGTTTAGTAAGAATCTTTTCACTGAGTACTATGATGCAAACACCCCTGCTTCTTGCCAGTCCAATTTTTTAAATTGTCAATTTCATCACAAAGGAACTTTGTTCTCATGGACTTTATTAATCTAGGGATCATTGAATACCCAAAAACATCTGTTTTCTGAGCCCCAAATGGTAGCTTGTTTAAGCAGTTAAAGAAAGAGATAGATGAATATAAAAGGTATACATTGTTTGAGGAACCAGAGCCCTTATCTTCAGAGATCTGGTTCCATAAGCAGGGGAAAGGGATATCAGATGGTCTGTGAATTACAGATATCAATGAGATAAAGCCATATTATCAACACATGCCCTTTCAAAAACAAAGTGAGCTCCTATTGGCTGCTGTTTAATCCTTCTTAATGGTGTTTTGCTTAATGATTAGTGGGGTGGGGGTAGGTGTGAAGGTGGGGGGATCACATTAACTTTTGCCCTATCACTATGAAGATTCAACCCCCTGATATTCAGACTGAGAATCCTTCTGTATCATCCTTTCTGCCTCTAAAATTCTGATTCTCAGTCAGATCATTCTCCACCCCTCAAGAAAAGGGGGAGTCTTTGGTGTGAGGCAAAAAATATTGAACAAAAAGTCAAGACACCTGGGTTTAATTTCCAGTGCTGCCACTAACTGTGTGACAAGTTACCCAATCCTTCTGACTGTAGTTTTCCCATCTGTAAAATGAAAAGGCTAGACTAGATAACCTCTATGGTCTCCTTTCAGCTTTGAGTCCAGGATTCTAGGAGGTCTCTCTGTCAAACACTTCAAAACTATGTCATCTGTGTTCAAACTGCCATTAACTTTCCAAATCCCTTCTCCGACAACACAGGGTCCACTATGAAACCCAAAAATGAAGAGTGAATGTTTCCAGGCCGGGGATCACCAGGTCACGGGGCACCACAGAACCTATAGACCAACAAGCCAGAGTTGAGTCCTAGTTTATTCTATGTAGGGATGACCATCCAAACTCTCCTCAACTTAAATAAATGCAGACAATCATAGGGCTAAACTCTAGAGCTGCAAAGGCCTTCAAAGGCCCTACAGTCCACCCCGCCCCCTTATTATACAATGTCAAGACCTGAAATAAACTGAAGCCATGTGTTGAGGAGTAAAGTGTCTTTAATTGAGATAACAGGGTAGCAGACCTTCCACGCTGAGGGATATACAGTGAATTTACCAACCAAAGAGTCCTGTGTAAAAGTCTTTATAGTTTTAGGAGGAGACGGGGAGGAAATAGGTGAGGTAGCAAGGCCTGGTCATGAGACTCCAGTGACCCTTGACAATCTGGGCAAAGAAAATTACCCCATACTGGCTGTTTTGCCCTTCATGCCATGAATCCCAATGGAAGGAGGCAAGGACATTGGGAGTTGAGATGCAGCTCAAGCTATGTTCCTTTACAAGATAAAATCCTGGAGTGGAGAGAATTAAGGTGTGGTTCAGCTCAACCTAATGGAGAGTACATAGTTTAAGAGTAGGAATGCAAGGACATTACTGAACTATTGATACTACAAGGATCATTTAAAGGAGTGGCAGTTCATATTGCATTTGATATTAAGAATTCCTCTCATTATATTAACAATTTTCTGTCACAGATAGGAAACTGAGGCCAGAAGAAGCTAAGGAGCATGATTCCTCTTAACCCTCTCAGCAAGGGGCTCGTGGAGAGCTTCCATAGAGGAAACAAAAAGGAGATGCCAAATTCCTGTGCCAATCACCAGAACAGTTCTTGTGGATTAGGATTACAATCAGTAATTTGGATCAGTAATGCTGTCTGGGGCTGAGAGGCTTTTAGGTAAATGAGGACAACTGTTTCAACAGCCCTCTCCAATTCCTCACAATCTGTGGTTTTGTTCCACTGCTGACCCTAATGCAATGAAATAGGAGATGTAGTGCCAAGGAAATGGAGCTTCTTGGCATCCCCCATTGCTGGTTTCTCAGAATTGCTCTGTCTTCTTCCAAAGGAACCTCAGGAGAACCACAGTTAGAAGACTTACTTCATCTGAGGGAGTCAAAATGATTTTGGCAGGAAAGGGAAAAAAAAACAACACAAAGACAGCTAATCCCTGCCCTTGTCCCTCCCTATGGCAAAAAAAGGAAATTTACAACATAAGGCATCTTGGTACTAGTTCCAAGTTAACTGAAATACAGTGGAAGATCTGTGATGTTGCACAATGTGGCGATTTGGAGAGGTACATATTGCAGCTAAGAGTTTGGAGACTTGCTTAAATATCTCAGTGTCTGGGTCTGGCCACCCTGGCCATGG
>JAJHZJ010000559.1:220482-236334 GCA_023548195.1 Bettongia penicillata ogilbyi | reverse complement strand
TATTCCATCACATTCATATACCACAACTTGTTCAGTCATTCCCCAATTGATGGGCATCCCCTCAGTTTCTAATTCTTTGCCACCACAAAAAGAAATGCTATAAATGTTTTTGTACATATAGACCTTTTTCCTTTTTCTTTGATCTCTTTGGGATACAGACCACTTAGTAGTGGTATTGCCGGGTCAAACAGTATACACAGCTTTATAACCCTTTGGACATAATTCCAAATTGCTCTCCAGAATGGTTGGATCAGTTAACAACTCCACCAACAGCGCATTATGTCTCAATTTTTCCACTTCCTCTCCAGCATTTGTCTAAATGATCCAATCTGGCTAGACTATAGTTTGCCTGTAGGGAAATGGCATCAAGAGGAGCAATTCTACTCTTCACCTTCAAATCACCCATACTCCCCACTTTGCCCACTTTGTAGGATAAGGCCATTAGGTGAGAAGGCACAGAATGTAACATTCTAACAGGAACATGGCATATAGAACAAAAAGTATGTATAGGGTAAGTAGTAAATGAGACTGGAAAAGTAAATAAAAGTCTAATTCATGCAGGATCTTGAAGTTCAATCTAAGGAGTTTGGGCTGTCTTCAGTAGAGTCAGGAATTTTCAAAGGTTTTTTAGCAGAGAACTAACATGCTAGAAGTTGTGCTTTAGAATGATTAATTTGGCAGTGGTACATAGGAAGGATTGAAATTAGTGTGGTAAATGGTTAGGAAACTATTACAGTTGTCCAGGAAAAAAAATGAGGGCCTGAACTAAAATAGAATTGCTAGGAAGGTTTGGCTAGATGCGAGAAACATTGTGGAGTTAAAATTGACAGATTTTAGTGACTGATTGGTTATGGAGGATAAGTGAAATAATAAAAGCTAGAATTGATGTAGTGCTTTAATTTAAATTCGCAAATTGATTTATTTCTTAAGAGCTCTAATTATCCCAATTTACAGGTAAGGAAACTGAGGGTGAGAGAGATCCAGTACCTGCCCAGGGTCATACAACCTATGTCTTTGTTCAAATTCAGATCTTCCTGACCTCAAATCCAGCATTTAATTCATTTGGCCACTTAGGATCTTTTAAGAATAGAGGAATAAAAAATGCCAAACTTCTGGAAGTACCTCTGACACAAATCGGGGAATCAGAATAAGTTTGTGAGGAAAGAAAGGAAATAAGTAGGAGTGAGTTAGAGGTCCCAGATAGATATGCAGGCAAAGATGGTCTAGCAGGTAGTTAGAAATAGACAACTAGGGCTCAAGAGAAAGAACAGAAGTGAAGATAATGGTTTGGGAGTTATCTACAGAGACTAGTTGAAGTGAGTAGATGGTATCTCCAGAAAAGATTATAGAAAAAAGAGAACATGCCTCATGGGACATCTACATTTAAAGGGGCAGGAGGATAAAGAGAGAGAGAGAGACAGAGACAGAGACAGACAGAGAGAGAGAGAGAGGTAACCCTTCCCCCTTCTACTTCCCTGTTGGGTAAAATGAATTTCTATACGTGTGTGTGTGTGTGTACAGTGTGTGTGTGTATTCTTCCCTCTTTGAACCAGTTCTGATGAGAGTGAAGTTCAAGCATTGCACATTTCCACCTCCCAATCCATCTTCTTCTCCATTGTAATAACTCTTTCTTGAATTCCTCTTTTATGTGATACGGTTCTCCCCATTCTTCCTCTTCCTCCCCCTTTCTCCCAGTGCATCCCTCTTTCTCACTCTTCCATTTTTCATTTGAGATCATCTCAACTAGATTCACATTCATAGGTAGAACTAAGTATACTACTCCCTACTCCAATGATGATAAAATTTGTAGGGATTAGAGCAATCATCTTCCTATTTAGGAAGATAAATAATTTAATCTTATTGAGTCCCTTTTGATTTCTCATTCTTGCTTACCTTTTTATGCTTCTCTTCAGATTTGTGTTTGAATGTCAAATTTTCTATTCAACCTGAACTTTTCATCAGAAACTGTTGAAAGTCTTCTATTTCTTTAAATAGCCACACCCACACCCATACCCCCAATACTCATCATAGGATTATACTTAGTTTTGCTAAGTAGATTATTCTTGGTTGTGATTCTAGTTCCTTTGCCTTCTGGAATATCATATTCCAAAACTTCTACTCCTTTACATGGAAGCTACTAAATCTCGTGTGACCCATGGTATTTGAATTATTTATTTCTGGCTACTTATAGTATTTCCTCCTTTACCTGGGAGTTCTGGAATTTAGTTTTAATATTGCTAGGAGTTTTCATTTTGAGATCTCTTTCAGGAGGAGATTGGTGAATTTTTTCAATTTCTATTTGACTCTCTGATTCTCAGATATGTAAACAGTTTTCTTTGATAATTTTTTAAATACAATGTCTAGCCTCCATTTTTTAAATTGTGGTTTTCAGGTCATCCAGTAATTCCAAAATGAGTTCTACTCAATCTGTTTTCTGGGTCAGTTGCTTTTCCAATGAGACATTTCACATTTTCTTCTATTCTGTCATGATTTTAGCTTTGTTTCTTAATGTCTCGTGGACATTACTCAATTCTAATTTTTAAGGAGCTTTTTTCTTCATTAAAGTTTTTACCATTTAGCCAATTCTGATTTTTAAAATGTTTCTTTTAATATTTTTTGTGGATCTTTTACTAAGCTGGTAACATTTTTTCATTATTTTCTTGCATACCTCTCATTTCTTTCCCCAATTTTCTCTCTACTATTCTTAATTGATTTTTTTAAAAATTGTTCTCTCTTTTAATCTCTTTCTTTAGCTCTTCTTAGAATTCTTGGTTGGTTTGTGTTCAATCTGCATTTTTCTTTAAGGTTTTGCTTGTAGATGTTTTCATAGTGTTGCCTTCTTTTGAGTTTGTGCCTTGATCTTCCCTGCCACCATAGTAGCTTTTTATGGCCAGAATCTTTTTCATTGTTGTAGTTTGCTCATTTTTCTACCTTATTTCTTGACTTTGGACTTTATGTTAGAATTGGGTTCTGCTCACCTCTCAGGGTAGAGGCAGGAGATGTCTGGCTTGAATTTCTAGCTTCATGTCCTGCTGTTTTCATAGCTAGGTCTGGGGGCCCACAAATTTTCAGTGCTTTCAAGGTGGTGTGACCCAGAGAGAGTTTTTATCATTATCCTCCTTGTAGTCACTATGGTCTTTACCTACAAAGGGTCCCTATTCCTTTACAACTACTACTGCTCTTGTGACTTATACTCATATAAGACTCCTGTTCTTGTGACTATAATCGTTCCTCTCTGCCCTGGAACCGTAACCTGGAACTATCCTGGAACTCTGCCCTGGAACTGTGACCTGGGAGTCAAGAGAGCTGCCAAATGGTACCTAATCCCATACCCAGTACTGGCATAGGAGTTCCCAGGAATCTCTTTCCAACTAAGGGTTCTGTCTCTGTCCGTCCCTGAGTCCTGTGTATACCCACTGCCATGGCTAATGATGTGGCAACCTCCAAGACCCATAACCAATTCCACCTCTGCTGTACTGTGCTCCCACTCAGTCCTCACACAAGTGTCTGCAGACCTCTGTTTCTGTCCTCCTAAGCGGCCCTGAACTGGAAAAATTATTCAAAGTGACTTTTTTTTGTTGGTCATCCTACTCAGAATTCAGTTTGATATACTTTTTAAAGTTGTTTAGAGGAGTGTGTGGCAGAGCTCAGCAAAAATTTTCACCTCACTCTACCATCTTGGCTTCACCTTGATGTTAAGTCTTTTGGATGAAAATTTCTCTAAAATATATTTACCATTTCTCTTTTTTCTTAAAATATTCTAAACATAGTTGAAATATTTCTTAATGACTATTCTGAATATCGATTATATTGTGCTGTAAAACAGTAACGCTTTCAGAGTCTAAATGGCTCTAGACTCTTGTAATTCAAAATTCTTTTCTCTACTTTTACTATATTTTTCTCTATGTTCTTCTTCGCTTGTCTGCTATCACTTCTCACTGCAGTCACTGTGTCTGCCTATTATAGCAGGCTCCCCATCAGACCCCATGGTCTTACTATTATGACTGGGTAGGAAAGGGACACAGTGAAACATCTCAATGTGATCACATCAATATGTCATTCCGGGCAGAGTGAGTTCAGGGCCACCTGCTTTCTCCATAAAATCAAACAAGGACATCTTGTCCCCTGTTATGCTGCTATTTCACTTCTTCCCACAAGAAACTGTGACCCTCCAATTCCTTTACAGACTTTGACCTCCACTTAAAAATGTTTTTTTAATTCTTTCGTTGTTTATTCAGCCAGGTGGTTCATAGAGTACTGGGCCAGGAATGAGAAAGACCTAAGTTTAAATCTTTGCTCAGTTACTTACTAATTGTGTGATCAAATAACTTAACCTCTCTCTGCCTAAGTTGTAAAATGGAAAAGAGAGAGACAGAGGCAGAAAAGTAGAAGAGCATTTGGGGAACTGAGTGATTGTGAAGAGTGGGAATGATGATGGTGATGGATGATAGACCACATCAATATAACGCGTAAGGTTTGTAAAGCACTTCTTATTTATAATCCCATTTGGTCCTCACAACAACTCTATGAGATTGACGTTATTAATTTAGCCTCATTTTTATAGATATAACTTAACCTCTCCAAAGGATTCAGTGTCTGAGGTAGGATTTGAGTGCCAGTCTTCCTGACTTCAAGTCCAACACTGTACCCTACTTTGTTAAGCTGCCTTCTTAGTAGAATATTAAAGAGTGAGCATGAGTAAGGAAGGGGGTTAGAGTAAGGACCCTCAAAGATGATTGCATATACAGGAAAAGTGAGAGAGAAGAGAGGTTTTCAAAATCAAACCCTCAGTGCTATCCCTGGGCAAGAAAGAGTGAGTAAGTTTTGAGTTATGGGGGTTCAAGGACAGCAGGTTCTAAGGCAAGAATGCCTTGCTTATGTAAATGGCCAAATGGACCCCCTCTAGGTCCTTAGGCCAATTTCTAATAGAGCAATTCTAACAGCTGGAGATAATGATGACAAAGCCCTGGCAGATATGCAAAATCTGCTTGGCATGA
Source organism: Bettongia penicillata ogilbyi (assembly GCA_023548195.1). NCBI lineage: Eukaryota > Metazoa > Chordata > Mammalia > Diprotodontia > Potoroidae > Bettongia > Bettongia penicillata. The sequence continues at coordinate 231,337 of JAJHZJ010000559.1, read as the reverse complement.
TTCTGAGCCCCCTTAATATTCTATACTGGGAAAAAGCACTTAGGAGAATAAATGCTTTGTCAAAACAGAGTGTAACTAGTGACAAGTGGCAAGCAAACCACCTATGAGTGGATTTATATCATAAATATTTTGCCTGGGCTCCTGAGCTATTGCTCATTTTCTCCACCATTTGCCCACCACACTGTTGCCCAGACCCCTGGCCTGGGTTCTTGATAACTGCTTCCATGCAATATCCCCAACTTTGCAGGCTTCTTGGGTCTTGAGTCATTGCTTGGCTTCTGGCTTCTTCTGCTTCTAGCTACTTTGTTCAACTGTTCCTAATCTTTCTACCGAGCTCTGACCTATAACTTATCCTGAACTAACAGACTCAGCTGACCCTCAGCCAGTTTTTTACTCAAAATTTTTCATACTTTCCCACTATGGCTTTCATTGATAGCCATCCACTTATGAGCAGAACTTACAGGGAGGCAGATTTCAGATCAATGTAAAGAAAAATCTCTAATAATTAGAGCTACTGAGAAATGTAATGGGTTCTCTCAGGAGATAGTGAGCTTCCCATCACTGGAGATCATCAGGTAGAGGTTGGATAAACTTGTTGGTCAAAGAATTTGTGCTTCAGTGAGAGGTTAGACTAGGTGACTACTGAGGTTTCCTCCAATGCTCAAAATCTCTGACCCATCAGTATATATTTCTGGTTTTGCCTACATTTTCCATTCACATCTGTTACACCCCCTTTTTTTTTTTGCCATTTCAAAAGAAACCAACTCACCTACTGAAGGAAACGTTGTCTGGTGAGTAACTGTTTCCCTCGCAACACCCCCTAGTCAGAGCTGCTCTGAGGTTTAATATCTCACTACCAGCACTCCAATCCTTTCCTATGCTTTACTTTACCATGAGGAAACATAAATAAAAGAGAGAAACACTCTAAACAAAACCATGAAATCTTTCTGGACACTCCCCCTTTTCTCCTTTCCCCAGCCTTCTCCCTGCTCCCCGCCTGCAAAGGTTCTTGTTCGGAAGCCCAGTTCCATTAGTATGTGAAGTTTACCTTGGCCCAGGGACATCTGAAAATTCCATAGTCTATACACAGCTGTGGTGTGGGCATATGATCTGCACAGACCTTGGTTTTGCATATGGCAGGCTGCCCTGCCATGGGGCAAGGAGGAACATCAGTGTGGTATTTGGCCAAGAGGGGATGGAAGAGAAGGAAGGGGTAATTGAAATAGCATTTTATGGTTTGACATCTCTGCAGTCACAAGATCCTGGTCTTATGTTTTCTTCCCTTCTCTAGTCTACAGTTGCTTGTATTATTTTCCCCCAGTGGTTAGATGCAATAACACCTGTATAACCTCTTTAACCAATTCTGAGAGCTCATTTGAGCTGTGAAAAAGCCTTGCCAGCTTCTTTACTCTTGAAGTTGCTGAGATAGGGGAAAATCCTACAAAAGCCAGATTGGCTCTGAAGCTAGAAAAAATGAAGGGAAAATGTAATATGAGGCTGAAAATGGGATTAATATAAATAAAATTCTTCATCAAATTTAAATGTATATAGCCCAACAGATACACTGCTGCAATGCATCTGTGATATTGTCCATATGTATTCCCACTATTTCTATCGATGGTAAATCATCTAGGCCTACTCATCCAATACAATTCTTGTCCAAGTTCTCCCATAGATCCTCCACAGACCTACACAATATGTTGAAAATCTTCCTCTAGGTTCTTCACCTTTTTTGTGTCATAGACTCCTTGATTAATCTGGCAAAATCTGTAGACCACTTCTCAGATTACAGAAAACAACCTTGGGAGACCATGGTCTAATACTTATCAGAAAGGATTAATATCCCCTATATAAACAGACAGAACAAACCTCACTGATTGGGAATTATGCAAGAGGAACTGGAATCTAAATTGCCCTCCTAGCTCCACTGAATGCTCAATTCGTGCTACTATTTGCTAAACATTTTGGTCAGTAACACAACTTGGAAGGTTAGTTTTTCCTAAGTGACCAACTTTGCTGGCTCTAAGTCAGAAGGAAACAGGTTAAATGGAGTGAGGAGAAACCCATGACTTAATATGTCTGGGCTAACAAAAGCTCAAAGTGCTGAGCTCTGTAGGGTGGATGACTCATTTCGTGTGACTTTATTCATGATTTAACTCCTATCTGAAGATAGGCATTGGTCTCAGTTGAGACATAGATAGAGTGACACGGGATAAAATCATCCCTTCCCCTAAGGACAGTATAAAAGGAGAACTCCTGCCATTTTGTTCACAACATACATGATTTAGATTTTGGTGTGTATATCTCAAGAGAAATTTTTCCTCAGAAGCTAAAAATCCTAGGTCATAAAGGCAGGTATCCTAATCATATCCCCTTTTCCTTGGTTCATAGTCCCAAGGAGATACCCCAAAGGGGACACCATATTGGTGCATTCAGTTTGTAAATATGACTGTCTTACTGAGTTTTGTCTTTTATCTGAGATCAGGCTTTTATCTGAGATTTGGCCCATTTCCTCAATTTTATATGTTGTGCTTTGGATACCATCTTGCTGTGTTTTTTCTTCCCTATTCCTATAATTCCTAGAGATTAGGGTGCATTCTTTGTAAAATTCTAATTCTTTTAAAGTATGTTTCTCCCAGAAAGTCTCCTTCCAATGCCTTGTCATGGTGTGGAGGTTACTAAAGACTGTGTCAGTGGAACCTAAGTTCTGGCAGGTTCTACCATGCTGGGAAGGCTTTAAGAATGGCCCAGTCAAGTCTGCTTTCTGAGGACCAACCAGCCAATATGTAGAGGCTCAACACCTGTAGGTTGATTACATAGCAATGAATGCTTTCACCAGGACAACCCATGAAGCAATGAAAAATAGAAAATGGACCTCTATCCTGTGTGACCTTTTTCTACTTCTGCAGTGGCCCATTAAAAAAATACTAATATTCTATCAATGTTATTGGATGATTGTGAAAAAGTATGCTTGGCTGATGCAGTTCCCCTTGTAGAATAGGCTAGACAGCCTGCTTCTTGAAGAATCATGATGCCATGTAATAGAAATGCCTTGGAGAGATTTGCAGCAATGATGACAGAGAGATCAAAAAAGGAGGACAGAAGGACTCAGGATCACATGTTTTTTAGACCATCTATATAGTTTTCACTTGACTGTTAGCACCATAAATGTAATATCTTTGTGAAAAGTAATGAGTCGACAAATGAGGAGTTGAACGATATCAATCTTGCCATTTTCACTATAAATTGGACCGAAAGAAAGAAAGAAGCCACAGCTAAATGGAAGGGTGGCTCACAGGTGCTCCTTGTAGAAGCAAAGAAAGGAGTTGGTAGGGTTGTTATTATCATATTCCTAAAGACTTCAGTTCAAAGGTAGGAGTAGATGAGATTGGTAAAAAAATATATTGGAAAGGATATATTTAATGAAGAAAGAATGAGAGTGTCACATGGCTTCCCAACTTTGCAGAAACCTCATGCTTTTACATCATGAATATGTCTTCTGATAAAAGAGCCAGTAGTCACTGGAGATAACAAACACCAAATAACATCACGAAAGGAAGAAATTTATTATATTTGGAAAAGAAAAGACTCGAAGGAGTTATCTCTAAATCTGATATCTGTGTATAGTAAAACCATCAACTTAACAGAGCAAAGATCAAAATTATCAAAAAACTAGAAGAAGAATGAGACAACATGGCATACAGTTAATTCAATCCTAGACTATCTAAACAAATAATTAATCATGAAAAATGGCTAGCAAACAACAGAAATGACATCAATATTAATTATAATAATAATTTTACACAGAAGTTTAACTGATGAAAATAAATTCCTATAACAAGGAGACCAAAAGAACTTTGAAAAGTGCCTTAGGCAGTAAACTCTCAATTATTTATTTGCTAAGAAGGATAGAAAGAGGCCAAACTTGTTTACTAAACCTTATAGAGAAAGATGATCAATGATTTGTACAGTCTTACCTCATAAGGCAGAGAGAAGTAGTGGAGGATAGAACCAGTCTGAAGAAAGCTTGGCAAGATCCCCAACTAAGCAAAGTCATCCTGAGGACATCAAAGACAAAAAAAAAAGAAAGATATGCATTTTATTGATAAGTGAAAATTTTATTTTACTTAAATACACTAATACGTCTTCTCTGTAACTGACAAGAAAACACTAATACTAGTTGGAAAAGATTTTCATATGTATGACTAGTGACAATTCTGATGGAGTATATCAATCCAAAACATAAACATTTGATGTCATAGAATTTAGTTTAGTAGGAAAATAAAGCTAATGCTCAAAAATGTTTATATTTTTAAAGGACACAAGCAATAATGATAATACCTACTTAGCCTAAGGCTTTAGAAAAACTAAAATTTTATTTCCCGAATCATCTCTCATCGACTAAACTTTTAGACATGTATAGTTTTGTAAGCCAGGGATAAGTCTAATAAATGTTTTATGTTGTAGAAAGATGGAAAAGGCTAAAATTAGGAATGGAATAGAATATGTTGTACTTGATGAGGTGTACTTCTTAGTTTGTCTGCGTTTTGGCTTATTTTCTTAGATTTCAAAATGTCAGATTAGTTTTTGTCAAACAAGTACACTCTGGTATGTTTCAGGCATATCTTATAGTATTTTCCCAATAGAATGGAATTCTAATATTTGACATTTTTTATTTTTACTTTTTACTTATGTCTCCTTTCCCTAATCTCATTCTATTCTTTAGTTAACAGACAGCCATTACTTTACTTCTTCCATATACTAGCTTGATGGAGATTTTCCTTTTTTTGCACTTTTTATTTGAAGAGTTCAGCTTTCAAGATTTTTAAAAATTGTGTGTTGGTGTATGTGTGTGTGTGTGTGTGTAAAGATATACATGGAAAAGGAATGTATGCAGTATATTAGGAGGAGATACATGAGAAAAATTGGTTAAATAATTTATATTTTTATAATGGTCTTTCAAATCACAATGAATAAGTTTTATCAAAAGTTACCAAATATATTAAATGGGAGTATCCTTATGATAGTGCTACTTAGAAAGTGTTAATTTAAGAAACACAATTTAAACGTTAATTTAAAAACACAGAAAATAAAGATGACAGAATAGATCCCATGAGACTTTTTCTAGAAGCCTGATAAATAGAAAAAGAAGAAATCAGTATATAAAATTAATGAAAAAATGACAAAACCTTTGTTTTGAGAAGTAATGCTGCTGAATTTGTACTTTTAAAAAAGGTAGATATGAAGACCCTACTGTTGTTCAATATTAACTGGGATATATGCTATCTAAAATTTTTTTTAGCATATATACCCATCACTTGCTAAGTCTAGTCAATCCAACCCAAACCAGGTTAATTTCTGGTTTGTGCAAGTTTTTGATGAATCTCAGTAATAAGTCTGTTTGCAAATGTCAAAGAAGACCCTAAAGTTTACCCTTTCTAGAGTGAATATTTGAACAAATACGTCAGTGTTGTGTAAGTGTCCTATTTTTCATAAACTGTCAGTTATGAGTCTTGAAGGAACCTGGTTTGGCTTCTGATTAAATTAATATTTACTCATGTAAATGAAAGAAAGAAAAAAGAAAGAAAGGAAAGAAGGGAGGGAAGGAAGGAGGGAAAAAGAAAGGATCCACAATTTCAAAAAAAAACTGTTCTCTATCAAAAAAGAGCTACTGCTCTTGAATTCTAATATCACAATCCTAGATATCCTAATAGAGGTAGCAGAAGTGGGTCTAAAGAAGATAATGATGAGAAAAGTAGCTACATTGAACTAGATGTACATAGAAAACATTTAGGCAGGAAGTAGCACAATTGTTTGAGTGAATGGGGATTTAATCACAGTGTCTGAAGGAGAAGATAAAGATGTGAAAAATATCTCAGGCCTTATAAATTCCCCCAAAGGGAGAATTTTACCAGCTACAAATATGTCTACTTTTCCATCTGAACAAAATCTTTGTGAAACTCATCTACATGTAAATCAAGGATACCTTTGATGAGGGAATTAGTATGGAACAGAGAGTCTTTTACAAATGATATTCTATAGTTGGCCATATCTTCACCATTTTTCAATTAATTAAAAGAATGTTTATTACGTTTATTGTTTTGTGTGTTGTTTCTTTTTTAAAAAAACATTGGATTTGGTAGAACCAATCTTGATACCAAATGCTAGGTGGCACAGTGGATGGTCGGCCAGTCCTAGAGTCAGGAAGACTTACCTTCCTGAGTTCAAATCTGGCTTCAGGCACTTACTAGCTTAGCTGTGTGACTCTGGGCAAGTTTTTTGTGACCCTGTTTGCCTCAGGTTCCCCATATAAAATGAGGTGAAGAAAGAAATGACAAACTATTGTAGTATCTCTGCCAAGAAAACTCCAAATGGGGTCTTGAAGAGTCAGACACAGCTGAAAAAGTATTAACCCACAAAATTCTGATCATCCTCCATCAAAGTATCTCTTATGTGTATATTAAAATCATTCAAGATTCTAAGAAAGATTAAAAAAGCAACAAGTATCTCTGTTCAACAACTCTCTGAACATAATCATCAGGCTCACTACTGTACAGAACTGCCATGGATAGTGAGGTCCTTCTGTTTGCAGATATCATACTGGTTCCATCAAGCCCCATAATAATGAAGATCTTCTGGGAAGAAATCTATAACCATTATATAACTATAACTTTGATTCTTATAAATTCTTTCTTGTTTTCTTAATTTATCTACTTAGTTCCTCTTACTGATGTTTTCTTTTGCTCCTTTCCCTTAACATACACACACACACACACACACACACACACACACACACACACACACACAGTATTCAGTCTTGTCTGCCTTTAAGAATTTGAAGAGCTATCATGGAAAAAAGATTGGATTTAACTCATTCCTTTATTGTTTGTATCTGTCCCAGTGTAATTTAGTACCATCCCCATACCTTTCACTTTGTTTTTGTACCACAAAAGCCTCACCACTGTCTGTTCTAACTCCCAGACACTCTTTCTTATACATATTCTGGTTTCTCTCCTCTTGGAGGAGTCCCACCTAAGTAGGCTCCATGGGGATCAGAACCGGTTCTCTCTCTACATTCCAAAGTCTTCCCCATGTTTGCTCTTGAGTTTAAATGAGAATGAGTACTCATTCCAGTCAATACTTATCTACCCTTTTAGAAAAGTTAGCTCTGAAGAAAAGATTGCAGAAGAAAGAGTAGAGGGCTTGGGTTCTGGTGATGTTCCTACTACAGTTATCCTTTCCACATAATGGGGATTGGGGTACCATTCCCCACCATCTGGAAAATCTGTGTAAAAAAGCCTTCCCTTTATATGAGAAGTCTGAATTATTATACTATTAAAACATAAAGTATGTTGATATTATACAATACTGTACATATATTTTATGCATATAAATATATATTTCTATATTTATTTTTATATATTTATACACTTATTTTATGAGTTTCTAAACTTTTTCTGAATTGTCTGCTGGTCTTCACATATTGTCTGAAATTTTTGCAAAACTCCCAAAACTTCTCATTTAATTTCTTATGCAGACCTGTGGATATATCAAAACCTTGATGGGGAAAGTCACAATGTGGAAGGGATAACTGTATTGCATTGAATTCAACAGCCAATTATTAAGTACATTGTGCAAGGTGCTATGCTAAGCATTAGGATTACAAAGATTTTTTTTTTTTAAATACATAGTCCCTTCTTTGAGAGAACTTCCATTAGAGTACTTAGGGTAGGATGTAAACAGCTAAATGTAAGAAAATGTGTAATAAGAGTAAAGGAGGAATGCAGATAAAATGATCAAGGGGGGCGGAGCCAAGATGGCGGAGTAGAAGGACGCACATTTACGAGCTCCGAACCCACAACCCATGGAATTGAGGTAAAAGGAGATCCCCATAAACTCTGAATCTCTGCAGGGGGTGCATAAACATAGGGGAAGAGATTTCCGTTCCACTGAACCCTGGAAAGCCGTCCCCGGGGTCCATCGCACTCTGGAAAGCGGACCCCACCCCCACCCCTGGCCGCGACCCAGAGAAGCTGACCCAGCAGACTTCAGAGAGGAAAGCTCCAGGGGAAGCTCCGGCAGCCGGGAAAGTCCCTCCGCCCACAGAAGCTACAGGTCAGTAAGAAAGAAAGCTGCGATAGGGGAGGGGAGCGGAGCGCCTCCGTGACTCGGGCCCCCTCGGGAGGAAGCGGCTGCGGCAGAGACGGGGGCAGGAAGCGGCGGAGGCAGAGGCATGGGCGGGCGGCTGAGGCGGCAGCGGCCCGGGACTCAGGAATCCCCCAGCAGCAGGTAGGATCTTCAATACTGAAGGTCTTTCCAACCTAAGGGAGCCGAGCAGAGGAGACGGCCCTGCCCCCACCCTGCTCTACTGCTGAACGCCTCTGAATAAAACCCCCAAGGGAGCTGAGCACAGCAGGCGGGGGGCCCCCCCACCCCCACCCGCTCCGTTCCTGAAAGTCTCTGCAGAAAGCCCCTGAGGGCCCAAGATTAGAAGGCAGCCCTGCCCCCACCCTTGCGCCAGAACTAAAGTTTGCTGCGGGAAAGCGCATTTGAATCTCAGAGGCCAAGCACTAGCTGGGCGGATCCAGGCAGGGGTGGAAAGGAATCTCAGAAATCAAGTAACTGGCTGGGAAAATGCCTAGAAAGGGGAAGAAAAATAAGACTTTGGAGAGTTTTTTCCAACAAATGCAAATGATCCCGACCTTCGGATCTGATGGGGAGGACGAGAACGTATTTTTTCCCATCAGGGAAAGATGTGGAGGGCGGGGGCCTCAGTACCCCAGACACCCCAGGGGGGTGTTGGGTGGGCTCAGGCCTTGGAAGAGCTTAAAAAGGATTTTGAAAAGCAAGTTAGACAGGTGGAGGAAAGACTGGGAAGAGAAATGACAAAGATGCAAGAAGAGTATGAAAAAAAGGTCAATATCTTGGTAAAGGAGACCCAAAAAAATGCTGAGGAAATTAACACCTTGAAAAATAGGCTCACTCAATTGGCAAAAGAGGTTCAAAAAGCCAATGAGGAGAAGAATGCATTCAAAAGCAGAATGAGCCAAATGGAAAAAGAGGTTCAAAAGCTCACTGAATTTAATAGTTCTCTCAAAATTAGAATGGAACAGATGGAGTCTAATGACTTTATGAGAAACCAAGAAATCACCAAACAAAACCAAAAGAACGATAAAATAGAAGAGAATGTGAAATATCTCATGGGAAAAACAACTGACCTGGAAAATAGATCCAGGAGAGACAACTTAAAAATTATGGGTCTACCTGAAAACCATGATCAAAAAAAGAGCCTAGACATCGTCTTGCATGAAATTATCAAGGAAAACTGCCCTGACATTCTAGGACCAGAGGGCAAAATAAGTATTGAAAGAATCCATCGATCACCACCTGAAAGAGATCCAAAAAGAGAAACTCCTAGGAACATTGTGGCCAAATTCCAGAATTCCCAGCTCAAGGAAAAAATCTTGCAAGCAGCTAGAAAGAAACAATTCCAGTACTGTGGAAATACAATCAGGATAACCCAAGATCTAGCAGCTTCTACATTAAGGGATCGAAGGGCGTGGAATAGGATATTCCAGAAGGCAAAGGAACTAGGACTGAAACCAAGAATCACCTACCCAGCTAAACTGAGTATAATACTTCAAGGGAAAATATGGTCTTTCAATGAAACAGAGGACTTTCAATCATTCTTGATGAAAAAACCAGAGCTGAAAAGAAAATTTGACTTTCAAACACAAGAATGAGAGGAAGCATGCAAAAGTAAACAGCAAGGAGAAGTATTAAGGGACTTACCAGAAATGAACTGTTTGCATTCATACGTGGAAGGACAATATTTCTAACTCTTAAAACTTTTCAGTATCTGGGTGGTTGGTGGGACCACACATACACATGTACACGCATGCACACACATACACACATGTATTCACATGCAGAGACAGAGAGCACAGATTGATCTGAATAGGATGGGACCATACCTTAAAAGAAATTAAGGTAAATGGTGAGAGAGAAATGTAGTGAGAGGAAAGAGGGGGAAATGGAAGGGGGTAACTATATGTCATTTAAGAGGCAAGTAGGAGATGTTCTTAGTGGAGGGAAAAAGAGGAGAGCTGAGGAAAAAAAAAAAAAACAAACAACAAACAAAAGTTTACCCTCATCACATTTGACTAAACGAAGGAGTGAAATGCACACTCATTTTGGTATGAAAACCTATTTTACAGTATAAGAAAGCGGGGGAGAAGGAGATATTGGGGGGGGACGATGGAAGGGAGGGCAAAGGGAGGAGGGAGTAATTGAAAGTCAATACTTGGGGAGGGACAGGATCAAAGGACAGAAGAGAAACAATGAGGGGCAGGTTAGGAGGGATGGCAATTCAGTTAGTCTTACACAACACGACTATCAGGAAGGTCATTTGCAAAACTACACAGATATGGCCTATATTGAATTGCTTGCCGTACCAAAGGGAATGGGTGGGGAGGGAGGGATGGGGAGAATTTGGAACTCAAAGTTTTAGGAACAATTGTTTAGTATTGTTGTTGCAACTAGGAAAGAAGACATACAGTTAATGAGGAATAGAAAGTCATCTGGCCCTACAGGAGAAAAGAGAAGATAGAGACAAGGGAAGGGAGGGATGACAGAAGAGAGGACAGATTGGAGATAGGGAAAATTAGATTGCTTGGGGTATTGGGGTGGTGGGAGGGGATAAAAGGGGAGAAAATTTGGAACCCAAAAATTTGTGAAAATGAATGTAAAAAGCTCAATAAATAAATAAATAAATAAATAAATAAATAAATAAATAAATAAAGTTATAGGATTACCTGAAAGCCATGATCAAAAAAAAAGAGTCTAGACATCATCT